>BSBK01003919.1:2500-602500 GCA_027943335.1 Chamaecyparis obtusa
CTAAGGTACCTACCAGTAAACTATTATTTTATTGGTACACTAAATAAAGTCTTATTGGTACAAAGGAATACATATCAAAGATAGTGAATATCTAAAGAAAAGTGTAGAATAGATGATCAATTAAGAAAGTGGGATGACTCGAAGAGAATCTTAAGGAAAAAGGTGATGACAAAGATCGAGGTAAAGTGTATCAAGGAAGTTTCTATAAGAAGAAAATGGTTTATCATTAAGCAAATCGACAAGGATGTAAAGAAAATAAATATGGATGGTTAGATCAGATATGAAAGATACAGATCGTTGGATTGAGATTTAGGGTTTTTTGATTGAGGAAACATACTTAAGGAAGAAGAAATAAGGATTCTAGCATCGCACTAGAGAAGAAGAAGATTGTGGATATCGGAAGATCAGAGAAGGATACAAAGAATAACATAGAATTGAATTGGTATGTTATTATACTTTATTAGATCTGAATTAGCAAGGATAGTGTGAACTATAGATCATTTATTTAATGTTACTCTCTAATAATTGTGACAGTAAAAATCCCTTATCAAGTGACCCTAATAGGTCTATTGTAAAATCCTCTAACCAGGTGGCATTCACAAAATAATGTTTAAAATCCTTTAACCAGGTTACTCCTAACAGAGTAAAGACTCTAATAGGTCTCATGGAAATCCCTTAATCAGGTAGCATTTAACAGTGCTTTTGTAACCCTAATTGGGTGAGCCTTTAATAGGGTAGGCTCTTAATCGGGCGTATTTCAGAAGAGTACAAATTTTTGTGGGCATTTCTATCACATTGTGTTTTTCACCCTAATCAGATTTCTATGAGATAAATACTTGTGTTATTGTTGCATGGATGATTTTATATGTTGCATGAATGCTTAATGTTGAGTTAATCGTAAATGATGTTATAGGTTAAAACATATCTTAATCATTAAATTTTTTAAAGAAGTATTGAGAATGTGAAATTAATTTTAAGTTGGTGATTACTGATTACCCCCCCCCCCCCCCCCTCTCAGTAATTGATCCTATACCTACAATTTGTATCAAAGCTAAGTTCCCTGATTCAGAAAGCTTAACCTCTTAATGAAAAGATCTAAAGATGTATAGGAAGGAAGCACCCAATTTTACGAAGGATAATTTCAATACATGGGCAAGAAGAATGGTTACATTTTTCAAGATTGTTAGAAGCAACAGTCAACTATCTTACCTCACACTATAGACCACCTATTGGAATACTTACTGTGGATGAGAAAAAGAAAATGATGATACACAACTCAGTAATGATAGAGATTGCAAGTGCCCTAACTAATGTTGAATATATTGATATACAACACATGGATAATGAAAAAGATATGTGGGATAAGTTAAAGAATGTATATGGAGGTGATGCACATGTTCTAAAGGCTAAAGTTGATAGTCTGAAAGGAAAGTATGATGAAATAAAGATGCAAGATGAAGAAAAAATCACACAGTATAGTATAAGGATAAAAGTGTATCGTCTTAAAATGGAAGCACTTCCATGTTAAGAGCATTTAGCCCTTTGAGTAAGTGGTTTGGGGTCATGTTAAGCACCTTGATTGGGTCTTTGCATGTATTTGGCTTTCTCCCCACTTTCCACTTCTCTGCACTTGATTTCTTCATTCTAGGTGAAATTAGGGTTAAGGTCTTAAGGACTTTCCTGATTTTCCTTCTTCTATGGCTCTATTTTATAGGTAGGGTTTAGAAATGAGACCTCCTAGTCCTTCATCACATCATTGCGAGGATTTTATGTCTGTTCCTAACACTGGATCTTGTTCAGATATCAAATTATGCATTTCTGGCACCCCTAGAACTCGTGTTGCAGAATCTGGCAAAGTTAGGGTTTGAGGTCAAAGTCGACCTCGAACCTGACCAGGTCAGGGTCGACCTCAACCTTGACCTCTTCCTGCCAAAATTTTAGAGTTTCATTTGCCCGTAATTTAGTTTTTGGGAAAGTTATTTCCCACTTTCGGGTCGCCTATTTTGGGCTCCGAAATGGTAAATCCTTTAATGGTATTTAATCAAGGTATATTTTCTAAAGGTGAGGACCTAATTGGGATTTAATTCTTCAAGGTGGCCCATCTAGAGGAGTGTGCCCTAGATCACTATAAAAGGAGGCCTTCCTCTCTCATTTTATCATCAAGCAATCAAGTTTTGAAGATATATCAAGTTGACATCACTCAATCAAGCAAGTCTTCAAGCATTCAAGAAAGTCTTCAAGCATTCAAGTGTTCAAGCATTCATCCATCAAGGAGTTCCATTGTTAGCTATTGAAGGATTCAATCTCCTTGGAGCCCCCTTGAAGATCCCTCCTTTTCCATTCATTCAAACCTTCTCATATGCAAAGATCAAATCAAGATTGGTGTTGAAGATCAAAATACCATTGATTGGAGACATTCTACATTCATTGAAGCATTCTTACTTGTGGATTTGAGGATTCGAATCCTCTATAAGGACTTCAACATAAGCGAGGTGATTTGTTTCAATTGCTTTGTTTATGCACCATATATTTCAATTCAATTTCAAGGTTAATTCCTAAATTAGGGTTTGACTAAGGCAAACCCCCCATACAACCAAAAACCCCCATTTTCTTGCAGGTAAAAGTGTGAAATCTTAGATTTGAGAGAAAATTTGGATACCCTTTTTGGCAATCTTTTAGGATCTGCGAGCAGAATTAGAATCAGACTTCAAATAAATAATGTGGTCTTTGACCTTTTAAAAGGTCAAAGTCAACCTATGTGAATTTGGAGAAAAGATTTCTGGGTTTTGTCCGCCTCGACATTTCCAGTCGAGAATAGGTGACAAAATCTTTAGAAAGTTCATACAAAAGCCATAATTCAGCATTTTCTAGATCTTCCCTAATTTAAGGTTAGTGTTTGCACTTCAATTATTTCAGATTTCAAGCTTAATCCAACTATAGGGAAGTATAGGATTTATTCTTTCTTTCATATTCTTCATAGATTGATTCAATTGTGTATTAACCTCTTGGTTGATCAAATTGGATCTCTCTTTTGGGAATTTGGATTTAGGAGTGAATCTTACATTTTCCCCACACACATACACAAATAGTGGTGATTCCAAATTACAACTATTCATTTTGGTGAACCCGACTAGCTTACTCTCTTTCTTTTTGGTGTTAGATTTCCTTTTATCTTGTTAGTATTAGATTTGTCCTTTATGATTGATCTTGTATGCTAATTAGATTTCATGTTCATGCATTACATGTTCTTAGTTTAGTTCATTTACATTATATTGGTTTATGAGCTTTACTACCACTAGTCCTACTTATAACATTCTGGTTAGAAGAAGTCGTAGACTCATGGGTGCCTTTGAGCCTGAATCTTCTCTTTTCCTTAGGATCCCCAATGATAACTTGATTCTTCATGATTCTAATCCTACTATGGAGCAAAACTCTTCTCACTCATCTCATGATGAGGATGATGCTTTAAGGGTTCCTCCTGAACAAGTCCAAAAACTTTCCACTGAACTTGATAAAATGGGTAATTGGCTTCTTCAAGAAAACCATGGTCAAGATTCTATTCAAGCTATAGAGGCTCTTAAGAAAGTTCTCCATGATAGTGATCAAGGTTTTAACCTCTTGTGTGGTATTACTCATCTTGTGCATTCCAATGTTAAACCTTTAATTCAAGAGGCTCAAGATTTAGGTTTCACTGCTCCTATCACTAGTGTTGAACCTCCTTCTAATCCTTTACCTAGTATTCCTATCTATACTCCTCCTCTGGTGACTATGACGGTTCCCTCTATTCCTATGCGTGTTCCTCTTGTGTCCCTTCCTACATCACAACCTTCATATCATAGTGTTCCTTTCACTTATTCCACTCCGCTTCCAACTATAGTTCCTAGTGTTCCTCCAGTTGTGTCTTCTATTCCTGCAGCTTCTTACACTTTACCTAGCGTGTCTAATGTTGCTACTCCTCCTATTTCCTCTACTGATTCCACCATCATCAGTTTGGCTCAAACCGTATCCTCCTTACAACAACAACTTGCTTCCTTAACTCAAAACAAGTTTAGTATTCCTACATGTGATATGGGAAGTCCTTTGTCTAGGGATATTATCCGAACTCTTGTTCCTCAGCAAGTCAATATGCCTCATCTTGAGAATTATAATGGAAAAGGAGATCCTGTTCATCATGTTAAAACATTCCAAATCCTTTGTAGTGATTATGCTCATGACCATAGGATTTTAGCCAAACTGTTTGCTCGAACCTTTTGTGACAAGGCCTTATAGTGGTATTGTTCCTTGCCTCCTTATTCAATTGATTCCTTTCCACAACTTGCTAATGCCTTTATTCAACAATTTCAAAACAATATTGGCCCGCAAGTGTCTTTGACTGATTTAATGCATTGTAAACAAGGTGCTAAAGAAAAATTGACTGAATTTATTGGTAGATTTAAGCATTTGTATGCTCAGATTTCTTATCCTATTCCTGATATTGATATTCAACGTATGTTTATTTCAAATTTGCAAAAGGATATTAGAGATAAGATTCTGCTTACTGAATTTACCTCTTTTCAACAACTTTGTGCAGCGCTTCATCATTATCAATTATAAGTGAGTCAGTTTGAGAGCAACACTCCAATGGCTCTTGTTCTCGTTGATAAGAGTGATGCTACTCCTAATCCAAATGAGTTTCAAAAATTCAATAATTATGTCAAGATAAACAAACAAGCGAATGCAGTTGTTGATTAGGTTGCTGTTGCATCTCATAATGCCACTTCTGCATCCACTGCTTTTCAATTAAATCATATGTTTACTCCTCTTTCTGAAACTTTACATGCTATTATGAATAGGTTGTTAGCTACTAATATGATTACTTTACCTCCTATTCGACCTCTTTTACCTACTATGATTGCATCTAAATCTTTTGATCAAAATGCTTTTTGTCAATATCATTGTCAGAATGGTCATGATACTGAGAGATGTTATTCTTTAAAACATAAGGTCCAAGATCTCATTAATGCTAAAGCTTTATCTATTGATACTCTAGATAGTAGTGGGAATCAATCTATCTCTCCTCCTAATCAGAACCTTCAAATCTCTACGAATCCTTTAACTACACATGATACTAATACTATTGCTCAACCATCTGCTATGGAAATTGTATATGATTCAAAGATGGATGATCTTAATCATGTCGTTAATCAAGTGGAGCATGTTGCTAAGTCTATATCTCCACCTCAACCTTCACCTCAAGTTCAATCTCAACCTCAGGATAAACCTAAACCTAAAGTAAAACCTCAAACTCAACATCGACAACAATTTCAGGATAAAAGACCTTGGGAACTTTTGATTACCTTTGATGATTCTGAGATTATTAAGGCTCTTGATGGTCCCCTTTACATTGCTGCTAGGGTTGCTCAGATACCTACTCGTGGTTGTCTTGTTGATCCTACCTCCTTAGTCAATGTTATCACTGAAGAAAATATTTTTATGAAAAGCTTACAATGTGACTTCTATGATACATTGGATGTGTGGATTCAAACTTGTAATGGTTTTCTTTATCCCTAATTTGGTTCTATTACTTTACCGGTTGAACTTTTTGGAAAACTTGTGAGCACTACCTTTGTTGTGGTTCTTAAGCTAGGTTTGCCTTGGTTAACTACCATGCATGCTATTGCTTCACTTATACATAAGTGTCTTAAGTTCATTCATGATGGTGAAGTAAAGATGATCAATCACAGTCTATATCAACCTTCTAGGCCTAGAGATTGTGCTGCTCTAGATTTCTTTTGGCCTTCATTACCTAATTCATGTCCTCCTCGCACTGATAATCTTTTTCAATCATATCAAGCCTATAAGCATCGTAAGATTCTTCAATTAAGCATACCTCCTATGGATCTTAATCACGGTCTTTTACCTACACCTTTGATACCTCCTTCAACTATGGCTTCTTGTTCTATTAATCAAGTTCCTCCTACTAAATCTATCAAAGATCTTGTGATTGCTCCTCCTATGGTTGATAATCCTATTGATCTTCCTATAGAACCTATGAAGGATCCTGTGATTGTTCCTCCTAGTTCTCAACTTATTTCAAATAAATCAAAATGTAACCAATCTACTAATGAACATCGTAAAAAGTGTCGTGCTCATGCTAAAGCTAAAAGATCTCTACTTTCTGTGGATACACCTATGCATAATGTTGTTACTAATAATGATGTTCATATGCATGATTATGATGATTCTATTCATATCTTAGATCCTATTTTGATTAATTTGGATGACGAAGATACTCTTGATGATACTGATAATGTTACTGATGAATATGAAACTATTGACATTGACATTGATTTTCTGAATATGCTTTCATCTCAATTAACTCTTACACCTAGTATCGAACATAGTGATTCTCAAGAGGATCCTTGTTTGGAACTAGCTAGCATTCCTACTATATTGGATATAGTCCCTCTTGCGAGTTACCCACCTACCCTAAATGATATACAATGAGATGGGGAAATTAGGTGGCACGCTTGATTGGCTTGTCCTTCGTGGTAGTTTTGTTATGTGCTTGCCTGTTGTATTGTGCTTCTCCCGTAATGTATTTGCTAAATGTTGTTAGATTCTTTTATACGATCCTTGTTACTTAGTTGGTACAAGGTGATGAAGGAATCAAAACTGTTGTTCAAATTCCTCTATATGTATCTCTATTCTTCTATGCGTTGTTTAATGTTATGTTGTAACTGTGCTATTGTTCATAAATGTTTCCTTGTGTAATCTACTTGGACTCAAGATATGGTAGCACTAAATATTTTTGGTCTCCATGTCATGGCCTGAAAAGATTCTTCTTCGTATATCTTATGTGATCTTTCCTCCTTTGTGATTGTAGTTCTACTTCCTTTGGGGAATGATGTCAATTCATTTGCAATAATATCATATATATATTATCTTATGATCATATTGACCCCATGGTAGGTAGATCCCTTCCGTGTTCTCTATATGTTTCTATGTTATTTCCCTTGATTTGTCTTCATCTGGGGGCATCTCAATGTGGAAACATAATCAGTGGAGTTGTTTATGTTTTTGTTAAAGCCATTTCTCCTGTTAAAGTGTCAGCAATGACTTTAATGTGGGGGCATACGCTTTGCTCACTTATTACACACACACACTTATAAAAAATTTCAAAACATGCTAAATCTTTTAAAGGTAATGCACATAAGTGGCTAAATCTTGAGGAAGACACGCACTTTAAATTTACTTTTCAATCTTTCTTTTTGGATTAGGAACTAATCCTTAAAGTATGGATTTATATTAGGATCTCTTGATCCCTCTAGTTTCAAATACACATATATTGTGATCCCTTAAGGTCGGAAGTGTCCTTAAGAATGGATCTCTTTTGTTTTTTATTTATTCTTATGGAATAGAATATTCCTAAGGATAAATCCTTGATGGGTTGACTAGTGAGTAGCCACATTCACTAGGCGGTTCAATTCCATCTTTTCGGTTGCACCTTTTTCCTGTGTGGTTCACAATGGGACATAAGTTCTCATTGGGCGAGGTAATCACACTTTTTCTTTTTCTCTTTAGAGATGTCTCTCTTATCTGTGATCTAAGAATCAATGAAGACTTGAGTCCCTAGGGGCTTGGGATTTCTCTTTGTCCCTTAGATTACGATAAGATTATCTTGTTATTTTTATCTCCTTTACCAAGAGTTTGCATCGAGTCCATACTCTTGCTAAAGTGGGGGCTTAATGTATCGTCTTAAAATGGAAGCACTTCCATGTTAAGAGAATTTATCCCTCTGAGTAAGTGGTTTGGGGTCATGTTAAGCACCTTGATTGGGTCTTTGCATGTATTTGGCTTTCTCCCCGCTTTCCACTTCTTCTCCGCACTTGATTTCTTCATTCTAAGTGAAATTAGGGTTAAGGTCTTAAGGAATTTCTTGATTTTCCTTCTTCTATGGTTCTATTTTCTAGGTAGGGTTCAGAAATGAGACCTCCTAGTCCTTCATCACATCATTCTGAGGATTTTCTATCTGTTCTTGACACTGGGTCCTGTTCAGATATCAAATTCTGCATTTCTGGCACCCCTGGAACTCCTGTTGCAGAATCTGGCAAAGTTAGGGTTTGAGGTCAAAGTCGACCTCGACCCTAACTAGGTCAGGGTCGACCTCAACCTTGACCTCTTGCTACCAAAATTTCAGAGTTTTATTTGCTGGTAATTTAGTTTTCAGGAAAGTTATTTCCCGCTTTTGGGTTGCCTGTTTCGGGCTCCGAAATGGTAAATCCTTTAATGGTATTTAATCAAGGTATTTTTTCTAAAGGTGAGGACCTAATTGGGTATTAATTCTTCAAGGTGGCCCATCTAGAGGAGTGTGCCCTAGATCACTATAAAAGGAGGCCTTCCTCTCTCATTTTATCACCAAGCAATCAAGTTTTGAAGATATATCAAGTTGACATCACTCAATCAAGCAAGTCTTCAAGCATTCAAGAAAGTCTTCAAGCATTCAAGTGTTCAAGCATTCATCCATCAAGGAGTTCCATTGTTAGCTATTGAAGGATTCAATCTCCTTGGAGCCCCCTTGAAGATCCCTCCTTTTCCATTCATTCAAACCTTCTCATATGCAAAGATCAAATCAAGATTGGTGTTGAAGATCAAAATACCATTGATTGGAGACATCCTACATTCATTGAAGCATTCTTACTTGTGGATTTGAGGATTCAAATCCTCTACAAGGACTTCAACATAAGCGAGGTGATTTGTTTCAATTTCTTTGTTTATGCACCATATATTTCAATTCAATTTCAAGGTTAATTCCTAAATTGGGGTTTGACTAAGGCAAACCCCCCATACAACCAAAAACCCCCATTTTCTTGTAGGTACAGGTGCAAAATCTCAGATCTGAGAGTGAATTCAGATACCCTTTTCGACAATCTTTCAGGATCTGTGAACAAAATTGAAATCGGACTTCAAATAAATAATGTGGTCTTTGACCTTTTAAAAGGTCAAAGTCAACCTGTGTGAATTTGGAGAAAAGATTTCTGGGTTTTGTCTGCCTTGACATTTCCAGTCCAAAAAAAGTGATGGAATCTTCAGAAAGTTCATACAAAAGCCAAAATTTAGCATTTTCCAGATCTTCCCTAATTCAAGGTTAGTATTTTCACTTCAATTATTTCAGATTTCAAGCTTAATCCAACTATAGGGAAGTATAGGATTTATTCTTTCTTTCATATTCTTCATAGATTGATTCGATTGTGTATTAACCTCTTGGTTGATCAAATTGGATCTCTCTTTTGGGAATTTGGATTTAGGAGTGAATCTTATATTTTCCCCACACACACACAAATAGTGGTGATTCTAAATTACAACTATTCAAAAAGATAATGTTGTTGCTATCAAAGGAGATGGAGGAAACCTTGAAGATGACAGTGTTGTAAGTAAAATTCTCAGAACACTTACACCTAGGTATGCAATTAGATTTTCTACTATTCAGGAGTTAAGATCTATTGATCCATATAAAGTCACATTGGATTCATTAATAGGAAAGTTGACTACATTTGAATTGAGTAATTTTGATAATAGTCAACCTACTACTACTGATGTTTCTTTTCAAGCCTCAGAAAATATTGGATCATCTAGAAAAGGAAAAGTTGTTTACAATTTAGATGACTATGAAGGTTTTGTTGTTGAATAAAAAGAGTTGGAGGAACTTGAAGCTTTGATAGCCAATATATTTCCCAAAGGGAAAGGAAGATATAAAGGGAAATATGTCCCAACAAATTGAAAAAGGAATATGATAGTGAAAAAAAGAATAAATACAAGAAATACAAAGACTATAATCAAAAGAACAAGAAGATGTGTTATGTAGCTAAAGATGAAAATGATGATGAAATAGTATTTGTTTCTATAAAGGAAGATCCCTCTACCGACAACACTCAAACTAGTGAAGAAAAAGATTTGATCTTAAGCATGAACTGTAACAACAATTGGATAATCGACAATGGTTGCAAACATCACATGACTAGAGATAAGAACAAATTCATAACATTGAAACATTACGACATAGGTTCAGTAAAATTTGGAAATGGTTCTACCTATATAATCAGAGGTAAAGGTTCTATTGCTTTAACTGATGATATAACTTGTGAAGATGTCTATTGGGCTAACAAATTAAAGAAAAATTTGTTAAGTGTATCTCAATTGAATAAAAATGGATTCAAATTTGAGTTTAGTAATGGAAAATGAAAGATATCAGAAAATATTGGTGGACTGATTGCTATCGGTGAATAGCCAAAAGGTAACATTTTCAAGCTGAATACTACGTTTGGTTATTGCTTAATTGCTAAAATAGAAGAAAGTTGGTTATGGCATAAAAGAATTTTTCATGTGAACTTTGATAATTTGGTAAAAGTTAGCAAAAATAAAAGTGTCAGAGGAATATCAATACTGAGAAAATCAGACAATGTTGTATGTAAATAATGTCAACTAGAGAAGCTGACTAGTTCAAGTTTCTCAAGTAAGGTCTATTCTACTGAACATATTCTAGACTTAGTTCACACATATTTATGTGGTTGTATAAGTACATAAAGTTATCATGGTGATAAGTACTTCATATTATTTATTGATGACTACTCAAGAATGATGTCTTTCACATTTTTAAAAGTAAAATCAGAAACTTTTCATATGTTTAAAATGTACAAAGAAAGAGTTGAGAAGGAAACTGGAAAATCTTTGAAATGTCTCAGATCAGATAGAGGAGGTGAATTTACTTCAAATTAATTTAATGAGTATTGTGATGAACATGGAATCAAAAGATAATTAACTGCACCCAGAACACCTCAACAGAATGAAATTGTGGAAAGAAGAAACAAATCTATTATTAATGTGCTATAACTTTGTTGAATCAGAAAGGAGTTGCACATCTAAATTATGAAGATAAGTTTTAGCACTATTGTATACATATTGAACCAAATACAACTCAAGAAAGGAACAAACAAGACATCGTATGAGCTCTAGTATGGATAAACACCTAATGTATATCTATTTCAAGATATTTGGAAGCAAATGTTATATCAAGAAAGATGAAATGAAAGAAAAATTTGACACCAAAAGTGATGAAGGAATATTTCTAGGATATTCTACCAAAATCAAGGCCTACAAGTGTTTGAAAAAAAAGGATAAACAAAATGATAGAAAGTGCCAATGTAAAGATTGATGAATTCTCAGAACAAAATGAGAAAGACAGTGGAAATAAACTAGAAGGCTACAGTGAATTGATCTATTTTAAATCTGAAACAAAATAGAGCAAGCAAGTACAAGAACCAATAATGCTCAAACAACAATACAATAATAACTAAGAATAGTACAACAAGGTGAAACTAGTGAAATAAATGAACAAATTTAGAATGTGGAGCTTGTAACACCAAAAATCATAAGAGGAAACCATAACTTGTCAGATATAATTGGAGACAGGAATGAAAGAGTATTAACAAGAACTCAATTAAGAGAAAGAGACAATACATGTTTACTATCAAAGATAAAGCCAAGAATGGTAAAGGATGCATTAAAAGATGATGATTGGTTGCAAGCAATGAAGGAAGAAATTTAATAGATTGAGAAGAACAAAACATGGTCATTAGTACCCAAGACAAAAGACAAAAATGTTATAGGTAGTAAATTTCATAAATAAAATAAATGAGAATGGTGAAGTGATTACAAATAAAGCAAGACTAGTATGTAAAGGTTATGCACAAGAAGAAGGAATAGATTATGGAGAGACGTTTGCACCTTTTTCTAGATTGGAAGGAGTCAAAATATTTTTGGCTTATGTTTCCTACAAAGGATTTAAAGTGTATCAAATGGATGTGAAATCTTCTTTTCTAAATGGAATATTAGAAGAAGAAGTCTACATTGAACAACCTGAATGATTTGTTTCATAAGAAGGTAAAGATTTAGTTTTCAAGTTGCAAAAAGCATTATATGGTCTAAAGAAAGCACCAAGAACATGGTATGAAATACTACACTCTTATCTTATTAAGATTGGATTTGAAAGAAAAAATAATAACAATAATGTTTATTTGAAAGCTAAAAGTAAGGATAAAGTGTTGATTGCTGAAATATTTGTTGATGAAATAATCTTTGGAGGAAATTATTTAATGAGTAAAGCTTTTGCTGAAGAAATGAGGAAAGAATTTAAAATGTCTATGATAGGAGAAATAAAATTATTTATTAGATTACAAGTATAGAAGATGAAGAAAGGAATATACATAACTCAGTCTAAGTATGTCAAGGAAATATTGAAAACTTTTGGAATGAAAGATTCAAAACCTATCGGTACACCCATGATTACCGGCTGTAAACTATCAAAAGAAGATGATTCTAAGGAAGTCAATGAAATATTATATAGATCAATTATAGGAAAATAATCTATTGTTGAAGAAGAATATGTGGCTACTTCAGTAAACTGTCAACAAGTTTTATGGATTAATAAAATACTAGAAGGTATACAAGAAAAGGTAAATGAACCTATTGTTATACATTGTGATAATACTAGTGCCATCAATATATCAAAGAACCCGGTAATGCACTCAAAGACCAAGAACATAGCTATCAAATATCATTTTATAAGAGAAGGTATAGGATAAAGAAGTGAGATTGAAATATATACCTACAAAAGAGCAAGTTGTAGATATATTTACTAGACCACTAACTAAGAGAGCTTGGAATATCTAAGAGGTGGATTAGGGGTCCTACCCCTATCGGATATAAATTAAGAAGAGATGTAATATGCATCAGTTCATATAGAACTTAATTAGAATACTATGAACATGAATTGATAAATTGGAAGACTAATCTATGGAGGAGTAGTCGAGGCTAGGAAAAGAGGAAGCACAGAACAAGCACACATTTAGAAGAAAAAATCTGAAAGGTTAATCACCTTTGGCATTGTTTTCAAAGGAGGAGGTATTAGTTAGATTAGAATGGAGGAGAAATTAGTATGCAGGAGAGATTAGTATGTTGGAAGAGAGATTAGTGTTAAAGGGAAGAGATCAAATAATTAGAAGATAGGACAAGGAAAGAGACATTCACATATTAGAAGATCATAAGATTGAAAGTAGTGTTTGCCATCAATGCCAAAGGGGGAGATTGTTGGCATAACTACATAGCTATTGGCATAACATGTTGAAGAAGGTTTCTATTGGTAAGAACATGATTGGTATACATGATAATTAGTTATATGTTTGTCATCGATGTCAAACTATTTGGCATGATATTTTCACTTGTTACCATTATAATACCCCAAAAATGGGCTATTGGTTCATTAACCTCTTACATCAACAATTCAATCGAAATCAACATCAAAGTCCTAACCTAAGGCACATTTGCACATCAATTTATCAAAAACCTAATTGATTATTATAATACCCCAAAAATGGGATATAGGTTCATTAACCTCCTACATCTTCAATTCGAATGAAATCAATATCAAAGTCCTAACCTAAGGCACATCTGCACATTATTTTATTAAAAAAATGATTTTATCCTAATTCTGCATTGGGGAATATTTCCTAAATATTCCTAATTTATATAATTATCTTTAATTAAATATTATTTGGTGATAAATCATATTTATCCTAAAGTTGATTAATTGAATATTCTAAATATTTAATTAATTAATTTAATTCTACCACTTAATTATTTAATTAGATTTAATTGCATTTATTCCTAATTAATATTGTTTTTATTTTGACAATAAATCAAAATTCCTACAAACAATCAATTGAATATTTATTTAATTGATTTAAAATCAAAGTTGTCAAATTTAATGATTTAATTGGAATAAAGTTTGATTTACTAATTGATTAACCCATAAATCAATTGTTTTAATTTTAAAATCAGTTAAGTTGAGAATAAATCACTTTATTTTTAATTAATTTATAATTAAATCATGCACAATCAAAAAAGCAGGCAACTAGAAATTAACAATCAATTTTAAAATTGAAACTCAACATCTGATGATGAGTTGAAATTTGATCTAAGCTCTATTTTGAGATAAAAACTGCTTTTGCATGATTTTTGTGAGTTAATTATCTCTGATTTCCTGATAACTCAAAAATTAACCTGAGTTTATCAAGAGTGATTTATGGCTTTTCTCTTGCACCTCCAAAGCCCTGGATTTCTATAAAATCAAGGCTTCAACTCTTCTAAAAGGATCCATGAAATTGCATCCTCACGCTGGCGAATTGGTGATCGAAGAATCCATTTTTGCGAATCAAAGCTATTATGAGATTTTCATTATTTTTTAACATTCATATCATTTAGCATATCAATTCTTAGATTAATTGCATATCATATCAGTTTTCATATAGAATAGATTCATATCAGTTTCTTTCATCATAATTGCATAGAAAATAAAAAAATATAGATTACTTTGCATTCATTTCATATCTAGATTTTGCATTCAAATCCTTCGTTTACGTGTCGTCAATGTCACTGGTCTCGGTCTAATCTAAGAATACCGTACTCGCACCTACTAGAAGGTAGTAAATCACCTGGTTAGTTTAGTTTCCATTTCATTGCACAATTTTGATTTTTGCTGACCTCTAATGTTTTACTAAAGTGTTGTGTCTACAGTTAGGTACAAAATTCACACACATTTCTAGCGCCCACCATGGGGCCCTGAAACAGGTTTCCCTTATATTCTATCAATCTTCTATCATTTCTCTATCAAAACTCCCCTGCTGCTGCCTATTCTAGTGTTTTTGAAGCAGTTTTTGAGGTTAAGGGTTTCAAGTTTTTTTTTAAAGATCTGGTATTCTTTGCAGGACGTTATTTTTTGTTTCTTTTTTGCCCGCAAAAAAGATTTTTTTTTTTTTTTTTTAGCACTTTTTCTATCAAAACTGTGATTTTTAATTTTCTGTCTGTACTTTCGTACATCTCTGTATAGATTCTCGTGAGAGATTTTTCATCGCACCAAGTGAAGTTTTGCTAGTTTCAGCACTTCCTCGCACGAGATTTTATCCTTCGTCGTGCAAGACCGTACTTCCTCACGCGAGATTTTTCTACAGACACACAGAATTTGTAGATTCATACTTTCAGATTATTGATTTCTAATGCTTACTGTTTGCTGTTGATTTGTCTTGATTTTGTACTTTTAGATGTGTCCTAAATTTTGAATTGCAGAGCATTGGAACTAAGGTATTCTTCTCAAGCTGATAATATTTCAATTTGGATTAAAATGAACCTCTCTTGTGTCAAGATTGTGTGAATTTTCTTGCTTTCATATCATAGACTTCATTTTGGGCTATAAAACGAACATAGATTTGCTTTCTGCATATCTATTACACATAGTAAATAGGCCCTATGAACACTATTTGCAGATGATCTTGAGAGATTGGGCTTCTTTCACTTGTTTATTCATGCGAAGATCTTCTTGACGAAGGATCCCCTTGTAGGTAGGGAGGTTACTGAGCGTCTCACGTTCTACTAGATTTGTGTCTCTTCAACTTTTGATTGATACATTCTCTCTCAAGAGAGGTTGATAGATCATAAGCGGTTGACATCATAGATCTTTATGAGATAATCTTGGTCTTAGCATGTCAGATTAATCTATCTGCTTTGTTTTGGTTAAAAGTGAAAAGGCTAGGGGATTATGCTCTACTTCCTTTTTAGATAGTACCAAAAACCCAAATCCTTGAATCTGATCTAGTCCCTTTGTGGCATCTTTTGTGAGTCACCTTTAGAGAGGGTTAATCATAGTGGACATTCCCTTAATTAGGTCAACCACGTGGATGAAACCTCAAGTGGTAATATCTATTTTCACCGTGGTAGCAACAACCGCTATATAAATGTCCTTGTGGAGGAAATCTTCATGGGTGTGATCTCTTGTTGGGTTGTCAGATCTCCCTAGCATCTCCTGATGTATTAAATTCTCAGACTGTGTCAAAACCCTAATGCACCTAGATTGGAGTTCACCCTGTTGAGATCACAAAAGTTGCAGAGTCAGACAATTACTACAAACCCTAGTGAGGCCAAATTTTTCATTTTCTAGGAATATGTGTGTTATTGCAAAACTTTTTGGAACATACACAATTAGCACTCCTAAGGATTAGCACATTCAGTCACTTGATTGTTTATGCGCAGGGTTGCTTTTTCCCCTATTCATTATTTTCAGACGTGCTTGGAATCACTTGCTTGTTGCTTTGTGTGCTTGTTTATCTATTTGATTACTAAAAAAAATGATCCCGGTATAATCTTCAAATCTAGACAGACAATTTTGCAAACAACCTGAAATTGAAAACCTAAAATTTGCAAAATCTAAAGCAAAATTCCTTTCTGGAGTCAAAAGTCATCCCACAAAGTCAAAAAGTCATACGAGTTTTGGTTGTTGTCATTTTAGAACCCCTGTATTGTCGTATGATAGCTTGTATAGTGTCGTATGAGTTTTGCTGTCAGTCAAATAAAACAAAGTCAAAATCCTGCTATCAACTGTCGTGTGAACTTTGCAATTATCATACGAGTTTTGTCAATTGTCATTTCAGAGCATATCCATTGTCATATGAGCCTGCAAAAAGTCATTTGAGAAATTTTGAAAAATTGCCAGAAAGTTGTCAAAATTGCCAGACATTCAATTTTTACAGTCTAATTCCAGAGTCTGTCAAGAAAACCACTGTGTCAAGAATAGAGCAAAAACTAGAATGAATCCAATCATTTTCCTAAAGTGGCCTCTTGAGTCTGATTCAGCCTTCTATTTAATCGATTTGAGTCTTTTTCATCTTGTGTCAAAACCTTGTCAGAACTATCAATCTTCAATCAATCTTCAAAACAGCTAAGTGTTGTGAACTTGTGTCCGCTATCTTTTGGGTGTCTACCCATACATCTAGGGCATAATATCCTTCATTTACATCCAATCTAATCTTCAATCAATCAAATATTGACAAGGTTGTGTCATTTGATCCTCTTGAATCAAGTCATTTCTCAGTTGTCTGCATCTTGCTCTTTTGCTTCACCGAAGGTTAATGGTGGAAACTAGAGCTTCATCATGAAAATACAGAGCACAACCTAAAAAATATTCAAAGACATCTTCTGTGCTTGCTCAAACTATTCATCAATCCTACGACACTAATCTATATGGAGAAGACACTCTTGGCAATCTATTCTTGAAAGGTGGTTACATCACTCCTTCTGCATCAATCCACATAGTTAATCAACCAACACCTCCTATATCAATTCACAGAAGTTATTAGACAACCCCACATCAATCTGTCTCGAGTAACTCTCATAACAACAACATGTCTCAAGCTGGGACAAACCATGGGTCTCAAAGAGCTCTTTCTCAACATGGTACAGATCAAGAACCCACACCTGAGGAAATTGCCCAATATCAAAATGATGATAACTTCAAAAGAATGATGAAGCATTTCTTGAAAGAAGATAGAGAGGCATATTTTCTAGAGCTAGCTCATCAAGGAGCTAAACTTCCTCCCAACTTTAATGTTGAAGATATCATAACACATGAGGAATGAAATCCTATTATAGCTATGATGAAACAAATGCACGCCATGCAAGTCAAAGTTAACAAAATGGAAAAAGAAAAGGAACCTAAGGAGTTCTCCATGGAGGCCCTATGGCCTTTTTCATTTGATAAAGACTTGTATATGCCACCATTCCCTAAGAGGGTGGAAATGCCAAAATATGATAAGTATGATGGAAATTATGATCCTCAAGATCATGTCAGAGAATTTTGTACTCAATCTATGGAGTTCATGCATGAACTGACCTATCTGATACATCTCTTTCCTCGATCTCTGATTGGAGCAGCCATTCATTGGTTCTCTAGAATGCCTCCTACAATCAAAACCTTTGAGGAGTTGACCAAATTGTTCTATCAGCAATACTCCTATAACATCCAACATCTGGTCACCATGATCGATATCTGCAATCTCAAACAATATCCAGGAGAACCATTCTTGACATTTCTCAAAAGATGGCAAAAGAAATTCTCTCTATATGCTAGACCTATTCCAGAAACTGAGAAACTGGAAATCTTCATCAATAACCTTGTTCCATAAATCAACTACCCTTTACAAATGCAAAATCATACATCTTTTGATAAGATGGTAGACAATGCGATCAAAATTGAAAAAGTACTTGTGAAAAAAGGAGACATCACACTTCAAAAGGACAAGTATGAATTTGGATATAGTTCTAAGGACAAGAACAAAAACTAGAACAAGAACAAAGGTGTCATCATAGATGGCATTGTGTATACTCTCCATGCCCCATCTAAGGCACCTGCTTTCAACCTAATTGTCGGTACCCAAGCCATCAAAGCTTCAAAACAAAAGAAACTTGAATCATCTCAAAAGAAGATAGAGTACAAATCTTGGTCTGCTGATGATAAATGAAAGTTCACTCCTCTTGGAGAATGTTTGGAATTAGCTATGAAAACTTTGTTGGCTAATAACATCATCTCTTTGCCTAAGATCTGACAATCTGATCCTGAACCTAAGACAAAATGGTGGAGAGAGAATGAATTATGTGATTTCCATCGTAGTAAGGGTCATAAAACTAATAACTGCTTATGCTTGAAACATACCATACAAGATAAAATCGATAATGGAGAAATCCTAATTGATAATCATAAGAGCAATAATGATCATACAACATTCACAGAGCCATTTATGAAACATGGTCAAGGAGATTCATCTTCTCAGCCTAATATGGGGCAAAGGTCAATTATGCTTACCCTGGAAATAATGTTGTTATCAATATGGTTGAACCATGTCTCTATGAGCGTTGCAATATCATCACAATTATGTGAAGAGATAGAGCTCATCATTCAGCTAACACAGTTACTCGATCACAAGCTTAGGCACATCTGAAAGGACAAATCTCAGATTCATCTAATGTCCCTAAGATGCCCTTCAATCTTTCATCTACTTCTAAATAGAAGGCTACATCTAAATATTCAAATCCTAAAGATACGAGGCCTACTTCATACAGTATTGTCCAACAACTCCAACACACAAATGCAAAAATCTCCATGTTTGAGTTGCTTCGGATATCTCCAACTCATAGAACCATTCTAGACAATGCTTTGCTCGGATCCAATGTTCCTGATAACCTTGATTTAGATAGATTCCAGAGTATGGTTGGTCATCTTACATCTCCACAGTGTATTTCCTTATCAGAAGATGATAACTCCTTGAGTCATCCACATAACCAGCCCTTGCATATTAAATTCTTGATCCAAAACCATCGTGTCAAATGTGTGTTGATAGATGGGGGCACTGGCTTAAACATTTGTTCTTTCAACTTGATCACACAACTAGGATTTTCAAAAATGGCCATTGATCCTAGAAAGAAGATAACTATCAAAGCATATGATGAGCAAGAAAGATCTTCCAAAGGAACAATTATCTTACCTATCAGAGCAGGTCCTGTCATCAGAGATACTATATGTCAAGTTCTTGATCTACCTTTGGCTTACAACATCCTTCTAGGGAGACCCTAGATACATGAAATGAAGGCTATTCCTTCTATGTACCATCAGTGTTTGAAATTCCCTTATGAAGGAGTAGAGGTGATGATACTAGCTGATCTATCTACAACTTGCAATACATTGAAAGAGAGTGCTGATAAACTTATTCCTAATAATAGGGAATCTTCCACTAAGCAGCTAGACATTGCTTCAACATCCAAGATGGAAGACATTGCTAAAGAGGTTAAGATCAAATAAAATGGTATTGGAGAATATACTATAGATCTAGTCTTATCTTTGACATCTCTCCCTATCTCATCTAAGTCTTATGGACAAACTCTAAAACAGTCCAAACTAGAGTCTAAAGAACCTCTTGAGGCATATAAAGGAAATTTTGTTGCAGAACAAGTATCTAAACAAGAGTTTGAAGAAGATGAAGCTGTGCTCACTTGGCTATACAAAGATGAACCTAAATCTGAAGTTGTTAAAAAATGTGATGCTAAAATACTGAATGTCCCTTTTAAGTCATATGGCCCAGGAGATAAATTGATCACAAAAATGGGATATATTGGAAAAGGACCTCTAGGACTATAGGGTAAAGGTCTTCTATCATCTCTTGACCAATCTAGCTGAGCAAAAAAGAATACAATAGGTCTAGGATATAAGAAGAAACCTTTCTGTCTTAGCAAGAACTCCCCACATGTCTTAGAATAGATTGAGCCATCCACAACAAATCAACTAAAGGGAGAAACAACATAACAATTTGATAGTGATGATTCAGACACCACTGAAGATCTCATTCCCTATGAGCATTTTCCTAAAGAAATAAAAGACCTCCTTGAAGCTGAAGATGATCCAACAAAAAGAATTAATGTAGTAGAAACACAAGAACCTACTATAGAGCAAGAGATAGTTGCACCACAAGAACCAGCTAATCTTGAAGACAATCAACTAGACAAAGAGGAAGGTGGTAGTTATTCTGAGATAGATTCTCATGAGTATGAATTCAAATCAGAATCTGAGGGTAACCCTTCTTGGGGTATTCATCCTGACTTTACTCATGTTCTTAGATTTCCTAGAGGCATAGATGAAGAATCTAATGACTATGAATGGGGAGCCATTCCAGAAGAAGATGAGCTTATTATAGAAAAACATGTTGATGTTATTCACCAATATGAACCTAAACCCAATGTAAGTCTAGAGCAAAATGATGAACTTATCGAGTCTAATCCACCGATGGCTAAAGTGGACATCCACAATGACATTGAGCCTATTCATGAATTGAACATCTTAAGTTGTAATATCACCTTTGAACTTGAGCGTCAGGTTAGGACCAATGATGACAGATCCATATCCATAAACACTCTTTCACAATCTTTTACCACTTTGACTATCCAACATCCTGACCTTCTTAACCAAACTTCCACAAATCCGAGCTATGGTATTTATACCTTCCCGAATGACTATGCCCTTGCTTGCTACCTAAATGCAGTTGAGCCTATGAGGACTTCCATCAGTGAACCAAGCATTAGCATGATGAAGTTGGGCATCAAGTATCTTAGTCAGAAAAATAAGAATAAGAATAAAAAGAAAAGGAGTTCTGAGGGTGAAAACCACTTTGTGACAGTCTCAGAACCTACAAAAGTAAAAATAAAAGACGTATCTGAAGGTGAAAACCTCTTTGAGGTGCCTAAGGATGAGATATTTGATGTCCTTTCAAGTCATTTGTAGGACATATCTCCAGTTCTAATTAAGCCCACTCAATCTATTAGCTTGGGAACAACAGAAGAACCATAGTCGATACATGTAGCACAATCCTTAATAGAAGAAGAAAAGCAAAAATTTACAACATTCTTAACAGAGAAAAATATCAACTTTGCATGGAAATATTTAGATATGCCAGGGTTGGATCCTGACCTTATAATGCACCATTTATCTATAGCTCCAAATGTCAAACCTGTTAAGCAAAAGTTAACAAAGATGCATCCTGATGTTGCACTCTTGGTCAAAGCTAAATTAGAGAAGCTACTAAAAGTTGGATTCATCCGTGTTATTGACTATGCTGAATGGATCTCTAATATTGTACCTATTTCAAAACTAGACAAATCAATAAGAGTATGCACATATTTTAGAGATGTGAAGAAAGCATGCCCTAAGGATGATTTTCCATTATCTAACATTGATATGATAGTGGACATGACTGTGGGCTTTGAGATTTATTCTTTAATGGATGGTTTTTCTGGATATAATCAAATAAAAATTGCTCTAGAAGATCAAGAGAAAATTGCTTTCACATGTGCATGGGGTACCTTCTATTGGAATGTCATGCCATTTGGGCTTAAGAATGCTGGTGCTACATATCAGAGAGCCATGACATCTATTTTTCATGACATGATGCATAGAACTATGGAGGATTATGTTGATGATACTTTAGCAAAATTTATGATTAGAGATGAACATCTAAATGACTTGAGCAAGATACTAGATAGAATGGAAAAATTTAGTCTCAGACTAAATCCTAAGAAGTGTGCTTTTGGTGTCATTTCTGGAAAGCTCTTAGGATACATAGTTTCAAAGAAGGGCATTGAAGTTGATCCAGCTAAAGTAAAGGCTATAATGGAGATGCAACCCCCAAAGAATATCAGTCAAATGAGAACATTACAAGGGAGAGTGCAATCTATCAGGTGTTTTATATCACAACTTGCAGATATCTCACAACCTTTTACCAAGACATTACATAAAGGTGTGACCTTTGCATGGAGTGAAGAATGTGAAAAGAATTTTAATCATATCAAGAAATATCTATCAAATCCTCCTATCTTGATGCCTCCTATTCAAGGGAAGCCTTTGATCTTATATGTCTCCGCAACAGATACATCACTGGGGGCATTGCTAGCACAACATGATGAGAATAAAAAGGAAAGAGCCATATACTATATCAGTAGGACTTTGGTTGCATATGAGAAGAAATATTCAATGATTGAGAAAGCTTGTCTAGCTATGATCTTTGCCTCACAGAAACTAAGACATTATATGTTAGCTCATACCACACATTTGGTATCTAAGATTGATCCACTAAAGTACCTACTCAGCAAGGCTGCCCTCATAGGTAGATTAGCTAAATGGGTCATGTTCTTAAGTGAATTTGACAGTGAATATGTTGAAAGAAAAGCTATTAAAGACAAGTTATTGCTGATCAATTGGCAGATGCATCTATGTTTGATGATACATCAATGCAAATGGAATTCCTAGATTCCTCTATCATGAATCTTTCTTCTAGAGAATGGCAATTGTTCTTTGATGGATCCTATATGTGTAATACCCCAAAAATGGGCTATAAGTTCATTAATCTTCTATATCAACAATTCGAACAAAATCAACATCGAAGTCCTAATCTAAGACACATCTAAACATCATTGAATCCTAATTGATTATCTTAAATTTTGCATCGGGGAATATTCCTAGCAATATTCCTAATTATCTTAATTATCTTTAATTTAATGATTATTTGGCAATAAATCACATTTATCCTAAGTTTGATTAATTGAATATTTTCATATTTAATTAATTAGATTTAATATCTTGCCACTTAATTATGTAATTAAATTTAATTCTATCTATTATTAATTGTATTATTTAATTTTGACAATAAATCTAATATTTTATGAATAATTGATTAAATTCTTATTTAATTAATTAAAGCAAGTTGTCATTATTTAATAGTTTTTAATAAAAGTTTGATTAAATAATTGATTAACCCATAAATCAATTATTTATTTTAAAAAATTAGTTAAGTTGAGAGTACATCATTTAATTATTTATTTAATTCTTAATTATTATGCACATTCAAAAGAAATGGTTAAACTCCAAATCAGAAAATCAATGCAAAGTGTTGACTTTTTGAACTCAACATCCTTTTGGAGTTCAAAAAGCTGATCTAAACTCTAATTTGAGTTAAAAAGCTGTTTTTGCATGATTTGCATATTTTTGTGAATTAAATTATCTTTATTATCATATAACTCAAAAATCAAGCTGAGTTAATCTGAGTGATTTATGGCTTTCTTCCATGCACCTCCAAAGCCCTGGATTTCTATAAATTAAAGCCTCAACTCATCTCAAAGCATCTCATAATTTTGCAAGCTTACTTTGCCAAAGTCGTCTACAAATTGCACAACTATTTTGAAGAATTGGAATTTGGAGAATCAAAGCTTATTGCGAATCAAGGTTGTTGTGAGATTAATTTGTTTTTTTTACATTCATTTAGATTCTTTTTCATATCATTGTTAGATCATTTTAGCATATCAATTTCCATATTAGCATAGATTCATATTAGCTTTCATCATTCTTATTGCATCTAAAATCCAAAAAAATAGATTAATTGCATTCAATTCATATCTAGATCAATTGCATTCAAATCTTTCATTTAGGTGTCATCTAGGTCACTGATCTCGATAACAATCTGAGAACATCAATCTCGCACCTACTATAAGGCAATAAATCGCTTGGTTAAATTAGATTTCAATTTTACACGATTTTGATTTTTGCTAACCTCTAATGTTTTACTGAAGTGTTGTGTCTACAGATCAGGTGCAATTTTCACACACACAATACACAAAATGGATCAAGAGTAGGAATTTTGTTCATCACACCTCAAGGATACTCCATACCTAAAGCATTCATATTAAAGTTTCCTTGCACAAAAAATATTGCTGAATGTGAAGCCCTTCTTAATGGCATTAAAATAGCAATTGAGTGGAGAGTGGTAGAGATACACATTCATGGAGACTCACAAATTGTTATCCATCAAGTCAATGATGTGTACCAAACTAAAGATGAAAAGCTCATTCCATACAAGAGAATGGTAGATGATCTAAAGAAGTATTTCATATCTATCACATTTGAGCAAATTCCTAGAACAAAGAAAAAGGTTGCTGATGCAATGGCAACACTATCTACTTTATTATAGCAGCTTGAACATGAGCTACACTACAAGTTCCTAGTGGAAGCACTATCTTATCCTGCATATGATTCCCCCAAAACCCGCATGATCTACACTGTTGTTGGTCACGATTCATCTTGATACAAAAACCTCTTCTCCTATCTCCAAGACCCAATCATCCCTGAAACCTTCAATCGTCATGAGAAAAGATACCTAATCCGAAATGCCTCCCGATATGTCATCATTGGTAATGATCTATACAAACGAGGTCTAGATGGTACACTACTTAGATGTTTAGAACGAGAAGAGTCTCAACGTGCACTCAAGGAAGTACATGAGGGTATATGTGGGTCACACTCAAATGGTTTAACACTAGCTCGAAAGCTTATTAGGGCTAGGTACTATTGGCCTGAAATGGAGAAAGATGCAATCAAGTTTGCTAAGAACTGTCAAAAGTGCTAAGTATATGGTAACTTAATTCATGCTCTAGGGAAAGATCAAATTCCCTTTACCACATAATGGCCTTTTCACCAATGGGCATTTGATCTTATAGGATCCATACATCCTGATTATTCTAATGGACACAATCATCATAACAACTACAGACTATTTTACAAAATGGGTAGAAGCAGTTCCTCTAACTCAAGCAACTGGGAAACAAATATCTATGTTCATCTTGAACTATATCATATGTAGATATGCGATCCCTCATTCCATAGTCATAGATAATGGTGGACAATTCAAGAATAAAGACTTAGATGATCTATGTGCCAAATTCAAGATTACACAATATTGGTCTTCTATCTACTATCCTCAAGGGAATGGACAAGCAGAGGCTTCTAACAAGAATCTATTAAAAATCTTACATCGTACAGTTAATAAAAGAGGAAGAGATTGGCATCTTATCATCAATCCAACTCTCTAGACCTACAAAACAAGTATCAGAACACCCATTGGGGCTACACCTTTCACTTTAGTTTATGGGTCTGAAGCGGTACTACCTATTGAGGTTGAAATCCCATCACTAAGAATCAAAATGCATGGTCTAGTAACTGATGATGACTACAAAGTGTGTAGGTTGCAAGAACTTGAACTACTAGATGAGCATAGGCAAGCAACATATGATCATCTTAGAGTATATCAAAAAATAATATTTAGAGGTTACAACAAGAAAATCAAACACAAAGAATTTCAGGTTGGCGATCTAGTCTTGAGAGAAAATCTAAAAAATCAATCACATCGAGAACACAAGGGGAAGTTTGAACCCAAATGGCTGGGTCCCTTTGTTATCATTGCTACTTTTAGCTCTGGAGCCTATCAACTCTCAATGACTGAAGGAGAACAGCTTTGAGAACCAATCAACGTTCTCCATCTGAAGAAATTCTACGCCTAAGGCATTCAGTCTATGGTAAAATGTCCTAAAAAATCTTAAAAATTTGAAAAAGTCCTAAAAAAATGAACATCTTGGTGAAAACCTAGCAATAGGCGCCTTGATGATTTGCAAAAAAATAAAAAAACTACCAAAAATATCAAAAAAAATTGGAAAAATGAAAAAAAACAAAAAAATTGAGAAAAAGAAAAAGTGCCTTGGTGAAAACCTAGAAATAGGCACCTTGGTAGCAAAAATAGAATCTCTACCAAGATGGTGAAAACCTAGCAAATGGGTGCCACTTGTTTCAAAATACTACATCTATCAACACAAACTTGGTCTTTCCCAACTTTCAGTCTTGCTTTGGTTTGTACATATCTCCTGGTTTGCTTCTGCATTTTCAGTTTTCAATAAAGTCGGTCTATACACCAATCAGTTCAAGCGTCTATATCCTATCAATGCTTAACACTTGGGGGAAATCAATGTCATATCCTATGGTCTCTAGTACATCTTAGATGAGTCATATCCAGTCAGAGTCCTTTGAAGCTTTATCCGAGTCAGTCAGTCAGTCTCTTCTCTACAAAGGATTTTGCATCTACAACAACGCAATCAAACATCAACAAAAATTGAAAACAATCTATGCTTTTTTCATGCTTTTATCTCCTTGTATGCTTACTGATTCGCATTGAGATTTTTTCATATTGTGTCCCTTCAAGCTCTTTGATGATGTCATTTATAGGATTTAGAGAGTGATGACTGGGGGCATAATCTTTTCTTTGTCTTCTGCTTGTATGTGAAAATCTAACAACTTTGGAAATTCTGGATTGAAATGGTGTTCGTCTATAAGAGCCTCTATCTTGAATTGGATGGCCATGAGTACCTCGACCATTGATACCCAAAAAATCCAAGGAAGTTTGATCTAACTATTGTCTTTTTGAGTGAGTTCTTTCTCCTACTGTGAAACGTGATCTTGCCTAAGGAGGTGAACGATAAAGGGTCAATACGGGTAATTCACACTAGATTTAGAATGATCCCTTGACTGTTTGATGTGTTTGTAAATGCAAGGTGTATTCAGGTCATCACGACGTCTATGTTCTGATGCTTATACAAATTGCTATATCAAAATGGACATGATATTCAGGTCATCCTAGCATTTGTGCCTTGGTGCTTATATCTAATCCGACATTCCAAACATAAAATCAATATTCGTATGTCCATGGTTGCCTAACCAGTGGGTGTTGTACTGATTCTTGTGCATATAAATTGATATTCATATGTCTATGGTTTCATACTAGTGGACATTGTATTGATTTATTTGGTTACCTAAAAATTCAATGATGACAAACGACCGACACATGATCAGTGACTAGGTCCTAGGTCTTAGGTTGCATTTCATTTTGCACTTTGCATGATCTCACAATGGTTGGATAAACTTCAATGCTTAAATGATTCTTCAATCACATCTTCAAATCTAACAAAGAGCCGAATCCTAAAAGAAGGTTCCTCCAACAAAACAGCAAGTAGAATCCTTTTTCGGGATCAAAATTAAAATTTGAGATCATTCATTTTATTAACTACTTGCATAATCAACCTTCAATCATCACAGAAATCTAGAATTCAACTTAATTGATTATCTTACATCAAACTATCAAAATTTCAACTTGGTCAGCCATGGTCAACTCATGGTCAAACCTAGTCAAACTTGGTCTTCTAGACCTCTAAATGATGCAGAATGCGTTGTCAGACGTGTATAACCACTTCTCAAATCAATTAACATGCTTCTAAACTATAACGCTGACTTTTCTTGTCAGATTTCAATTTTAATCGCGAAGGGGGCATGGTATTGCACATCATTCAAGTTTGTAAATCTAAATCTATAATCAATCTTTCCTCAGTAATCAAGACAACAACCACATCTAGTTGCTGACTCATCAAAAGTCCTCATCGCTTGGGGCAAATCTATCATCTCTTGGGGCATATCAGATTTATTGAGATCCATATCAATCTGGTATCCTAATCTATCTTGTAAACTAAATCAGCTTTTCGTAACCAACAGTTCATTAGTGTTATTTTCTTGTTTCTTCGTAACTGATGGGTTCAGGATGTGATACCAATATGATTCATACAAGGACATTCAGGTCTGGAATCGGTCACTCACTTCTTCGCAATCATAAGGTTCAGAATTAGGTGTTTTGGCACTTTTTGTAATCACCGGTTCATTGTTGCTGTAGTTAACATTATCTATGGTCATTCAGGACCTTAATCTTAAATCTTTAAATCTTCCAATCGGTTTCTGTCTCGAAATCGGTTAATCTTTCAAATCAGTTTCATACATCTTTATCAAACATAGACTATTCTTTGAACCACTACGCTTTGCACAGTGATTCAAAGAGGGGCAAAATGTAATACCCCAAAAATGGGCTATAGCTTCATTAACCTCCTACATCTTCAATTCGAATGAAATCGATATCAAAGTCCTAACCTAAGGCACATCTGCACATCATTTTATTAAAAAATTGATTTTATTCTAATTCTGCATCGGGAAATATTTCTTAAATATTCCTAATTTATCTAATTATCTTTAATTAAATATTATTTGGCGATAAATCATATTTATCCTAAAGTTGATTAATTGAATATTCTAAATATTTAATTAATTAATTTAATTTTGCCACTTAATTATTTAATTAGATTTAATTGCATTTATTCCTAATTAATATTGTTTTTATTTTGACAATAAATCAAAATTCCTACAAACAATCAATTGAATATTTATTTAATTGATTTAAGATCAAAGTTGTCAAATTTAATGATTTAATTGGAATAAAGCTTGATTTAATAATTGATTAACCCATAAATCAATTGTTTTAATTTTAAAATCAGTTAAGTTGAGAATAAATCACATTATTTTTAATTAATTTATAATTAAATCATGCACAATCAAAAAAGCAGGCAACTAGAAATTAACAATCAATTTTAAAATTGAAACTCAACATATGATGATGAGTTGAAATTTGATCTAAGCTCTATTTTGAGATAAAAACTGCTTTTGCATGATTTTTGTGAGTTAATTATCTTTGATTTCCTGATAACTCAAAAATTAACCTGAGTTTATCATGAGTGATTTATGGCTTTTCTCTTGCACCTCCAAAGTCTTGGATTTCTATAAAATCAAGGCTTCAGCTCTTCTAAAAGGATCCACAAAATTGCATCCTCATGTTGGCGAATTGGTGATCGAAGAATCCATCTTTGTGAATCAAAGCTATTATGAGATTTTTATTGTTTTTGAGCATTCATATCATTTAGCATATCAATTCTTAGATTAATTGCATATCATATCAGTTTTCATATAGAATAGATTCATATCAGTTTCTTTCATCATAATTGCATAGAAAATACAAAATATAGATTACTTTGCATTCATTTCATATCTAGATTTTGCATTCAAATCCTTTGTTTATGTGTTGTCAATGTCACTGGTCTCGATCTAATCTGAGAATACCGTACTCGCACCTACTAGAAGGCAGTAAATCACTTGGTTAGTTTAGTTTCCATTTCATTGCATGATTTTGATTTTTGCTAACCTCTAATATTTTACTGAAGTGTTGTGTCTACAGTTAGGTACAAAATTCACACACATAATTATCTTAATTCTGCATCAGGGAATATTCTTAATTTATCATAATTATCTTTAATTGAATATTATTTGGCAATAAATGTCATTATTTATCCTAAAGTTGATTAATTGAATATGATGGATAATTAATTAATTAATTTAATTCTACCACTTAATTATTTATTTCAATTTAATTATATTTATTCCTAATTAATATTATTTAATTTTGACAATAATTCAAAATCCTACTACATTTGATTAAATTCTTATTTAATTGATTAAATCTAGTTGTCAATATTTAATAATATAGTTTTTGGAATAAAGTTTGATTTAATATTTGATTAACCCATATAAATCAATTATTTTAATTCAAAAAAACTAGTTAAGTTGAGAATAAATCACTTTATTTATTAAATTAATTCATATTAAATCATGCACAATCAGAAAAGTAGTTAACTTTAAATCAATTTTCAATTTCAATTTTTTAACTTTCTAAACTCAACATTTGATGATGAGTTGAAAAAGAGAACTAAACTCTATTTTGAGATAAAAACTACTTTTGCATGATTTTATGAGTTTATTTATTCTTAATTTCTTGTTAACTCAAAAATCAACCTGAGTTTATCAAGAGTGATTTATGGTTTTTCTTATGCATCCTCAAACCCTAGATTTCTATAAAAACAAGGCTCAGCTCTTCATAATACATCTCTCGAATTTGCACAATTACTCTAGCGAAATTGCATACGAAGAATCAAGCTTTTGCGACAGGCAACTTTGTGAGATCATTCATAGTTTTTCATATCATAGTATATCATTTTTAGAATAATTTGCATATCATTTCATTCAATTCTAGATTAGATTCATATAGTTTTTCATTCTAATTTCATAGAAAATATAAAAATATAGATTAATCTGCATTCATTCTACATTCATAATCTTTTGCATTGAAATCCTTCATTTAGGTGCTGTATTGTCACTGATCTTGGTCTAATCTAAGAATACATACTCGCACCTACTAGAAGGTAGTAAATTGTCTGGTTAGCTTAGTTTCAATTCTTTGCAGATTTTGATTTTGCTAACCTCTAATGTTGTACTGAAGTGTTGTGTCCACAGCTAGGTATAATTTTCACACACACATTTCTGGCACCCACAGTGGGGCCTTGAAACAGGTTTCTATTCTATTCTATCAAATTTCTATCATTTTTCTCGAACCCATGACCACGAGGTTAATTTTTATGAGTTTTGTGATAAATTTTTGGGCTGTTTTTCCAGAAATCTGACTAGTGTTTTTATTGGTACATGCACATATGACATGATACAGATCCAAAATTTATATTTCTGGAAATGTATTTAAGTTAGCTTTCATTTTTCATTGGTTTGAATTAATTTCCTCTTGATTTTCAAAATTTATGATCATTTTAGTACAGACTGGTTAGAACCTAATTTTATGATATTCGACTGATGTTTTTATTGGTACATGCACATATGACATGATACAGATCCAAAATTTATATTTCTGAAAATGTATTTAAGTTATCTTTCATTTTCCATTAGTTTTTCTTAATTTCTTCTTGATTTGCAAAAGTTATGATCATTTTAGTGAAGACTGGTCAAAACCTGATTTTATGAAATCTGATTGATGTTTTTATTGGTACATGCACATATGACATGATACAGATCCAAAATTTATATTTCTGGAAAGGTATTTGAGTTATATTTCATTTTCCATTGGCTTGGATTAATTTTTTCTTGATTTACAAAAGTTATGATCATTTTAGTGAAGACTGGTCAGAACCTCATTTTATGAAATCCAACTGATGTTTTTATTGGTACATGCACATATGACATGGTACAGATCTAAAATTTATATTTCTGGAAATTTAATTGAGTTAGCTTTCATTTTCTATTTGTTTGAATTAATTTCATCTTGATTTGAAAAAGTTATGATCGATTTAGTGCAGACTGGTTAGAATCTGATTTTTGTGACAGCAAGGTTTTTGATTATCAAATGACATATTATCTTTGACTAACCTGATTTTCTACCATGTGGGGTTGACAAGTTGTGTTTTTTTTTGGATTTTTATAATAGTGGGTTGTGTTTATAGCTGAACATGGACCTCTGATCCAGCCATATACACAACATAGTTATTGCTCGATCATCGAATCATGAAGATGAGTATGAATTACTCAATTCACAAGATTCTATTGATTCGACATGTTGCCTCCTAATTAGCTGGGGTGTTTGAATTTCTCTCAGAACAAGAGCCAACAACCAAAAGACCAAGCTAATATGAAAGATTTTTGAAAGCTTGAAAGATAAACAAATTGCAATTACTCTAAGATGAAGATGCCATTAATCTAAGAATGAAGTGTAGATTTAATCTAAGAACTTGAAAGAGATATGAGAATTAAACTAATAACAATAAGAAAATTACACTAATATGAGAATGCAATTACACTAAATGAGAATTAAACTAATGTGCAATAAAAGCTTAGAAATATGAAATAATTGAGACAAAAAATGACTATAGTTTTGATACTCTCACAATTGCCTCTCTCAAATGAGAAAATGAGGTTCGTAATATAGACAAGCCCGGAGAGAGGATGAAGAGTTTCTTGAAATAAAAATGGTCGACTCTTCATTTCCAATTGAGACAAATATTGAAGGATTATTTAATTAAAAGAATGGATTATTGCCACATATGGGTGACCCTTCGAATAATTTGAATTGTTAAATCCAAATAAAGATAATCCATTCAAATAACCAAATAATATTAATTCCTTTTATGTGTATTAGCTAAATGGGGTGGGTTTAATTTAATTTAAAGCACTTAGGACTTTAGAATTAAATTAATTTATCCTAGGGATTATTTTAGCTAATAAAGTCGAATACTTAGGAATTAATTATAGTGTGAGATTAATGCAATTTAGGGTTTTTGCAATTGACACCAAGTCAAATAAAGTCAGGTAGGAAAGAGAAAATTACCTAGTAAAATAGGACTTTAATGATGTAAAATTGAAAAAAATGCACCAAAATTGATTGAAATTATAAGGTGCCAATTTTGGGGTATTACATTTGCCCCTCTTTGAATTGATGTGTGAGCAGCACGTTGATTCAAAGAATAGTTTGATGTGATAGATGAGGTTTTAGGATTATCCCCAGAATGGAGCTTAACCCTCAGAAGTCAAGGTTAGGATGTCAAGACACCGAAATAGATCGAATTGCAGAACCACCTCAGGAATGGGGCATGATTCTCCGAAGTCTAAGTTAGATTGCGAAGACAACACTCTAATGACAACTTGAGAGGAGACTGGAATCGGGGTTAGATTTCCCTAATGCCCATTGATCGAATGATGATTTATGCAGATTTAGGACTAATCTTCAAAATCAGGGTTAGATTGCCCCAATATGAAGCTTATCCCTCTGAGACTCGAGTTATATTGCCCAGATAACGGTCTAAAAAGAGATTTTGAGAGCCATCTCCAGAATGAAGCTTGACTTTTAGGAATCAGGGTTAGATTGCCCCAATACCTAATGAGATTTCAAGAACCATCTCCAGAATGAAGCTTGATCCTTGAGGATCTGAGTTAGATTGCTCAGATACCTAAAAAATAGATGATAAGATACAAGGCCCAAAGATGCCCCTAAAGATGAGATGTCCCAAGTGGTGAGGACTTTGATTTAGATTAGATTGATATGAGACTAGTTCGACAAGATTCAAATGATGCAATCATCCTACCCCCTCGGGAGAGAAATCGAAAGATGACATATCAGAAGGATGATTGGCAATAAGAGGTTATAGAATAGAATCAATTAGACTAGATTCAAGAAGCTGTAGAAGTAATTTGGAGCAATTGGGAGGTCCTGTTGACCAAGTTTGACCATAGTTGACTTTAGATGAAAACATTGAAGATCTTGAGAAAATGATGGTGAGATGAGATTCTGGCAAGAAAATGATGCCAGAAGGTTGACTGCACAAGCTTCTAATCCCAAAGGATCCCAGAATTTTAAAACATGATTTTGTGCCATCTAGAGATGTCATATTTAGATTTTGATCCTGAAAATGGATTCAGAATGGTTGATTTAGCCAAGGGTGAAGTTTTTGCTCAAAACTAAGTACTTTTGAAAATTAGGTCAAAAGCTATATAAGGCTTGGAGGGGTCATTTTCAATTCATTATTCACTTTGTCCTCTAGTGATTTGAGAGTTCTGAGAGAGAATGGAGGATGTTCCAATGCATACACATCGATTCAAGTGCTCCTGACGCCACAGTCGACCGTTGGAGTATGACCCACCTGTGAGTAGTTGATAAACCATCTTGCATTTCAAGTTTTAATCACTTTCTAGGTCATTTAGGTTAGATTTAGCATGTTTTAGGGCCTTGTTCTTCAACCCTCATGTGAGGAAATAGTTTCCTCACACTGGCCTCAGTCACCCCTCATGCTAGAAAATAGTTTCATCATGGGGTTTAGGGCATCCTCGCATCAGGTGGCTTCATGTTCTCGCGCGAGCCACTAGAAGATGCCGCATGAAATTTCATCCTGGTGATGAAATCTTGCGCGAGACAGGATCCTGTCTTGCGCAAAAATCTATTGTAGTTTGTATAATCTTTGCCAAATTTGCATGAAATCAGCCAAGTAGAGTGTCACAGAGTTGCGTTTAGGATAGATGCATTGCTTCATTTGCTGATGTTATTTTGAAACCATCATGTTGAGATATTGATCCAATGTCATCGCTTACTTTGTAGGTTGAGTTCCCAAATGTCGCATTCCAGTCACACCATTTAGTCATCACCACATTAGTACAAAGATTGATCGATGTTGAAGGTTCCCACATTGAAGGGATATGATTGATGTACTTGCATGATATACCTGACATTCAGGTAAATCATGGTCTTCTAGGTGCATTTGTCGAGCATTTCCAATCAGAGATGAACACATTTCATTTGTCGATGGGGGAGATGACAGTCACTCCTAAGGATGTCTAACGGATACTGAGGATACCCTTCCATGATGCCCATGTTGAGTATGATATACAATCAAGGGTAGGTACACTGGCACTGAGAGCCATATTCAGAGATGAGTTAGTGATGGGTCGGGCCATCTCGTGGGATGAGATGGTCAATAGATATGGCGGTGCTCACCAATTAGTAGTCATTTTAGCCATATTCTTGAGTTTCTACTTGGTTCCTGATCGAGGCTAGCACAGATTGGAGTGCAGCTGGGGACAGATTCTACAGGGGAGGCTGGATAGGCCAGCTGTCCGATTTGGATGGGGTGAGTGCATGCTCACATAGATGTACCACGAGATGCACAAGGTCATGTATTGGAGCACCAAGACCATGGCTACTAGAGTTTTTGTATTGCAGATCTGGGCTTGGGAGCATCTTCATGTTTGCAGGATGATATTTCATGATACACGGTAGGCCCTCAAGCCCTACATTTATAGATATGCAGGCTCTATGATTCAGCCAGTGCTAGGTAAGACCAAGTAGTGGAGGGGGAAGTTAGATGATATGGAAATAGTGGTGTGGAGACCTTGGGTAGCCATAGAGCCATGGGATGATGCTCGACGGGAGCTCTCCCATATGTTCATCTCGCATTCACTGATTGGATGTACTATTAGCGTCATTGAGTGATTCTTGCTCACACATGTTATGAGGCAGTTTAGGAGACAAAAGGACATCTCCCAGGAGTATGCTACATATGCTCGCTTCATCGATGAGATGAAGAAGGGTTGGCAGCTCAGGTTAGATTAGGGTAGATGCATGATTGAGACACAAGTACCTCTCGCTTGTTGGGACTACATGGTGGATGTCACCAATGCAAGGATGATGCTTGCATATTGAGATTAGTTCTTGGCGCACCCCTTTCCGAGGTTCATAGATCTTGTCGGCATGGGCCAGAGGGCATAGCAGCAGCCTGCACAATAGTAGCAGGAGAAGGTACTTGCCCAAAAGTAGATACCAGTATAGCAGCCTAGACAACAACAGGTTGTACAGTAGGGGCCAGAATAGCAGTAGAAGAGACAGAGGGTATTGAGGCTGAGGATAGGGTAGATAGACATCCCTCCTAGGACTATGGGATCAAACATAGGTGCATGTGGTAGTGGGACCCAACAAAGGTCCACTAGGTAGAGGACAGGGGATACCTCTTAGCAGCTGCCTCCTAACAAGGGGGCATAAGATGATATAGATATGACAGATCAGGCCACACAAGGGGCCACCTCAGATAGCATAGGTACATGAGGCTCTTAGGAAGAGCTGAGAGAGAGTCCAATAGGTATAGAGGGAGAGGGATGACTACCACACCCAGGTCATCATCTAGGAGACGTGGGTGGCCGATAGGGAGTGGGAGATCAGAGAGCTTCGAGAGGAGCTAGAAAGGTCACGACTAGAGATGAGATATGAGTCTGCTCAGGTAGCCTACTATTATGTGACATAGGTTGGCATTGTTCCAGATCTATCAGAGCATGTGCCTCCATTTTTTGAGTACGCTGGAGCACCACAGGGACCACCACCGCAGGCACCTCTTTAGGGACCACCGCCATCACCTCCTCTAGGTGGCGATGGGTAGAGGTAGCCCATTTTGACATTCATATTGTAGCCCATATTTTGATACTATGCTCGAGTAGCACCATTCTTTTTGTACATGACACTGATTGACCACGATATATATATATATATATATATATATATATATATATATATATATATATATATATATATATATATATATATATATATATATATATATATATATATATATATATATATATATATATATATATATATATATATATATATATATATATATGAGATCACCTCTTTGATATCATTGTACTTGTTTATATATTGCTTTAATGTTGATGTTCATGTTTTATGAGATGTTTCCTAGATGATTTAGATGTATGGATTAGATATGTATGAGATGCACATGCTTTCTTTTATGATGGTATATGAATATGCAATGTGAAATGAGATGATAGATGGTAGATAAATGAATGCAATGAATGATTTTATTTATGCTTATAATAGATGCACATGGAAATGAGTATGGAAATGTGGTACTAATCATCTCATGTAGGATGTAGCAATATATGACAGGTACTAACCAAAATAATGTTTGAAGATTGAGAAGGAGGACTAGACACTTGTGCAACCAAGATAAATTTGGAATAAAAGATGAGAACCTTTGATGAATAGATCTAGAGGAAGACAATCAAGAGAGTACCAAAACACTGTCTCAATGCAAGCCTAGAATGAAAATGCAAACCTAAACTAGATGCAAACCCTAGGACTTGGTTGTTGGACTCATCATATTATCATCATAGATTTTTTAGCAATGGACATTCACAAGATGCCATACAATCCTCACTGACATTGCAATCATGAGAATATGAATATGAAATTAGTCTTACATTTGTCAGAATGAGGTGTAAGCATTAAGGCACAAGAAGCCAGAATGACCTGAACACCTATTCCTTTTGATTTAGCAAGTTAACATAAGCATCAAAGCATAGCTGCTAGAATGACTTGAATGTTGCTTGTATACAAACATGCCAGACACACAAGAGTTCCTTCCTTTGCTAAAGAATGCTCACAATGACCCTTACATTCACTTAGCAGGACGAGTGTTAGCAATTTTACTTGTAACAAAAAGAAGTCACTCAAACAAACAAGGAGAAGAACTAACCTCACCAAAGTGTCCATATAAAAGGAGTTGAGGTACACATGGCCATCTAATATGTGATGAAGGCTCTTACAGATGGACACCCCTCTTATGTGAATTCTTTAGATCATTGGAACTAAACCAACAAACAAAAAGAAAAGAAAAGACTATGCCCCTAGTCTTCGTGTTTCTCAATCAAGACATACATCTTAGATTCGCTTGAGGGGAAAGTGACAAAATGAAAGATCAAACACACAAAAGAGAAAAGCTTAGCATGCTCCAGAGAATCACAAATTCAGTTTTAGTTTCAGTTTAAGTTTGTGTTCAAGTGGATTGAAGTTAGATCGGAAGAATACAGTGCGAAAAGTCATCTTGAAGAGAAAATTGGAGTGCTAAATGAAGTATCAATAGGCAGACGTAGTGAGAAATGTTGGTGATTGATACAAGAGAGATCTTCAAGGAGAGAGATCTTAGAGATACTAGCGAAACATCAACAGGCAAACACAATGAGAACCACTGGTGACTGATGTACATGGGATCCTCAAAAGAGAGATCCAAGTGATAGCTAGGTATCAGTAGGCAAACACAATGAGAACCACTGGTGAATGATACATGAGAGACCCTCGAGGAAAGAGATCTAAAAAATAGCTAGGCATCAACAGACAAACGTAGTGAGAACCACTGGTGACTGATGCAAGAAAGCATCTCTGAAAGTGATAGGACAATGCCCCCTAGACCAGGAAGGTACCCCCAAGTGTGACCAGTTCCAATCCATGTAGAGTTGAGGAAAAATCTTGAAGATAGGTGAAAGTGAATGCATGAGATAGAAAACTAAAGCAAGAAATGGGCTAAAGTAGGAAGCAAACTAAAGCAAGAAAGCGAGAAAGCAAACTAAAGCAGGAAAGCAAGAGGCAAGCGGTGCTGCAATAAGTATAGCATTAGGGAACAAGAGGCACCTATTTACTAGGTTTTCACCATCTTGGTAGAAATTCTATTTTTTCTACGATGATGCCTGTTTGCTAGGTTTTCATCAATGGCACATTTTTTCTTCTTTTTTAATTTTTTTGTTCTTTTCTCTTTTTAAATTTTTTTTGTATTTTTAAATTTTCACTTTTTTTTTAATTTTTAATTTTTTCAATTTTTCACTTTTTTGATTATTATCAAGGCACCTGTTTACCAGGTTTTCATCAGGATAATAGATACATCAAAGTGCTTGTTTACTAGGTTTTCACTAAGATGATCATTTTTTTAGGACATTTTGCAATTTTTAGGATTTTTTTGACAATATACCATTTTTTGGATTTTTTTCAGGATCAATAAGTATGTACAAGAGCACACAAGAAATCTCTCAACTGTAGAATATTTTCAAGTGAAGAGCGTTGATAGGCTCTTTGAGCTGTTCTCCTTTAGTGGTGGAGAGTTGGTAAGCACCAAACCCAAATGCTGCAGTAATAATGTATGAACCAAGCTAGTTTGGTTCAAACTTTCCTTTCTGGATCTGCTACTACTAATTTTTGGGGTTTTCTCTTAGGATGAGATCACCCACTTGGAATTCCCTTTGTGTAACTTTCTTATTGTAGGCTTTAGATATTCTCTTTTGGTATGCTCAAAGATGATTGAATGCCACCTTCTGACGTTCATCTAGTAACTCTAGCTCTTGAAGCTGGGATATTTTATTTTCTTCATCAGTGATGATGCCCCTCAGAGAGACTCACAATGTAGGAATCTTGACCTCAATAGGCAATACTACATCTGATCCATAAACCAAGGCAAAGGGCATGGCCCCCATTGGTGTTCAGATGCTTGTTTTATAGGCCCATAAAGCTGGATTAATCTGGAGGTGCCAATCTCTACCAGATTTATGAACTGTTATGTGCAAGATTTTGAGAATTGTCTTATTAGAAGCTTCTGCTTGTCCATTACCCTAGGGATAATAGATAGATGACCAATGCTGAATGATCATAAATTTAGTGCATAACTCTTTTAGGTCCTTGTTCTTGAATTATCCCCCGTTGTCAGTGATAATGGATGAGGGTACACCATATCTACAGATGATATAGTTTAGTATAAGCATAGCTACAGACTTTCCATCAGCTATAGTCAGAGGAACTAAATCGACCCATTTAGTAAAGTAGTCTGTAGTGGTGATGATGAACTTGTGCCATTTGGAAGAAGATAGATGGATCTGACCCACCAATTCAAAGGCCCATTGCTGAAATGGCCAGAAAATGATGAAAGGAATAAGCTCTTTAGCAGGAGGATGGATCAGATTTCCATGAAATTGGCACTGTTTACAAGCCTTGGCATATTGAACAACTTCTTTCTCCATGTCTAGCCAGTAGTAACTAGATCTAATAAGTTTACGAGCTAACATTAGACCACTCTAATGAGACCCACATATACCTTCATGTACCTCAACTAACGTACATTCGGACTCATCAGGTTCTAGACACCGAAGGAGGGTACCGTCTAGACCCTGTCTATACAAGTCATTTGCTATGATGACATACCATGAAGCATTATGAATTAGGTGATGCTTTTCATCCCAGGTATAGGTGTCTAGAATGATTTGGTCATGAAGGTAGGAATAGATATGGTGGTAGCAGGACAAATCATGTCCAATGACTGAACAGATCATCCTAGATTCAGGAATGTCATAGGTTGGGTAGCATAGTGTCTCCACTAGGAATTCATGTCTGAAGTCATTTTTTGGCATCTGTAACATTGAGGCAAGAGTGGCCATAGCATCGGCTACTTTATTGTCTACCCTTGGAATTTGCTGGAAAGAAATGTGTGCAAAATACTTCTTGAGATCATCCAACATTTGTTTGTAAGGCACTAGCTTGTCATCCTTTGTTTCATAGATATCATTAACTTGGTTGATGACTAACTGAGAGTCTCGAAAGACCTTGAGCTCATCCACATGCCATTTAATGGATATCTTCATACCGTTAATGAGAGCTTCATATTCAACGATGTTGTTTGTGCAGGGAAACAACATTTTATAAGCTTTGGGAAATGAGTATCTTTGTGGTGCTATAAACAAAATGCTTGCACCTGACCGTTGCTGAGTGAATGATCCATCAAAGAACATGCTCCAAGCCCGATGTGTGAGAAGCATGATGGATTCATCTAGGAATTCAATGTTCAAAGGCTAGTGATATTTCAGAGGAGCTTCCGCTAATTGATTAGCAATTGCTTGTCCTTTAATAGCTTTTCTTTCCACATACTCAATGTCAAATTCACTAAGTATCATAACCCATTTTGCTAGTCTACCCATGAGGGAAGCCTTGCTTAGTAAGTACTTTAGTGGATCAATTTTTGTAATAAGCCTTGTAGTGTGAGCGAGCATATAATGTCACAATTTCTATGAAGCAAACACTACTACTAGACAAGCTTTTTCAATGATAGAATAGTTCATTTCATAAGAAACCAATGTTTTGCTGATATAATAAATGGCTCTCTTTGTTGTTCTGATCCTCTTGAGCTAGGAGAGCACCCAAAGATGTGTTCATGGCTGAGATGTATAGTATGAGTGGCTTCCCATGAATAGGGGGCATCAATATAGGTGGATTAGCAAGATACTGTTTAATTTGAGTGAGTACCCTATCACATTCTTCATTCCATTCATAAGTCACACCCTTATGCAAAGTTTTAGTGAACGGTTGTGACTTGTCAGCCAACTGTGAAATGAAGCGCCAGATAGATTGTAGCCTTCCTTGAAGTCCTCTCATTTGACTGATGTTCTTAGGTGAAGGCATTTCCATAATAGCTTAAACTTTTTCAGGATCAACCTCTATGCCTTTGGCTGAAATGATGTAACCCAAGAGTTTCCAAGAAGTGACATCGAATGCACATTTTTTGGGATTAAGTCTGAGACTAAATTGTTCCATGCGGTCAAGTATGGGACCCAAATCTATAAGATGAGTTTTTTGCTGCATGCTTTTGGCCAAAGTGTCATCCACATAATCTTCCATTGTTTTATGCATCATATCATGGAAAATGGTAGTGACAACTCTCTGATATGTTGCTCCAGCATTCTTAAGCCCAAAGGGCATGACATTCCAGCAAAAGGTGCCCCAGGCACACGTCAAAGAAGTATTTTCATGATCTTTTGGCACAATTTTTATTTGATTATAGCCAGAAAAGCCATCCATTAGAGAGTACATTTGGTAGCCAACTGTCATATCCACTATCATGTCAATATTGGGTAGTGGGAAATCATCTTTTGGACATGCCTTATTTAGATCCTAGAAGTCTGTGTACACACGAATGGATTTATCATGTTTGATGACTAGAACAATATTTGAAATCCACTTTGCATAGTCAATGGTCCTTATGAAACTAGCCTTAAGAAGCTTTTCTAGCTCTGTTTTGACTAAAAGTGTCACGTGTGGATGCATCTTTTGAAGCTTCTATTTAATAGGCTTAATGCTTGGTGCAATGGATAGATGGTGCATGATTAGATTGGGGTCCAATCCAGGCATGTCAGAGTAAGTCCATGCAAAGTTTATTTTCTTTCTTTGAAAGAAGCTAGTGAACTCTTCCTTTTCTTTTGCAGATAATGAATGTGCTAGATGAATAATTTGTGGAGTAGCCTCCATACCCAAATTCACTGGTTGTGTTGGCTTAATCAATATTGATGATCTCTCTTGAAAGTGGCTCAGGAGTATATCAAGTATCTCATCCTTGGGTGCCTTAGAGAGGTTTTTGACCCTTGGATACATCTTTTATTCTTACTATTTTTGGCTCTGATACTGCCACAATGTGGTTTTCACCATTAGAGCATCTATTTTTTCTTCTTTTAATTTTTTGACTAAGATACTTGATATCTGCCTCTATCATGGTGACACTGCCTTCACTGGTGGAGGACATTACATGTTCAATAGCATGGAGGTAATAGGATAGAGCGTAATCATATTGGAATGTTAGGACTTCATTGGATGAGGAGGGGGAGTTCCAGTTTATCAGCTCAGGATTTTTGAGTGAGAGAGATGTAGTGGCTGGTTCAATTGCATTCACAGTATAATCATCAAAAGCACGGATGAGAAAGTCAAGACCTAGAGTGATCTCATCCAAAGGAGTGTAATCCCTATGAGACCCTATGTTAGAAGTAGAGGACAAGTTAACACCGATGGCATCTAATTCATGCATCCTAACACTAGATCCTTCACCTACTTCGAGAGGGTTTTCAAAGGTATGGACCATGTCTATGTCTTTATCATAAGTAGCATCAAACAAAGAGTCAAACTTGTACTCATGTGAGTCAGTACTTGATGTGGGAATTCCATTAGCACTAGCTATATCATCTAACTCATCTTCATCTCTTGTAGCATTAATGGCTTACTGAAGTTGATCTTGTTTGAACCGCTCTTGCAAATGCGGTGGTATGTACCATTCACCCTAAGAATCAAAATCAGCCATTTGTATTTCTCCTCATTGGTCACACGTGAGTCAATGCACCAAGGTGGTGTCATTGGAATCACTATTAGTCTCTACCATGTGGACAAGTATAATAGGTTCATCTAGTTTTGCAAAGAGTGCAAAAAATTCTAGAGGAATAGGATATGGAAATATGTCTTCATCAGAGCTGGCCTTTGGATTTACCTCTGGGGTAGTATCTTCAAATTTTGGTTCAGGTTTAGGCTCAGGTTCTGGCACAAATTTGTTTATCCCTAAATGAAAGGGGACCTTTTTGAAGCCTAAGCCAGTAGTATCCTTTGTGTGGTGACCTGTAGTTTCAATGGGTTTCAACAAACCATTGTCATTCATTCCTATAGGACCACTCCCTTTATATCTGAAGCAATTCATGATCTTGAAGGCCTCACTGTATGGCTCTTGTTCTAAGTCTAGAGGTGGAGTAGTTGTTTTAGATGTTTCTTTCCCTTTATAGATCCAAGCTGTGATAGCTCTTTTTTCATCCTCATCTTCTAAAGGTGTTGTGGCCTTGACAAAGGCACCATCATAGATTGTTTGAGGAGAGTTATCAGAAGGTTTGTTATTCTTAGAAGGTCTCCCATAGGAGCATGGAGACAAAGGGAGAGTAGCTAGTGATAGCATAGGTTCAATTCGATATCGTTCCATGCCTGTATCCTTAAGTTTTAGAGTTTGTTCCATTTCCCTGAGCTTGGCATCATAGAACTCAGTAGACTCTCTATTAGCTGGGACAAAGCTATCTATAAATTGTGTGAGTGTGTTGCAAGAGTAGTTGGTATTAGTAGGCACATTGACTTCCACTCCATGGAATGGAAACTTAATGCATTGATGGTATGTAGATGGGATAGCTTTCATCTCATGAATCCATGGTCTACCCAACAAGATGTTGTAGGCAAGAGGAATGTCTAGAACTTGAAAAGTAACATCTCTCTCAACAGGGCCAACTTAGATTGGTAGCACAACTAAACCTTGGGATTTGTGCTCTTCTTCATCATAAGCTTTGATAGTAATCTTCTTGCGAGAATCTATACAATCCTTATCATAACCTAGCTGGGTAAGCAACTTAGCAGAATAGATATTGAGGCCAACACCATTGTCTATGAGCACTTGACAGACACGCTTAGGGCCTATCATGACTTCTATATGCAAGGAGCATTATGTGGATGGCTCAGAGACTGATCATCTTCTTCAGAGAAGGACATATAATAAGGCGAGGTCAAATGACCCACCATAGATTTGAACTAGTCAAGATCAAGATATTTGGGGATGTTTGCCTCGGTGAGGGCATCTTCCTGTGAGCAGGCGAGATCTTCAACAACTCAAAAATGGTAATTTGAGCATTGGTTCGCTAGAGCTAATCTAAGATGCTATAACTAGCAATGCTAGGTGTAGGGACTGATTTTGTGTTCTTGTTGGTAGGGCCAACAATAGTCTTATCAATAGTTTGTTTTAGAGTAGATACAGGAGGATTGAGACCTTTCAAAACAATTCTTCCACGTGATCAAGTAATAACATTGGCACAATCCTAAGATTGTTTAGATTCAGATGAATGAGACACAAAACTATGCAAGATGAAAGGAGTCTTAGGTTTGGGAGCATCGCTGCTCCCCTTAATAGTAATCACATCACAATACTCAACCTCAACAAGTTTGATCACACCAATGACATTGTCATCAGTAGTGTATGTGTAATTGACCTTAGCATTGGTATTCTTAGTCTTTGAAGATTCACCTTTCTCTTGGGGATGAAAGGGATATTTAAATGCTTGATGGTCTGAATTCTTGTTATGGCCGTCCACAACAATGTCACCATTATCAATGAAATCTTGGACCTTATGCTTTAGCTGGAGACAAGTAGAAGTCTTGTGACCCTTATTTTGGTGATAATCATGGTATGCGTTGTCATTCGACCAATGAGGTCATGGTTGTGGATCATAGAGATGGTTTTCCAAAGGAGCAAGTATTTGATTCTACACAAGAGTTTTATAGACCACATCAAGTGGTTCTCCTAAGGATGTGAAATCACGCTTGGGTCGAGATGCCCAAGGTTTGTTCCTAGAAAACCTTGAAGGTTGCTGATTTTCCATCACAAGATTTTTAGTGGCATTGATTGCCTATATGCTAGAAGAGAGATTGAAAATAGACTTAGCAAGCTTCAGGGTCACATTGCCAACCACTCCATCATTCACAATGTCTCTATTCTTGTTGAAAAACTTCCCTTTATCTTTGTTCGAGGTTGAAGATCCTTGTTTTTTTGTCTTTGTTCAAAGTCAATTACCCTTTCTTGATCATAAATGCCTCTATTCACACCATTTGTTTAATCATGCTATCAAAGGTTAGGGGACCTTGTAATTACACTTGGTATTCAAAGTCTGGGACAAGATTGTCCAAAAAGATGTTGAGCCTTTTAGACTCTGGTAGCTTGTGAGGACACCTTGTACATAATTGTCTCCACCTTTGGAGAAATGTTAGGAAAGGTTCCCCTTGTCACTGTTTCAAATTGCAAAGATCCTAGATGTTGATCGGATGCTGAATATTATGCGAGTAATTTTGGAAAAATAGATTAGCCATTTCATCAAAAGTCTTAACGCCAGTGGGCAATCGAGAAAGCCACTCCATAGTTGGTCCACCCAAGCTATGAGGAAATAGGTGCATGAGGTATGTCTGGTCATGCATGAATTCCATAGATAGAGTGCTAAACTCTCTCAAGTGATCTCGGGGATCAGTAGTACCTAAGTATTTTTCATATTTAGGCAGCTCTACACCCTTGGGAAAAGGTGGCATGTGAAGACTCCTATCAAAGGGGAAAGGACAAATGCTTTCCATTGTGAATTGTTGTGCGGGTTTGTCCTTGTTCTTTGCAAGTTGGCTAATCTAATCTTGCATGTCTTGGACCATCTTTTGCAACTTTGTGGTCTTAGTCTCTTCTTCTTTGGCCACAAGTGTTTCAACTTGATAGTCTGAGGGTAATTTGGCCCCTTGTTTGGCTAGATCAAGAAAGTATTTTTCCTTCTCCTCTAGAAGGAGGATCTCCATCATCTTGATAAGACTCTTGTTTTCTTTTACAATGTCTATGTCATTTTGAGTTATTGTGTCATCACCATCATTGCCAAGAATCTCATAAATGCTTGGGACTTGATCTTGACTCTGATCATAAGGAGGAGGATGATAGTGATATGCTAGTTGTCCACCTTGAGCTTTGTTTTGAGCTTGGTGCTGATTTTGATAATTTTGGGATTGATCATAACGTTGATCATTTTGAGGTTGAACATGACATTGGTCATTGGAAGATTGACCATGATGCTGATTATTTTGAGATTGGTCATGAGTTTGGCTATATTTGCTTGGTTGGAAGTTCAATGGATCTCCCATCTTGTCAATGTAGGACTATGTAGCAAATGAAGACTCAGTAAAGTGATATGAATGATGCCAAAAGGGTGCAGCTAAGGTAACTTTTGGTGCATGAACAGGATCAAGAGGGTCAACAAGTTCAAATGAGTCGATATCTTCAGCGAGATTGATAGATTCAATAATAGGACTAGTCCAAGGAAGTGGCCTTCCAAAGTTATGAAACAATGAGTTGTTTTGGAAGAATGAGTTGTCCTGTTCTTGAAATGAGAAACCAGGTTGCGCTTGAAACAATGAATTAAAACACTCTTGGAACATTGAAGGTGATGATTGAGATGAACTATCTTTCAAATTACTCAATGAAGAACTTGAGGATCCCTCACAATATTCAGATTGCACAACAGGTTTAGGGCAACTTGTTTCCTGATTAAAAGATCTACCTCTACCTTGTCCAGTACCACAAATTGGGTAAGTGTTGCCACTTCTAGTCGTAATAGTCATAGATGAAGATTTAAGTATCGAGAGAGGACTTGGGATAATGCTAAAACTCTATCTCTAGGAATAACAAAAAGGAGATAAAGACTAGAATAGCCAAGATGTGAGATGCACCTGGCATGAATCATCAAGAGAATGGCTAGAACAATCGAGATAAGACTATTGCGATGTGAGGTACAAAAGAACAAAAGATGAGAAAAATAAAAAGGAGACAATCATGAGTTCAAGAAAAATCATTTGGTTCACAACTTGAGACACTCAGTTTTAGACAGTGAAGGATAGGAAAACAGACAAACAGACCTCAGACAAAAATCAGATCAGGTAAAAAGTTGACCAGTCAATGGGAATAAGCTCGCTATTTTTGAAATCTAGGTACAGGTTCGCATGAGAAAGTGCTAGGCCATGTGAGAGAATGCCAAACTTCAAGTGAGAGAATGAAACCTTGCACGAGGAAATGCTCTGAAAAGTGGAATTTCACACGAGAAAGAACCAAAGTTTGACAGTTCGACATAATTTTTGAGGTAAAAAGTCAAGTTCTGAGACACAGCTTGAACTGATCCCTGACAAAATTTCTAGTTTTTGAACAGTTTAATCAACAATCTTAGTTTGAAGGTTTCAAGCATTCATTTACAAGCACAAAGTTTTAGGTCAAGCAATAGTGACACAAGAAGTAGTCGCAAATAGACCTACCAAGGACAAAGCAACTTGGTAGTATCATGGGAGTCTTTGTTTAATCATGATGGATAGTTTAAGACTTGATAATAAACACATAGTTATCCCTAAAAAAAAATGGTGAGAAGACAAAATCTGTGCCTCACTACTTATGCGCATGCGTTCACCTCACACAACCGTGTCACCCCCTAGAGGACGCTTGTGTTTTTTTGTGTTTCCAAGGACTCAATAGTATATGTTCAAATGTTACCCTTGAAGTAGGGGCTAGTGTCATAAACCACCTTCAAACATCTAGGTGCATGCCTATGGTGAGAATCTATGTGAGAGATTCTTCCCCCTCCCTGCACAAAGATTATGTCTCCTTTCAGAGGTGATCCAGGTAGGCAACTAACTAGGAATTTTTTTAGTGGGCTTCCATTCACACTAACCTTTGGTGCCCCTGATACAGGGCTAGGGCCTTGCAGCCACACCGACACCTGAAAGTCATACACCCCCACAAGCAGGGCTAGGAGTGGCGCCACTCAGTACAATAGATGAAGCCTTCTCAAGATGATAGTCAAAATAAAGAGAAGGAAGTTAACATGGTTTTGGAGTCTTTAGACTCAAGAAAACATTCTTTATTATAGTGAGGTGGAATCACCGGCAATAGGTGCGTACTCACTTGGGTCATTCCCAGAGGTTCAACTTCTGGTAGGCCCTCTAAAGGTGACATAGGACTTGCCTTGGATTCGAGGGTCAAATTTTTTGATTCTCTCAAAGAGAGAAGAGCATACTTTTCTACCTCTTCACCTTACCCAAACACATCAAGCATATTCATCACCGAGCTAGTTTCACTCCACCAAATCCACAAGCTTTTGGGTTTTTGGTTCTCTTAAAGAGAGAAGAGCATAATCTCGTAACAAGTAGATGTGCTAAAGATTCACTACCTTACTTTGCTTCCCTAGGTATCCATCATTCTAGCAACATCTAGGTCTTAGTTTCATCCATGGGCATCACTTCCATGTAATGAAGAGCCTATTCCCCTACTTTGCTATTAGGACCCTTAAGAAATTTTAACAAAGCCCTATTTAGACTATGTGAATGAAAAATAGTAAACAAGCACAACATTTTTAAATGATCTTCGACAACCGTCCTGCAAGCAAACTATTAGCAATTTTTTATGATCTTTGACAAGCAACCTATAGACCACTGTTATGCTATAGCAGAAATCAAAAATATGAAATCAATAACAGAAAATAAATGTCAGGAAAAAGTAATAGTAAATTGCAAAATCTGGAAAATTTAAATGATTGATGGCAAATCTTTGCACGAGAAAGTACTACATTGCACATGAGAAAATGCAAGGACCTGCATGAGAAAAGTGTTTCTTCGCGTGACAGAATGCTACTGGGAGCAAAACTTCATGTGGCATGCTCTAAAATTTCATGTGAAATTCTGTACACAGTGAAGTACGAACACACGACAGAGTTCAAATTCCTTATCAAATTTTTTTTGAGAGTGAGGTAATAAATGATTTTTTACCCCACGGTGGGTTCCATAATATTTATAGCTGAATGTGGACCTCTGATCCAGCCATATACACAACATAGTCATTGCTCAATCATCAAATCATGAAGATGAGTATGAATTATTCAATTCGTAAGATTCTATCGATTCGACCTGTTGCCTCCTAATTAGCTGGGGTGTTTGAATTTCTCTTAGAACAAGAGCCAACAACCAAAAGACCAAACTAATATGAAGGATTTTTGAAAGTTTGAAAGATAAAAAAATTGCAATTACTCTAAGATGAAGATGCCATTAATCTAAGAATGAAGTGCAGATTTAATCTAGGAAATTGAAAGAGATATGAGAATTAAACTAATAACAATAAGAAAATTACACTAATATGAGAATGCAATTACACTAAATGAGAATTAAACTAATGTGCAATAAAAGCTTGGAAATATGAAATAATTGAGACAAAAAATGACTATAGTTTTGATACTCTCACAATTGCCTCTCTCAAATGAGAAAATGAGGTTCATAATATAGACAATCCTGGAGAGAGGATGAAGAGTTTCTTGAAATGAAAATGGTTGACTCTTCATTTCCAATTGAGACAAATATTAAAGGATTATTTAATTAAAAGATTGAATTATTGCCACATATGGGTGACCTTTCGAATAATTTGAATTGTTAAATCCAAATAAAGATAATCCATTCAAATAACCAAATAATATTAATTCCTTCTATGTGTATTAGCTAAATGAGGTGGGTTTAATTTAATTTAAAGCACTTAGGACTTTAGAATTAAATTAATTTATCATAGGAATTATTTTAGCTAATAAAGTCAAATACTTAGGAATTAATTATAGTGTGAGATTAATGCAATTTAGGGTTTTTGCAATTGACACCAAGTCAAATAAAGTCAGGTAGGAGAGAGAAAATTACCTAGTAAAATAGGACTTTAATGATGTAAAATTGAAGAAAATGCACCAAAATTGATTGAAATTATAAGGTGCCAATTTTGGGGTATTATAGGTTGCATGTACAAGAATAGGTAAGTTTTTCATAACAGTGGTTTGCAGGTGCAGGTGTAGGTACATCCCGTGGGTACAAAAGATAGAAGACAAATGCTAAAAAATTGCTAAAACAGGTAAAATCCACTAAGCGCATTGCGAGGAACTCAGGTATTCTGTTCAATTTGATAACACTTCAATTTTGGATATAAAATGAACTCTCACATGTCAAGCTTGTGTGCCTTTCTAGCCTTCATAATTCACACTTCAGTTTTGGGCTATAAAACGAACATAGATTTGCTTTTTGCATATCTGTTACACATAGTAAATAGGCCCTATGAACACTATTTGTGGATGATCTAGAGAGAGTGGGATTCATTTACTTATTCATGCATGCGAAGCTCTTCTTGATGATAGATCCCCTTGTAGGTAGGGAGGATACTGTGATTGTCTCATGTTCTACTTGGTTTGGTCTGCAACTTTTGATCGATACATTCTCTCTCTGGAGAGATCGATAGACATAGTTGTTGAAATAAAAAATCTTGGTGAGATAATTTCAGTCTTAGTGTGTCGGATTAATCTGTTTGCTGTGTTTGGGTAAAAGTGATAAGGCTAGAGGATTATGCTCTACTCCCTTTTTGGGTAGTATCAAAAACTCAAATCCTTGGATCTGGACCAAGTCCCCATGTGGTATCTTTTTTGAGTCACCTTTAGAGATGGTTAACCGTAGTGGACATTCTCTTTATTGGGTCAACCACATGGATGAAACCTAAAGTGATAATAGCCATTTTCACTATGGTAGCAACAACCGCTATATAAATGTCTTTGTGGAAGAAATCTCCACAAGTGTGGTCTCTTGTTGGGCTGTCAGATCTCCCTAGAAGCTCCTGATTGATTAAATTCTCAGACTGTGTCAAAACCCTAGTGCGCCTAGATTGGAGTTTGCCCGCTTGAGATCACAAAAGTTGCAGAGTCAGACCATTACTACAAAATTGAGTGAGGTTAAATTTTTCATTTTATAGGACTATGTGCATTATTGAAAAAATTTTGAGAACATACACAAGTAGCATTCCATGGATTAGCACAATAAGTCACTATTGCTTGTTCATGTGCAAGGTTTCTTTTTCCCTTGTTCATTGTTTTAAGACAATTGATTGCTTGAACTCCCTTGCTTGCTATTCTGCATGCTTGGTATCTATTTGGTTATTGAAAATGAACAAACCTGAGACAAACTACTACACAAATCTTCAAACATGGACAGAAAAATTTGCAAACAATCTAATACTGAAAAACTAAAAAATTGCAAATTTGAAGCAAAAATCCTTTATGGTGTCAAAAGACATCTCAAAACTCCTATCAAAGCTAAAGTCAAAGTTGTCAAAAACTCTCCTGAATTTGATAGAAATCTAGTTTTTACAGCCAACTTCCAAATTCTTTTAGAAAATTCATTGTGCCATGAACAAAGGAGAACAATCAGAGAAATCCAATCTATTTGCCTAAAAGTGGTCTCTTGAGTTTGATCCAGTCTTCTGATCTTTCAATTTGAATCATGTTCATCTGGTGTCAAAACCTTGTCAAAATCATCTTCAATTCAATCTTCAAACAAAAATGGCTAAGTGTTGCGAGCTCATGTCTGCCATCTTTTGGGCATCTACCCATACTACTAGGGCACATTATCCTTCATTTATGTCCAATCTATCTTCAATCAATCCAATCTTGACAAGGTTGCATCATTCAATCTTCTTGAATCAAATCATTCCTCAGTTGTCTTCATCTTACTCTTTTTCTTCACTCAAGGTTAATGGTGGAAAGTAGAGCTTCATCACAGCGAAAACAAGGAGAAAAACCTAGAGTCTCTTTAGTCACATCTTCTGTGATTGCTGAGACATTTCATCAACCTTTCGACACAACTAAATTTGCAGAGGATTCTCTTGGCAATCTTTAATTGATAGGTGGCTACATCACTCCTCCTGCATCAATCCATGTAGGTCATCAAGTAACTCCCCTTGCATCAATCCATGTAGGTCATCAAGCAACTCCTCATCGATCAATCCCTGGTAGTTCTCTTAACAACACTATGTCTTAGGGAGGAGGCGCAAGCCAAGGGACCCAAGGAAATCAATCCCAACATGGTGCAGATCAAGAACCCACACCTTTTGAAATTTCTCGATATCAAAATGATGATAACTTCAAGAAAATGGTGAGGCGTTTCTTAAATGAAGAAAATGAGACATACTTCCTAGAGTTGGCTCGCCAAGGGGATAAACTTCCTTCAAACTTTAATGTTAAAGATATCATCACACATGAGGAAGAAACTCCTATCACAACCATGATGAAATAGATGCATGCCATGCAAGTCAAGCTCAACAAACTTGAAAAAGAGAAGGAACCTAAGGATTTTTCCATGGAGGCTCTATGCCCTTTTCCATTTGGTAAAGACTTGTACATGTTGCCATTCCCAAAGAGAGTGGAGATGCCTAAATATGATAAGTATGATGGAAACTCTGATCCTCAAGATCATGTTAGAGAACTCTGTACTCAATCTATGGAGTTTGTGCATGAACCAACCTACCTAATGCATCTTTTCCCTTAATCTCTGGGAGGGTCAACTATTCATTGGTTCTCAAAAATGCCTCCGAAAATCAAAACTTTTGAGGATTTAATCAAATTGTTCTATCAACAATACTCCTACAACATCCATCATCTGGTCACTATGATTGACATTTGCAATCTGAAATAGAACTCAAGAGAACTATTCTTGACTTTTCTCAAATGATGGAGGAAATTTTTTTCTCTATATGCTAGACCTATTCCAGAAACCAAGAAGCTGGAAATTTTCATCAACAACCTTGTTCCAGAGATCAACTACCATTTGAAAATGCAAAATCATACATCCTTTGATAAAATGGTAGAAAATGCAATCAAATTTGAGAAAGTACTTGTACAAAAAGGAAACATATCACTTCAAAAAGACAAGTATGAATCTGGATCTAGTTCCAAAGACAAAGGCAAAAACTGGAACAAGAATAAAGACATTGTCACAGATGGCGTTATTGATAATATTCATGCCCCATCTAAGGCACTTGGTTTCAATCTCACTATTGGCACCCAAGCTATCAAAGCCTTAGAGGAAAAAGCAACAGAGTCAAACAAGAAACCATCTAACTATAAACCTTGGGCTATAGATCCTAAATGCAAGTTTACTCTCTTGGAGAGTCCTTGGAATCCACCATGAAAAATCTGTTGTCCAACAACATCATCACCTTGCCTAAGATAAAAGTTTTTGATCCTAAACCTAAACCAAAATGGTGGAGAGAGAATGATTTTTTTGAATTCTATCGCAATAAGGGTCATAAAACCAATAACTGCATATGCTTGAAACACATCATACAAGACAAAATTGATAATGGAGAAATCGTAATTGACAATCATAAAAGAAATAATGAACATACAACATTGACAGAACTATTTCCAAAGCATGGTCAAGGAGATTCATCTTCTCAGCCTAATGTGGGTGCTAAACTCAATTATGCCTACTCTGGAAATAATGCTGTCATAAACATGGTTGAACCTTGCTTATCTAAACATTGCAATGTCATCACCATTATAAGAAAAGATAGAGATAATCAATCAGCACATGTAGTTACTCAATCACAAGCTCAGGTGCATCTACAAGGACAAAATTCAGATTCATCAAATGTCCCTAAGGTGCCTTTTAATCTTTCATTTGCTTCTAAATAGAAGGCTGCCTCAAAATCAAATCCTAAAGACACAAGGCCAACATCATACAATATTTTTTGGAGATTTTCTAGCAGGCCAGTACTGATTGTATGTTTGTCATTGATGACAACATATGGAAAGTAGCATGCATGGAATTATTTTGTAGTAAGATTTCAGTATATGAAGCATGGACATGATATCAGCATGATATCATGGGCACATAGGTTAACTACTAGTACATAGAGTTATATAGAAGCTGGTGTCAGCAGTGTTCTTGATAGAGTAACAGATAGTGTTCTGTGTATGGTTGTCCGTACAATTATCATGGAGCCTTGTGTGCTTGGATATATGTTGAAGACATGTTAGTGATGTTTTAGTTATGGATGCATAGTTTGTTGATGAGTAGAATTGAAGTTATGCAGTCACTATTCGCCAATAGCAGTTTCCTATGTTTATTCAGAAGAGCCGACAAAGATTTCATTAGTTCTTGAGGTGCGCCTATCTTTAGGGTATGTGCCCTTGGAGTTAGGCTTAGAGAAGAGTTATTGATGTTTGATTAAGAGTGCATGAGTTAATTCAGCTTACAGAGAAAGATACAATTGTTTTGGTAGAGTCGACAGTGTGTAGCATGTGTCTACAATTATCTTATTGGACAGGTCCCAGAATACGTTGCGTGCATAGTAAAGCTAACATAATATTTATTGGAGTTTTTTATGGTTTATCTAATATGATTTCAAGGTGGTTCTAATAGGTTGACTTGTTTATATCATTTAGAGGAAAGATATTTATAGGAAGTCATTTGTGATTGCTTGAGTGTGTTCATAGTTGATTAAGCAGAGAAGAGAAGAGTGTGCAAAGTGTTGAGCCATCAGAAGAAGGTCTATGTGACCAAGTAAAGTTTTTATGCTATTTATTGGAACTGATCCAAACAACAGGTCAAAGCACAGCTCACTAAGATCTAGATATAGTGTGTATCTGTTAAACAGAAGGTTGTAGCCTTCACCCCTTTGAGCAGTGTGCTCTCGGACAGTGCATCCTCTCCACTAACAGGGAAAATTGTAAAAGAATCCTAATAGGGTCTGACCCTTGACCAGGTCTACTATACTTAATATATTGTAAAGCAACTCCTAACATGGTTAAGGATCTTCTAACAAGGATCATTATACACTAGTATAGAATATTAGTGAGTATCAAATCCCACTGGGGTTTTTACGTATTTTGGTTTCCCCGTAACTAAAATATTGGTGTTGTGTTCATGTGTTCTTTCATTGTGTTTATGCTTTATGTTTAAGTTTACTTAATTGGATAAAGAATTGAATCTTGTAGATAAATGATTCACCCCCCCTCTCAGTTATCTCTTGGGACTATTCCTAACAATTGGTATCAGATCCAGGTTCCTCGGAGAGAAATTTTAACAGCTTCAGGTTGATCAAATGGTGTACTTCAGAAAATAAAGTCCTAAGTTTGATGGAGAGAATTATCTTGATTGAAAGAAAAAGATGGTGACCCATTTGCAGTGCATTGGTTTTGAAGTTTTTGATGTAACCATCAAATCATCAAAGATACCTACCCTAGAAGACCTTACACAGGATGATGCTACTAATAGGCAAAAGGAATTATTTCATCAGAATGCTATTGCTAAAGAAGCCCTTATTAGCGCCCTATCTGATGGTGAATTTTTAGAAATAAAAAAGGTGGATACAAGCCACAAAATATGGAAGCACCTAGAAGACATATTTGAAGGAGGAAAACAAACAAAGGATGCACACAGAAAGACATGGAAGAAAAGATACAATGCATTAGAGATGCTGCCTGAGGAAAATATCAATGCTTACAATCAAAGGATAAATGAAGCAGTTGCTAGAATAAAAAACAATGGTGGAGAGATTTCAGAGGAAGACATTATGGACAAGTTAATGACTACTCTCACTCCTAAATATGAAAGCAAGATCAACATCCTTGATGAGACCATGTAGCTTACATCTAATTTTAAGAGAGAGACCTTGATCAACAAAATCTTAGCTTTTGAGATCTCAAGATTGAAGACAGAACCTAAGAGTGAGACAACCTTCAAAGCAACAATTCATGGTAAGAAATCTGCAAACACTTTTGGTAATTTTGATGATGATGATGAAGAGAAAATATTAGATGATTTCATTGATATTATTGCCAAAAGAGAAAAGAAAGGATAAGGAAAATATGAAGGTTAATTACCATTTAAGTTCTTTTCATGTAATAAGATCGGTCACTTTGCATCTAAGTGTTCTACTAGAGCTAGAAAGTTCAAAAAGGATTACAAGCCTAAGTATTCTAAGGAATGATACTATGCTAGAGATGGAGTTTCAAATGAAGAATTTGGTGAAGAATAAATTGGATTCATTGCTATTATAGACAAAATGAATAATAAGAAAGATCATGAAGATAAGAAAGAGAATCAAGAGCTAGCATTGATTTCACAAGCTGACATAAGGACAGACTGGATTAAAGATAGTGGTTGTTCACATCACATGATAGGTGATAAAGGTAGGTTTGTTCATTTGGACAAATACAATGGAGGTATGGTCAGATTTGGAGACAACACTCCTAAATCAATAGTTGGTAGAGGAGCCATCACCTTGGATGGAAAGAATAGTACTGATGATGTTCCTTATGTTGATGGTTTGAAACATAACCTTCTTAGTGTTGGACAGTTACTTGGAAAAGGCTATCAGTTGGAGTTCAAAGATGACAAATGCATCATTAACAACAAGGATGGTGTTATGATTGCATTAGGCTCAAAGACAAGAGGTAATATTTTTCAACTCAATTCAGAAGGAAGTTGTTTTGTTGCTAAAGTTGATGATAGTTGGTTGTGGCATAAAAGACTATGTCATATCAATTTTGATAACATAGTAAAGATAAGAAATGTAAAGGCAGTAAGAGATCTACCTAGCATATCAAAGCTAGTTGATACTATATGCAGGGAATGTGTGATGGGGAAGCATGTGAGAAATTCATTTAGGAGCAAGCAGAATTCAGCAGAGAACAAGTTGGATCTAATTCATACAGACATATGTGGTCCAACTCAAACAAGATCATACTATGGTGAAAGGTATTCCATTTTGTTTGTTGATGATTATACTAGGATGATGTGGGTTGCATTCTTAAAAGATAAGTCAGAAGCATTTGAGAAGTTCAAAATATTCAAAGCTAAGGTTGAGAATGAATCTGGACTAAAGATAAAATGTTTGAGATTGGATAGAGGAGAAGAATTCACCTCTGATAGATTCTATGAGTTCTGCAAAGAAAATGGCATAAAGAGATAGTTAAGTGCACCTAGAACCCCTCAGTAGAATGGAATTATAGAGAGAAGGAATATGATCATTCTTGATACAACACACACCATTATGATAGAAGGAAAAGTTGCACACACCTATTGGAGAGATGTGGTCAATACAACAATCTATACCATCAATAGAATTCAATTAAGGCCAGGCACTGATAAAACACCATATGAGCTATGGTTTGGTAATGTTCCCATAGTAAAATACTTCAGAATCTTTGGAAGAAAGTGCTACATCAAAAGGGATGAAGCAGTAGGCAAGTTTGATGCAAGAAGTGATGAAGGTATTTTTCTTGGTTACTCTACTAAAAGTAAAGCTTATAGATGTTTCAATTTAAGATTGAAAAAGATCATAGAAAGTGCTCATGTTAAGATTGAAGAAAAGTTTATGATTCAAGAAAGATATCATGATTACTCACCCATGATTGAAGAAGAACCTAGAACCTCCACTAGTGAGACAATCATTGAGGAAATGTTTGATAGTATTGATGTGTTATTCAATGATCCTAAGACAAGTGAAGAAAGTACTCCTAAGGTTGATAAGTCAGCATCACCTAAAGTTCCAAAGTTTACATCAAGAAATCATTCCAAGACAGACATCATTGGAGATCAGAGTGGCAAAGTCTTAACAAGATCACAAGCAAAGAACTCAGCTAGCAGTGAAGTGGTATGTTTACTATCTCAGATTGAACCTTTAAGTGTTGAAGATGCTTGTAATGATTCAGATTGGCATGATGCTATGAAAGAAGACATTGATCAGATTATTAAGAATGACACTTGGGAACTGGTCCCAAGACCTAGTGACAAGAATGTGATTGGAACAAAGTGGATATTTAGAAACAAGATGAATGAAGATGGTATAGTAGTAAGAAATAAAGCAAGATTAGTATGTAAGGGATATGCACAAAGAGAAGGCATTGATTATTCATACACATTTGCACCTATGAGTAGATTAGAAGCTATTAAGTTGTTTCTAGCCTATGCTATAGTAAAAAACTTTAAAGTTTATCAGATGGATGTCAAGTCAACATTCCTAAATGGAGATTTGAAAGAAGTATACATTGAGTAGCCAGAAGGATTCATCTTATTAGATAGACCTGATATGGTATGCAGATTAAAGAAGGCCCTCTATGGACTTAAGCAAGCCCCTAGAGCATGGTATGAGAGACTAGATGGATACTTAACAAAGATTGGATTCAAGAAAGGAGCAACAGATTGTAATCTATTCATTAGAGAGACATTTGAAGGTTTACCACTTGTAGCTATATTTGTTGATGACATTATCTTTGGAGGTAATGACAAACTCAGTGCTGAATTTGCCAAAGAAATGCAGAATGAGTTTGAGATGAGTATGATTGGTCCTATCAAATACTTTTTGGGACTAAATGTGCAGCATACAAAGAAAGGTATTTTCATTAATCAGTCCAAGTATGTGAAAGAGATACTAAAGAAATTCAAGATGGATGATTGCAAGATAGTAGGAACCCCTATGATCATTGGATGCAAGCTTACAAAAGAAGATGACTCACCAGTAGTAGATATAACATTGTATAAGTCTATGATTGGTAAACTCATATATCTTACTCAGACTAGACTTGATATTTCCAATGCAGTTGGCATAGTTGGAAGATTTGCAGCAGAACCTAAACAAAGTCACCTCATGGTAGTAAAAAGAATATTCAGATACTTGCAGGGTGTATGTGGTTGAACATGGACCTCTAATCCAACTACACACACAACATAGTCATTACTCACACAATCGAATTACGAGAATGAGTATGGATTACTCAATTCAAAATTCATGGTGAAGCGACCTATTGCTTGCTAATTAATCAGGGTGTTTAATTACTCTCAGATTGCAAAGCCAACAACCATAAGACCGAGTTAATATGGAGGATTTGAAAACTAGAATGATAAGCAAAGTGCAATTAATCTAAGATGAAAATGCAGTTTGTAATCTAGAATGAAATGCATATTTTAATCTAATAACTTGAAAGTAAATATGAAATGTAGATTCTAGTCTAAGAAAGCTTGAAAGAAAGATGATAATTAACTAATAGCAAGTAAGAAAATTAATCTAAAGATGCAATTAACACTAAATGAGAGCAAACTAATTAATGCAATAATCTTTGAAAATATGCAAATAGTTGAGACCGAGTTTCACTATAGTCTATGTACTTTCAAATTGCTCTCTTTTTTCGAATGAAGGAGAAGGTTCAATAAATAGAGAAACCCAGAAGAGGAATGAAGAGTTTCTTGATTCAAAATGGTTGACTCTTCATTCCTAATTGAGACAAAAAGGCATGAATTACTTAATTAAAAGAATGTTTATTGCCACATATGGGTGACATTTCAACTATTTTGAATTATTAATTCAAATAAGAGTGTCCATTCAAATAATCAAGCAATTTATTAATTCCTTTTATGGGTATTAGCTAAAGGGGGTAGATTTTAATTTAATTTAAAGCACTTAGGACTTTAGAATTAGATTAATTTATCATAGGTATTATTTAGCTAATAAAGTGGAAGACTTAAGAATTAATTATAGTGTGAGATTAATGCAAATTAGGGTTTTTGCAATTGACATCAAGTCAAATAAAGTCAGGTAGGAGAGAGAAAATTGCCTAGCAAAGTAGGACTTCGATGATGCATAAATTTGAGGAATGCACCAAAATTGATTGAAATTGATAGGTGCCAATTTTGGGGTATTACATTTTCCCCTCTTTGAATTGACGTGTGAGCAACGCGTTGATTCAAAGAATAGTCTTATATGACAGATGAGCGAAGATTTTAGGAGTCTAGGTTAGATTTCCAAGACTCCGATCATAAAGAAGCATGATTCTCTGAAGTCTAAGTTAGATTGCGAAGATAATGGTCTAAAAGAGAACCGGAATCAGGTTTAGATTGCCCCAATACCAATTGATGAAGATTTTAGGACTGTCTCAGAATCAGGGTTAGATTGCCCCAATACAAAGCTTAGCCCTCCGAGACCCAGGTTAGATTTCCCAAATAATGGTCTAAAAGAGATTTCGAGAGCCATCTCCAGAACAAAGCTTGACTCCTAGGAATTAGGGTTAGATTGCCCCAATACCTAAAAGATTTCAAGAACCATCTCTAGAATGAAGCTTGATCCTCGAGGATCTGAGTTATATTGCTTAGATACCTAAAAGATAGATGACTAGATAACTAGATGTGAGGCACGAAGATGCCCCTAGCAATGAGAACTGATGATTCAGATCAGACCGATTCAAGAATTGATTCAACAAGATTCAATGATGCAATCATCCTGCTGTCTTGGGAGTGAAATTGAAAGATGACACGTCAGAAGATGATTGATAGTAGGAGGTTGTAGATAAAGATAAGATCAAAGATCAGAAGAATTTAGAGTAGATTAAGGAAGCATCGAGAAGATGCAGAAGTAATTTGGAGTGATCTAGAGGTCTTGTTGACCAAGTTTGACCATGGTTGACTAGATTTGACTAGAGTTGACTTTGGTGATGAAAATATGAGGATCTGGCAGGAAGATGATGCCAGAAGGCTAACTGCACAAGCGTCTAATCCCAAAGGGTCCTTAGAATTTAAAATGTGATTTCAGCTATCTAGAGATGTTAGATTTTGATTTCGATCCCAAAAATGGATTTAGAGCAGTCAATTTAGCCAAGGGTGCAATTTTCATGCAAAATGGAGCACTTTGAAAATTAGGTCAAAAAGCTATATAAGGCCCGAAGGGGTCATTTTCAATTCATTATTGACTTTTGTCTTCTTGCGATTTTGAGCTCTGAGAGAGAGAATGGAGGGCCTTCCAGTGCATATGCATCAATTTGAGCACTTACGATGACACACCCGACCACCAAAGTATGACCCACCTGTGAATAGTCGATAAACCTTGCATTTCAATTTGTACTACTTTCTAGGTCAATTTAGGGTAGATTTGGCAAGTTTAGGAGCATGTTCTTCAAGTCTCGCATGAGGAAACAATTTCCTCATGCCGGCCTAGGTTGCCCCTCACGTGAGGAAATGGTTTCCTCACATGGGTCAGGGTTCTTTCACCCGGGCTCTATCTGGAGTCTCGCGCGAAGTGCTTGGTCAGTTTGTGTGAAGTTTCACATTCTCACGTAGGAGAAGGTTCTGTCTTGAGTGAGGAAACAATTTCCTCACATGAAAATCTGCTACAGATTTTGTAAAATATTTGCTTGAATTTATCAAATTTGCATGAAATCAGCCAAGTAGAGCGTCGGAGAGTCATGTCTAGGGTAGATGCATTGATGTATTTGTTGTTGTCATTTTGAAGCCATCATACTAAGATACTAATCCAATGTTGTCGCTTGCTTTGTAGGTTGGCCTTCCCAACGTTGCCTTCAGGTCACATCATCCACTAATCACTACATTGATATAGAGATTGACAGATGTTGAGAGTGCTCACATTGAGGGACTTGGTCTAGGATACTTGGTCTTGGTGCACTTGTAGAGAATTTCCATTCGGAGATGAACACCTTCCATTTTCCATTAGGGGAGATGACTATAACCCTTGAGGATATATACAGGATCTTGAGGATACCCATCCATGGTGCTCGAGTAGAGTACGATGTACAACCAAGAGTAGGCACAGTGGCATTGAGGACTATCTTCAGAGATGATCTAGTGATGGGTCAGGCCATCTCTTAGGAGGATTTGATTCATAGACATGGTGGCGCTCATCTATTAGCCATTGTTCTCTCTATGTTTCTAAGTTCCTACCTTGTTCTAGATAGAGGACAACATGGACTAGAGTGCAGTTGGGGCTCTATGCTACAGAGGATGCTGGAGAGGCCATCCATTAGATTCAGATGGGGTGAGTGCATTTTAGCCCACACGTACCATGAGATGCATGAGATAGTATATCGCAGTGCAAGGACCATGGTGGTAGGTGTCTTTGTCTTGCAGATCTGGGCCTGGGAGCATCTCCCTGTCTGCAGGCTAATTTATCATGATACATGATAGGCGCTAGAGACATACATATACGGGTACATAGGTTTGATTACTTAGCCATTGCTAGGTAAGACAGAGTAGTGGCATAGATAGCTTGATGATATGGTAGCTGTTATCTGGAGACCATGGGTTGCTACTGAGCCATGAGATGATGCTCAGAGGGAGCTTTCTTATATGTTTGTGTCATGTCCACTGATTGGATGTAGTGTTACCATTATTGAGTGCTTCCTTGTTACATGTGTCCTCTACCAGTTTGGGAGACAAAAAGATGTCTCCCATGAGTACTACCCCTATGCCCACTTTGCCGATGAGGAGAAGAAGGGGTGGCATCTGAGATTAGATCCAGGTAGATGTGCGATTGAGGCATGCATTCCTTAGACCTGATTGGATTATATGGTGGACATCACCAATGCAAGGATGACACCTGCATACAAGGATCACTACCTATCCCATCCATTTCCTAGATTCATAAATCCTACCAGCATGGGAGCACAAAAATAGGTACCAACACAGTAACAGGTACTAGCACAACAACAAGTACTGGTACAACAACCTGTATGGCAGTAGACTACACAATAGGGACCACAGGGATAGTAGCAATAGCAATAGGTACCTATATAGTAGCAGGTATAGCTTGGGTAGAGAGCATTGAGGACCAAGTCGGTGCAGATAGACATCCCCCTGAGGACTATGGGGTCAGATGCAGGAGCTAGGAGTAGTGGGTCTCAACAGAGATCCACCACGGAGAGGATAGGGGACACCTCGTAGCAGACACCTCTAGGTGATGATATAGATATGCTAGATGTTCCTATAGGAGCAGGGACACCACAGCTATAGGAGGCTCTCAGGAAGAGCCAGGAGAGGGTCAGGCATGTTCAACATGAGAGAGATGACTACCATACTCGAGTCATCATATAGGAGACTCGCGTAGCTGATCAAGATCAGGAGATTAGAGAGCTACACGAGGAGCTGGCGAGAGCACAACTGGAGATCAGATATGAGTCTACCTAGGTAGCTTATTATTATGCAGCATATTTTAGATCCATTCTAGATGTATCAGAGCAGGTGCCTCCATTTTCTGAGTACGCAGGAGTACCATAGAGGCCACCACAGACACCTCCATAGCAGGCACCTCCACAGTGACCTATGCCCCCTCCCCAAAGATCGATGCCACCATCATAGGCACCAGCATAGGGACCATTGCCACCACCTCCTCTAGGTGGTGATAGGCATAGTTAGCACATTGTTGATACCCATATATTGTAGCCCATTTTTGATATTGTGGTCAAGTAGCACCTTCTTTTGTACATGACATTGATCTGACTAATATATATATGAGATCATGATTTTGATATCATCATACTTGTTTATATATTGCTTTGATATTGATGTTTTATGAGTTGTGTTCTATATGCTTTAGATGTATGGATTAGATATGAAATGCACATGTTTTCTTTTATGATAATGTATGAATATGCAATGTGAAATGCAATGATAGATGATAGATAGACGAATGCAATGTATGATTTTATGTATGCTTTTAATGGATGCACATGCAAATGAATATGTAAATGTATATGCATTTTATGGATGCAAATGAAAATGTATGGACATGCAATGTATGTGATACTAACCATCTCGTGCAGGATATAGCAATATATTACAAGTACTAATCAAAAAGATGTTTCGAAGATCGAGAGTGAGGACCAGACACTTGTGTAGCCATGATGAACCAGGGACAAAAGATGAGAACCTTTGATGAAGAGATAAGAGAGCACCAAACACTGTCTCAAATGCAAGCCTAGAATGAAAGATGTAAGCTTAAGCTAGATGCAAGCCTAGAATGAATGAATGCAATCCCTAGGACTTGGTTGTTGGACCCACCATTTTTATCATCATAGAGTTCTTTTAGGTAAATGACATTCACAAGATGCCATACAATTTTCACTAACATTGCAATCATGAGAATATGAATATGACATAAGTCTTAGATTTGTCGAAATGAGATGTAAGCATTAAGGCACAAGAAGCCATAATGACTTCAACACCTATTCCTTTTGATTTAGCAAGTTAACATAAGCATCAAAGCACAATTGCTAGAATGACCTGAATGTTTCTTGCAAACAAACACACCAGACACGTGAGAGTTCCTTATTTTGCCAAAGATTGCTCATAGTGACCCTTACATTCACTTAGCAGGACGAGTGTTTGCAATTTCACTTGAGAAAGAAGTTACTCAAAATAGACAAGGAGAAGAACCAACCTCACCAAAGCATCCATATAAAAGGAGTCAAAGTACGCATGGCCATCCAATATGAGATGGAGGCTCTTATAGATGGACACCCCTCTTAGATAGATTCTTTGGATCATTGGAACTAAACCAACAAGCAGAAAGCACAAAAAAAGATCATGCCCCCAGTCTTCACGTTTCTCAGTCAAGAAAGACATCTTAGATTCGCTCGAGGGGAAATGATAAAGCAACAAACAAGAAAGCACCCAAAAGAAAAGCTCAGCATGCTTCAAAGGAACACAAATCTAGTTTTAGTTTTATTTTATGTTTGTGTTCAAGTGGATTGAAGTCGAATCGGAAGCGCACAATGTTTGAAGTCTCAACGAGATAGCGACAATAGGAAGACACAGTGATAACCACTGGTGACCATCGCAAGAGATGAAGTCTCAAGAAGAAATCAGAGTGCGGACCAAGTATCAGTAGGTGGATGTAGTGAGAACCACTGGTGATTGATACAAGGAAGATTCTCGAAAGAGAGAATAAAGCATGAGTGAAACATCAGTAGGTAGACACATCGAGAACTGCTAGTGACTAATGTAAGGAAAAGATCCCAAAAGAGAGGGGTTCAAACGAGAGCTAAATATCAGTAGGTAGGCATAGTGGGAACCACTGGCGACCAATACATGAGAGATCCTCAAGGAGATAAATCTCAAAAGTAGCTAGGAATCAGCAGGCAGACGCAGCGAGAATTGCTAGTGACTGATGCATGAACAAAACTTCTGAAAGTGATACACTACTACATTTGGGGCCAAATTTTGACATAAGTTTCTGACAGGTAACTTTTTATTATGAATTTGGTATTTTTTTTTGTAATAGGCCCTGATGATGTCGGTATTCTGATGGGTGTTTAATTGACCATCAGAATTCTGACAAATTCGAGGTATAGATATAAAAAAAAAAGTGAAACGGTCTCATCATTTTTATTTCGATTGGATAGAGGGAGCGGGAGAAAATGAGCAAAAGTTGAGTGCGGGAGAAGGTATGTGATTTCTTCATCTTTTGAGCCTCTGGCATCATATTCGAATGCATTTCATTTTATTTGATCATGAATGCTCTTTGAAATGACCGCATTCTACTGGTGTCGTGCCGTAGCCAGTGCTTTATCTCTATTATTTGATGTTATTGGTGCTTGTGCTCAAGGATATCGATTCACTATATTCAAATGTTTGGATTCACGTTTGTTGATATTATTGGCATATATGTTTAATGATGCCATTGTAAATTGCTGTCACTGAAATGACCGCATTCTACTGGTGTCATGCCCTAGCCTATGCTTTAACTCCATTATTTGATGTTATTGGTGCTTGTGCTCAAGGATATCTATTTTTTTGAAATGTTGACTGTGGTTATCAAATGGACAGCCCATGAGCTTCTAGCTAGGCACCATTTGTATTGATAGCTTAGGGCATCAAATGTATTGTATCATTGATAGTTGATACTTTGTTAAAATGAAATAGGACAAAGAATGATTTTTATTTAGTTTCTCTATTTTGATCCCTAAGTGGCTTACAACCCTAGAGAAGTATATGTAGATTTACGAATGGAGTTGTAGGATACATAGCAGCCTATAATTCAAAATAAATCCATGCATCCAATTTGAATAGCAATTAATACAAAGAACTAGGGTCCTCCAATGGCCCAATCATTCAGACCTTGACTATCCCCTCAACCAGTGACCCTTCAAAACTGGGTTATCATGTAATCAATGAGTGATCCTTCATTCTCTTGATGAGCTTCTAGGTAGGTGCCATTTGTATATTTGATAGCTTAGGGCATCAAATGTATATTGTATCATTTATAGTTGAGACTTTGTTAAAAGGAAATAGGACAAAGAAAGATTTTGATTTAGTCTCTCTATTTTGATCCCTAAGTGGCTTACAACCCTAGAGAAGTATATGGAGATTTATGGATGCAGTTGCAGGATACATAGCAGCCAATAATTTACAAGAAATCCATGCATCCAATTTGAATAGCAATTAATACAAAGAAATAGGGTCCTCCAATGGCGCAATCATCTAGACCTTGACTGTCCCCTCAACCAGTGACCCTTCAAAACCGGGTTATCATGCAATCAATGAGTGATCCTTCATTCTCCTGGTTTGCCCTGCATCCAAACATATTGGAAATAGATAATACAATGATAACAAGTCTTTCACAATCCCCCTTCCCTCAAGGAACACTATCAACCATCCCTTCCACATAGCATTTCACTATTTTATGAGTGGATTGTGTAGGAACAGTTAACATTAAACAAGGAGCAAACTCCTCAAGACATCTTGGAAACCATTGAATTCAATAATAAATGAAACCTAACACCAACACTATTCCTTCCATAGTTGCAGGATACATAGCAGTCGATAATTCACAAGAAATCCATGCATCAAATTTTTATAAGGATATCCTACTAATCAATAGGAATTTTCTTGAGATGACCAATGATTATGCATTTTGATGGCAGTGTGCTAGTTCAAAAGGATAATATAAATCTGAAATAATTTTTTCTAATTTTCTTAAACTATAAATGTGGTTAAAGGGAAAATATTATGTGGAAAACCCACAAACCAAGCTAGCAAATGATTGTACATCAAATTATTCCTATATTCATTCAAGTATTGCTATGCTTCAACTACCTGACCTTTGAGCTTCATCTAGAGGAATGTGTAGCTTTAAGATAGAGTTACTTGGGCCTTACAATAGGGTGGAATATGATAAAGATTTGTTTAGGTTGTATCGTTGTTAGTCCCATTGTTAGGTTCTTATAGTTCATGGTTTGAATCTATTATGGTTATGTAAGGGATTTGTAGATGCTTTTTCTAACATAATTATTGGACATCATGATTGGAACATCTGGTTGTTGGCTATTGTAGACATGAATCATATCTGTCAATGGTTCTTTGTGTTCAAGAATTCGTTGATCAATCTTTGAGATTTATTGTCCCAGCTTTAAAAGAGTGATAAAAGATATAGTGAGTGCTATCTTTTCCAAGTGTTTTGTGGGTGCCATTATCTTCTAGGAGTAATTGGTGGAACCAAATTATGTTCTTTGCCTCTAGTAAATATTGCAGACACAACCATCTTGTTGGTGAAGGGTTTCTTCCATCCCCATGAGGCACTATTGCATGGTTTCCATTCCCTTGTAGTATAGTGAACCTAATTTAATACAAGTGTGCACTATTTTGGGTTCCATAATTTATGGCCCCTACATTATGGTTGTTAGCCTAATTAAGACAGGCCTACCTTTGCATATAATAAGAGGCCAACATGAAACAAACATCCAGAGGTTAGGGGGTTGTTCCCTGTCCATAATTTATTATTTAAGTGCTAAGTGATGATGGGTATATTGTGTAATTCATACCTAGTGTGTCTCTTTCTTTCTCTCCACATTTCACATTAGGAGTATATGTTATAAAATACTAATGAAATCAACTATAGGTCAAATCTAATCAAAATTGCAATATAAAGATTAAAATAGATCTTGAAGAAATATGGGAACCACTTTTTAAAGATATTGTACAAATGAAGAGAATACTTTGAAGAGGAAATGCTTCAATGTGGAACAATTGAAGGACAATATTTTACTTTTATATGCACATCTGCAATGTTTTTGATATATTTCTAAGTTAACAAAACCATAGAAAGAATAAAATATAGAAGAAAGTAAAGAATAATGATCATACTTTGAGATATTGTGGAAAATTAAAGGAAAGAATGCTTGGTGGGGTTATCATTCAATCAGTGAGTGATCCTTCATTCTCCCAGTCTGCCCTGCATCAAAACATATTAGAAATACATAATACAATGATAACAAGTCTTTCAAAATCCCCCTTCCCTCAAGGAAAACTATCAACCATCCCTTCCACATAGCATTTCACTATTGTATGAGTGGATTGTGCAGGAACAGTTAACATTAAACAAGGAGAAAACTCCTCAACACATCTTGGAAACCATTGAATTCAATAATAAATGAAACCTAACACCAACACTATTCCTTCCATTCACTTCTACCAAAAATAAAGCATTTAATCCATTCAACATTACATATAATCATTAGATAGTTACATTTCCTGATTGTGTAGAGGAACAGTCACAACCAAAATGATCAAAACTACTTTCACCCTTGCACAAGCTATTCCAAACTTCAAGTAAAATGAGAAATATGTTGTATCAAATCATTCATATTCATAGTAACCATTCAAAGGATCATTTTGTCAATGAACCCTCTGACTGTACCCCTACGGTAGAGAAAGGAAACCTGAAAATAGAGAAAGGAAACTTAGTAAAACTAGTCTATGCCGATGTTTGTGAGGGAAACTTAGTCACGACATCAAGTATCATCTCATCATGGTCTATTCACCATATTTCAACACCCCATTCACTTTGATCTATTCAACTTACACCGTTCTTCTTCTCCAGGACTCAAAGGCTTGAAATAGTATATGTGGTAAAAATTCATGAAATACTAAAGAAAACTTGCTATTTGTCAGACATATCTTCATTGTCCCCCACAAAAAACTAAGTAATAACTACTCTATGCTTAATTTGTTTAACAATGCACCATATTAGATAAAGTGGGTTCTATCACACATGGCACGAACTCTCTTCAAACTCACAATATGTATCATGAGTTTTTTAGCTAACATTAGATAATTGAATTACATATTTAGCTACCTAGACTCCTTTCACAAGCATCCCACACAGTCTCATGGATCGACAGGTGTAAGTCAATACACCCTATAGAGATTAATGTATTTCAAAATTTGCAAAATATCTCGCATTACTTTCTGTCTCTCTCATTTGATGGAGTGCAGGTAGTAGCAAATAGGAATTTGTCAGATGTGTCTTCCTTGAGCGAAGAAAGTGAGTCATTTAGTATGTCTGAATTAGGAAGATCAACTAGAGGTCAAAAGACTAGAAGGAAATTCAATAGACGCATTAAATTTTTTCTTGCTCAAGGGGGGTCATGTTCTTATGATGATGAGAGCAAAGGTGACATTGAGGTGCCCTCTAGGTACCAAAATCTACAGAAACAATGGGTCCTCAAGGAACTTCCTCTAATAAACACTGATTTTAGTGTTGAAGGCAAGATATATCGTATTGCACCATCGTCAATACATTGTTTGGGCTTATTTTCCATGGATGGCATAAAGGTCTCTTACAAAAAAGTTGTTGAATTGATGGAGTATGTTGGACCTTGTTACGATTACAAAATTTGGATGCAAATTGTTCAATATAAAAAAAGCATGCGTAGGTATGCACTCTCAGCAAATTATATTCAACAAAAAGACAATGAGAAAAGTAAAAGAGTGGCTATATACATTGACAGAAGGCCAAAAGCATCAGGGAATATTGTAGGTTTTATAAATAGCACGTGACCTCTGTCAACTATTAAGCAACCCAATTGCATATTTGAGGTGCATGAGGGAAATCATGTATTTGTATGTGAGATAAAATCAATAAGTGCAGGGGAAGAGCTGCTTATTGATTACAATTTGAATTGCATAGATACAAATGATGTCACTATCATTAGGGTGTAGGTACATACTATGTACCATTAAATAATTGAGTTTTTTTTGTCAACCACATTTAGAGAGTCTCCTCACCATCCACCTCATCTCCATCATCATCTTCTAATGAAATTTATTAATGTAGTCCTTTCTAATTATTGGTTAACTTTAAATAATAACACAAGACCACAATATGGAGCAACCACGTAGTGGGGACAATGATGATCATGCATGCACTTCTTCCCAGTAGGTAAACCTCTTTGTTATTGAACTAAAAATTAGATAGAAGCAAAATGTTAAATAATTTTTTTTATTATATTCTTTTCATCACTATTTCAGATTAATTCTAATAGTGTTAGTAATATTGTTGTCATAGATAGGTGGTCAACAAAGAAAGGGAAAGGAACCCACAGTCCCTGAAGAGGAGTTCTTTGACAAGGACCTAATTGTTGATTTGGGTGTTTGTGATGAGCCGACCTCTGTAATTAAAAAATGCCTCCACAAAATTGGAAATAGATTGGTTGAATTGGCATCTATATTCCCTCTGACTCTTGAGTCACAAAAGAGGGCAACTAAACTGATGCACCTATCTCAAAATTACCAAGTAAGTATTAATGTAATTTTTAATTATAACAAAAGTTCAATAATAGTTTTTATGTTATAGTAGTCTTTTATGTCATTAAAAAATAAGTGGATGTGTTTCTTTTACAACTTTTTTTGTGTAATTTTGATCCTTGTGGCCATGATGAGGGTACTATAGCTGGTTCAGGTAGATCGCATGTTGGACTATATTTTTTTACACTCTCTAACAATATTGTCCATGCTAATCACTGGTTTTATTATGCTCTAACAATCTTATTGTTCAGCACATGTCAATGATCATTTACTATCACCGCCTCATATGATGGAAGGCTCAGATGAACTATGTCCTGCAATGTCGGCAACACATAGCATGGCCATAGATGCCATGGCACCACCTACTCGTACAGGTATTTTATTTTCTCTATCATTATATATATGTTTATTTCCCTTGAAGTGTTCTTTCTTAGGTCCATTTTGTAATGGATTCAATTTATGCAACGGGGGATGCAACACTTGATGGTGATTTTCCTGGATGTACTAGTATTGCTAGTAAGGGAATGGTGAAGGATTGCATACTGCTTGTGTGCAAAGAAGAAGGACTTCCCTTGAAAATAGAAAAACTTCTAGGTACTGTAAAGATTGGACCTTTCTTTTATTATACAATCGTATGTTAATTACACCTTGCATTCAATATGAGAAGCTTACATCTATTGTGTTTTTATTTTATACTATTATATCCTTCAACTAATGATCCCATGATTATTTTGTAGGGAATGATGTTTTCTATAGTAAACTTAATGATGAGTGTTTGCAGATATTCAGGCCCACCATTTGTACAGGGTGAAACATCATATCTGAACTAAAACCCCAATCCACTATTTTGATTTCATATCATTGCTAGGATAGTTATCATTACATCCATTTTTGAATCTAACACTGTTTTCTTTCTTAAAAGGTGGAAAACCCAAAATCAAAAGTTAAAGGATGATCTCGTAGAGAGTATGACAAACTTGTTTGAACCTCATGCATTTGAGAAGGGTAAGCTCCTTCAAAGAGCCGGGATATGTTTGAGGTATATTAGGGACTAGTACAGGTGTACATTAACCAAAAACCCACATTACCAGCACCCCCCTTGCATTCCTAATTTAGAGTGGAAATCTATTATTCTAGATGTGAATGAGAAAATTGAAGGAAAAAAAGGAAATACACCACCAGAGAATAGAAGAAGGTATGTGATACTGTTAAGAATGTAATTGTGTACTAAATACTCTTCATATTTATATGAACTAACATATTTCAATCTCTTCATAGATTTCCTGACACATTAAAGGCAACAAAGACAAGATTGGAAAAGCACGGGCAACACAAGCTAGGCTTTGGCGGTTATTAGAAACTTGCTGCACGAGTTGTAAGTGTTGGAAAAATATAATCTTTACATGGCTTTTAACACTAAAAATAATTCTTTGATCTTTAAATATTTATTTATAATTTGAAATCTTTTTTTGTTTTGATGAAACAATAAAATAAAATTTGACAATACCAAGCAAAAATGCAGGGCACGAAGTTCAATATAAGTCTCACAGAAGAGGACAAGAGAATTGGCTTCCAACAAGGCTATAAAGCTGTGGCAGAAAGAATAAGAAGTGCACAAGGTTCTACTGATGGATCCGTCGGGGTAAGTAAGCTAAATAGATGATATTTCAAATTTAATTATTTACCAATTAGTTTATTTGATGTTAAGTTCCAACATAAAGTGAGTAAATTTGTTTTAAGTAAGAAAATAATGATAACATGAATGTGTATGAAATTGAAATGCAACTTGCCGATTCTTGCCGTACACAACCTGTGGGTGTTGATGAAAATGAGGATGTGCATCATAGTAATACAAGTAAACATCTTAAATTGATTGGTGTAGCAATACAAATTTAATTGCAATTGGTGTTTGGATTAATGTAACAATTTGTATTGTAGTTGTAGAGAGTGTAGAGGCCACTGTTAATGAGCATGTTGAGGTTGAGGCTGAGGCCAGACAAACTAACATCGATGTTGATGATGTGACTAGATCAGGTAAAGAGCTATACGATTATGGCCTGTAAAGTACTGAAATACTTTAAAATATTTAAAATGATTTTAATTATAATAAAATATTTTTAATTTAACCCTTTTATATGTTATTGTAGATGACCCCCCTTTGCATCAACAGAGAACTAGGCGTGCATTGAGATCTAATGAGAGGGTAGATGATCATGATGATGATATCAATACTCATCTTAACAATTACATCTTAAAAACTAGAAATCAAAAGAAAAAAAGAAATGATTGTCATCTATGCACCTTAATTGATAATGATTGATTTTTATATGCCAATGAATTTAATTATGTGGTAGTGAATGTTCATAAATTTTATAATGTGTTAATGAATGTTATCGTGTGATAATTAATGAATGTCACATTTTATTAATGTGTGAATGAATGTTATCGTGTGATAATTAAAGAATGTTACATTTTATTAATGGATGAAATAATGAATGAATGTTAGATGTTAACGGGGAATTTAAAGTGATGTTTGGGGGGGGGGGGGTGGGGCTAAATGAGCTTCCACCTTCACGTGGTTGGCCCTATTTAGTATAGAATATAAAACTATTCTCAAAACAAAGTGAAGCTCAATAAGTTTGTTCCTTATATAGGGTCTCAAGTGTAGCTTTTATCCCACTCTCAACATTGCAAGGCTTCAAGTGGTGTTCTGATATTGGTTTCTCCATCTCCCACTAACATCTTGTCTTTCTCCTAAGAAATCTCATCGAGCTATGATACATGGATGAGCAGAAGATGTCCCTTACATGCTACACATATATAATATGGTAGATCTAGGGAACAAATATACTACAACATAGAATGAGTCAACTTGAATCTATAGTTTCTTCATTCACAATGAAAATTCAAATTACAAGCCATATTTTAGATTTAATATTCATATTTATCTTCATCATGATCATAGCCATCATGGTCAGCATTTGGTTCAACTTCATTTGAACCACACTCCATGTCAGGTACCATTATAAGGCATGGAGTGTGGTCATACCCATGTTACCATAAAAATGAGTTAGCCTTTAAAATTATGAATAAAATACCTCGTGTATCATATTTATAATACTGTAGGTGCACCCAGGATTGGCCCAGGCACCCAAGTTCCTACCAAAGGAACCCAAGTCGAATCCAGAGGAGAACAAAAGTAGAATCAGAACCCAGCCTCAAACAAAGAACCAGATAACTTGGCTTTTTTCTAATTCAAGTTTATTTCTGAATTCTTCTCCAGTTCCAACCTGATTATTCCATATTTTGTTTTCCAATTTTCCTTCTTCCTCGCTCCAAATTCAAGGATCACCACCCATGACTTATGTTGTTATTTCCTTTTACTAATTGTGCTATTTCAAGGATCACCACCCATGACTTGGTTAAGATGATGAATGCTGGAAATGCCTTTATTACCAAGGAATCACCGCCCACCATTAATGAATATTAATGATCATTGTTTCCTAAGCGTAATCATTGTTTGTGTATGCTGATCACCTAAGTCTTTGGCTATGATTTGCATGCTGTGAGGTTTGTCAGAAGTGGGGGTATGACATGCTGGTTAGATTATAACATATTAACACTTACACCATGAAGAAGACAAATGATTAAATAGAAAGAGAGGACCAACTAAACCATCTTGTGGTTAGTCTATATCACATTGAGAAACAATGTCAAGACTCAAGAATCAAAACAATCAAAAGTTTCTTCAAGACCATGAATGATCAACAACATTCCATTAGAAAACAAAACACTAATCTATATTATCATTAAGCCATAAAATATGTCTTTAAAGTTTAGAAGCATCACAAGAACTTTCAAGAAACATAGTACTATCCAAGGACCAAAATGAATACCCTCCAAATGATTATGATTATGTTGATGTTGATGTCTATAATTTATGTCTAATGATTATGATGATGTTGATGTCTATAATTTATTTCACTTACTGATGCTTGCCTAGAGTGAATTTTGAATTGCTAGGCGAGAGAACTCTTTCAAAGTTTAGGGTCTATTCTACATGATACTCTTAGTTATAGCTCAAATGCAACTCAACATATTTTTCATGCTGGGCAACCCACTGCAGAAACTCATCCGTAGGTGAAATTTAATGCTGTGAATCTTGGCATTGTTAATGTTATTACTTTTCCTCATGTTTCATATTTGTGAAAATGTTTCTTGACAGTATCTTATTCTTATTACAATGTTCTTTGTTGTGGGGTAGGAGGTCAATCTTCATTGTCTTCATTGTGGGGGACAATGAAGATTTCTCTGACAAATAGCAGGTCTTCTTTATTATCTTATAATAACAAGCTAAACTAATAAAGGTGTTATGGGCATTTAATCTGCAATTACTAATAAACAAAGCATATTATTACTATGCTTAATGTTCCATTTAAATGCATTTAACACAAATTTTTTTTTTACAAAACTGAACCAATGGCATGTTTACAACAAAGATGTGTTGAGGAGTTTGCTCCTTGTTTAATGTTAACTGTTCCTACACAATCCACTCATACAACAATGAAATGCTATGTGGAAGGGATGGTTGATAGTGTTCCTTGAGGGAAGGGGTATTTTGAAAGACTTTTTATCATTGTATTGTGTATTTCCAATATGTTTGGTTGCAGGGTAGACCAGGAGAATGAAGGATCACTCACCGATTGCATGATAACCTAGTTTTTAAGGGTCACTGGTTGAGGGGACAGTCAAGGTCCTGATGATTGGGCCATTGGAGGACCATATTTCCTTGTACTAATTTCTATTCAAATTGGATGCATAGATTTCTTGTGAATTATTAGCTGCTATGTATCCTGCAATTGCATCCGTAAATCTGCATATACTTCTCTACGGTTGTAAGCCACTTAGAGATCAAAATAGAGAAACTAAATCAAAATCATTGTTTGTCCTATTTCCTTTTAACAAAGTCTCAACTATCAATGATACAATATACATTTGATGCCCTAAGCTATCAAATATACAAATGGTGCCTACCTAGAAGCTCACTAGGAGAATGAAGGATCACTCATTGATTGCATGATAACCCAGTTTTGAAGGGTCACTGGTTGAGGGGACAGTTAAGGTCTGGATGATTGGCCATTGGAGGACCCTAGTTCTTTGTATTAATTTCTATTCAAATTGGATGCATGGATTTATTGTGAATTATCAGCTGCTATGTATCTTGCAACTACATTCATAAATCTGCATATACTTCTCTAGGGTTGTAAGCCACTTAGGGATCAAAATAGAGAAACTAAATAAAAATCGTTCTTTGTCCTATTTCCTTTTAACAAAGTATCAACTATCAATGATATGATACATTTGATGCCCTAAGCTATCATTACAAATGGTGCCTAGCTAGAAGCTCACGAGCTGTCCATTCGATAACCACAATCAACACTTCAAAAAAATGGATATCCTTGAGCACAAGCACCAATAACATCAAATAATGGAGTTAAAGCACGGGCTAGGGCACAACACCAATAGAATGCGGTCATTTCAGTGATAGAAATTTAGAATGTGGTCCTTTAGCGTGTATTAAACAAAATAGAATTTTTAGCATATTATTATCATTCTATTTCTTTGTTGTAAACATGCCATCGGTTCATTTTTGTAACTTCACTGTTGTATGAGTGGATTGTGTAGGAATAGTTACATTAAACAAGGAGCAAACTCCTCAACACATCTTGGAAACCATTGAATTCAATAATAAATGAAACCTAACACCAACACTATTCCTTCCATTCACTTCTACCAAGAATAAAGTATTTAATCCATTCAACATTACATATAATCATTAGATAGTTACATTTCCTGACTGTGTAGAGGAACATTCATGACCAAAATGATCAAAACTACTTTCATCCTTGCACAAGCTATTCCAAACTTCAAGTAAAATGAGCAATATGCTATATCAAATCATTCATATTCATAGTAACCATTCGAAGGATCATTTTGTCAATGAACCCTCTAACTGTATCCCTGCGGTAGAGAAAGGAAACCTCAAAATAGAGAAAGGAAACTTAGTAAAACTAGTCTATGCTGATGTTTGTGAGGGTATAGTCATGATAAGTGCCTCTCAAACCTCTCCAAACATGTAAGATTGTCTTTAAATACTTTATTGATCTCTTCTAAACATTAACCAAATCAAACTTACATTTGAATCCACACACAATAACCCCAAAATGAAGGGTTTTGTATCCTTTAATGAATCTCAGTCATTGGTAGCGCATGGACAATCAAACTAGTAGTCTCCAAAGCATTCAATAAGTGATTGGATTGTATTTAATACACACTATTCCTTCCATTCACTTTTACCAAGAATAAAGCATTTAATCCATTCAATATTACATATAATCATTAGACAGTTACATTTCCCGACTGTGTACTAGAGGAACAGTCAGGAAATGTAACTGTCTAAATGATCCAAACATTTGAAAATAGTGAATCGATATCCTTGAGCATAGGCACCAATAATATCAAATAATGGAGATAAAGCATGGGCTAGGGCACGACACCAGTAGAATGCGGTCATTTCAGAGAGCATTTGTGATCAAATAAAATGCAATGCATTTGAAATTTGTAGTCGAATATGATGCCAAATGCTCAAAAGATGAAGAAATCACATACCTTATCTCGCGCTCAGCTTTTTCTCCTCTATCCAATCAAAATAAAAATGATGAGGCCATTTCACTTTTTTTTTTCATAGCCAAATCTTCTTTGTACCACACGAAGTACATGCCATTGGTTCAGTTTTGTAATTTGTTTTTTGTGTAATCAGTAATTGGTAGATTAAATGCAGATAACACCTTTATCAGTTTAATTAGCATGTTATTATCATATTAGATAAAGTATGTTTAAGAATTGTTGGGACTGGTCCTTTTGCGTGTATTAAACATAATAGAATTTTTAGCATATTATTATCAATCTATTTCTTTGTTCTAAACATGCCATTGGTTCAGTTTTGTAGATTTTTTTAATCCATTAAATGCATTTTTTGTGAGGAGGGGTCTTGTTCTTAAGAGATTGATGAAGATTGTGCACCTCAAAAACTAATTCATAAGGTACCAATCATGTTTCCTATTCGCTTATATTTTTGGATTGGTAAATCTCCTTATAAGTTTCATGTCCTTTCTTTTGATTACTATGGATGAGATATATATATTACATTTAACATTCAAATTCTTTACATTTTAGAACATGTAGTGTGTTTTTTGAGGATTTTACCAAATCAACTTTTAACATAAACCGAAAACACCAAACTGATATCTTGCCCTTTCAACTTGACAAAATATTTGCATTTGACCAATAAATGCAAGCAACTAAATGATAAATCCACATACTTGTATCTTTGTAAAATACCTGGAACATCAAAAAGATGGCTAAGTGGCTACTGCCATGATTTTTATCTACTGAATATGGGGAAAAAAAACACCAAAAAAAATTGAATAGAAAACATGATTGGTCATTTCAGAGAGCATTCATGATCAAATAAAATGCAATGACTTCTCTCGTGCTTGATCAACTTTCACCCGCTCATTTTCTCCCACTCCTTTTCTCTACAAATGAAATAAAAATGATTTAGCCATTTCAAAATAGTGAATCAATATCCTTGAGCACAAGCACCAATAACATCAACTATTTTGATCTGTGGGTACCCTAATGTTGGCAAGAGTTCTTTTATTAATAAGATTACTCTGCAAGCTTGAAGAAGCGATATATTTTGGCAAATGAAGAGTAGAAAGATGATGATATTCCTAAGATCATGGATGGACACAATGTTGTAGACAAAATGGGAAGACATCTTTCTAGATTGGCCTTGGATCCTTTGATAATTGGGGTAGGATCTAGACCCAGGCTAAAAAGATGTCTTCCTTTCTATTGTGGAATTATCCCTTCTTTGGCCTGCACTCATTCCTCTTCTCAAAAATGGTTATCTAGAAACTTTGGATAATATTTCTCATCCATGCACGAAATGTGCTATTGATCATATAAAATTACTTTAGGCCTCCAGTATTGATGAGATGTACAAGTGTAAAATGTTTTTGCAAGACTGGGATCAATTTGTGTAGTGTACATAAATGCAAGGTGATGAATATTCTCGATGATCGACAGGTAGCTAGGATAGTAGCTAGGACTAAAGATAACACATCTCAAGAGACCATCATAGGTTGTCTCTTTCTTCGATCTATATTATTGACAAAATGTTTTACCTTTCATTAGCTCATCAAATTCGGGGATTTGAAAGAATTTAATAGAATATTTTCATGACAACGTATATTATTTAAGTTGACATTGCATGAATTTATCTACTTTGCACACTTGTATACTATGAAGACGATGATAAAGAAGCATCTCCTCCCATGGCCATGCTTCTTTATCACCGTCCTCACAGTCTACAAGTGCACGAAGTAGATAAATTCGTGCAATGTCAACTTAAATAATATACGTTGTCCTAAAAATATTCTATTAAAAATCTTTCAAATCCCTAGATTTGATGAGCTAATGAAAGGTAAAACATTCTGTCAATAATATAGACCGAAGAAAGAGAGAACCTATGATGGTCTCTTGAGCTGTTTTATCTTTAATGTGCATATCCGTTAGTTTTTCGACACTTCATAATTAATTCTAATAGAAGTGCTATGCATTCGATAGATAAAATGTTAGAGAAAAATAATTTATGACAATACTTCTGACAGTAATGCTATACGTTCGACAGGGAAACTTGTCGGAGAAATGCTGAAGGACTGTCGCTCTTCCGATAGTTTAATTGTCGCAAATAGAAATTTTTTGATAGAAACTTTGACATTAATGCCACATCATTGATAGGTATATTTGTTAGATTTAGGTGGAAACTGTCACTATTCCAACAGTTATAATGTGAAAAAGGATATGTTTTCGACAGTTAACTTTGACAGAGATTGTATACTTCTGATAGGTCATGGTGTCAGAATTTTGATGGATGAACTGCAGGAAATGCCATAATGAAGCTATTTCCATGTGCAAGTTTCTGACATGATGTGGTGTTGGTAAACTGATGGATACGTCTTCTATCACAATTTCCTATGCAAAAACTACGACAGACTCATTTGGCGAAATGCTGACAAATTAGCATTGCAAATTTGACAAATGGCCATCAAAATTTGACCTCAAATGTACTAGTGATAGGACAATGCCCCCTAGACCAAGAGGATGCCCCCAAGAGTGAACTAATTCCAATCCATGCAGAGTCAAGGAAAATCTTGAAGACAACTGAGAGCAAGTGCATGAGCTAGCAAACTAAAGCAGGAAACAAACTAAAGTAGGAAACAAACAAAAGTAGGAAAGTGGGAAAGCAAACTAAAGCAGGAATGCAAGGAAACTAAAGTAGGAAACTAAGAAGCAAGTGATGCTGAGATGAGATGTAGCTTCAGGAAACAAGAGGCACTTGTTTACTAGGTTTTCACCATCTTGACAGAGATTCTATTCTTGCTACCATGATGCTTGTTTACCAGGTTTTCATCAATGGCACATTTTTCTTCTTTTTCAATTTTTTTGTACTTTTCTCTTTTTTGATTTTTTTTGTATTTTTGTATTTTTTTATTTTTTTTGTATTTTTCTCTTTTTTGATTTTTTTTTGTATTTTTGAATATCTCATTTTTTTGTATTTTTTCAAATTTTGTATTTTTTTATTATTATTATCAAGGCGCTTGTTTACCAAGTTTTCACCAAGATAATAGATGCATCAAAGTGCTTGTTTACCAGGTTTTCACTAAGATGATCATTTTTTCAGGACATTTTGCAATTTTTAGGATTTTTGCGGATTTTTTTCAGGACCAATAAGTATGTACACGAGCACACAGAGAATGCCTTAGCTGTAGAATTTATTCAAGTGAAGAGTGTTGATAGACTCTTTGAGCTGTTCTCCTTTAGTGGTGGAGATTCAATAAGCACCAGACCCAAATGTTGCAGTAATAACATATAGACCAAGCCAGTTTGGTTCAAATTTCCCTTTCTGGACTCGCTGCTACTGATTCTTAGGGTTTTCTCTCAGGACAAGATCACCCACTTGGAATTCTCTTTGTCTGACTTTCTTATTGTAGGCTTTGGACATCCTCTTTTGGTATGCTCTTAGATGATCAAACGCCACCTTTTGACGTTCATCAAGTAACTCAAGCTCTTGAAGCTAAGATATTCTATTTTCTTCATCAGTGATGAGGCCCCTCAGAGAGATTCACAATGTTGGAATCTCAACCTCAATAGGTAATACTACATCTAATCCATAAACCAAGGCAAAGGGCATGGCCCCCATTGGTGTTTGAATACTTGTTCTATAGGCCCACAAAGCTAGATTAATTTGGAGATACCAATCTCTACCAGATTTATGAACTATTCTGTGCAAGATTTTGAGACTTGTCTTATTAGAGGCATCTTCTTGTCCATTACCCTAAGGATAATAGATAGATGACCAATGCTAAATAATCCTAAATTTGGTGCATAAGTCTATCAGGTCCTTATTCTTGAATTGTCCCCCATTGTTAGTGATAATGGACGAGGTTACACCATATCTACAAATGATATAGTTCAGTATAAACATAGCCATAGACTTGCCATCAACTATAGCTAGGGGCATTGCCTCAACCCACTTAGTAAAATAATCAGTAGCTATGATGATAAACTTATGTCCTCTTGAAGAAGAAGGATGTATCTGACCCACCAAGTCAAAGGCCCATTGCTGAAATGGCCTAAAAATGATGAAAGGAATCAGCTCTTTAGCAGGAGCATGGATCAAATTCCTGTGAAATTGGCATTATTTGCAAGTCTTGGCATATTGAACAACTTCTTTCTCCATTTCTGGCCAGTAGTAACCAGCTCTAATAAGTTTATGGGCTAACGTCAGACCACTTGAATGAGACCCACAGATACCTTTGTGTACCTTAGCTAGTGCACATTTGGACTTATTAGGTTCTAGACACCTAAGGAGGGTACCGTCTAGACCCTGTCTATACAAGTCATTTTCTATGATGACATACCGTGAAGCAGTATGAATGAGGTGACATTTTTCATTCCAGGTATAGGTATCTGGAATGATTGGGTCACGAAGGTAGGAATAGATATGGTGGTAGTAGGATGAATCATGTCCAATGACTGAACAAATCATCCTAGATTCAGGAATATCATAGGCAGGGTAGTGTAATGCCTCCACCAGGAATTTGTGTTTGAAGTCATTTTCTGGCATTTGTAACATTGAAGCAAGAGTGACCATAGCATTAGCTACTTTATTGTCTACCCTTGGAGTTTGCTAGAAAGAAATGTGTGCAAAATACTGTTTGAGATCATCCACCATTCTTTTGTAAGGTACTAGCTTGTCATATTTTGTTTGGTAAACATCATTGACTTGGTTGATGATTAACTAAGAGTCTCCAAAGACCTTGAGCTCATCCACACACCATTCAATGGCTATCTTCATACCATTAATAAGAGCTTCATATTTAGTGATGTTGTTTGTGTAGGGAAACAACATTTTGTAAGCTTTTGGTAATGAGTATCTTTGAGGCGTTATAAATAGAATGCCTGCACCTGATCCTTGCTGAGTGAATGATCCATCAAAGAACATGCTCCAAGATTGGTATGTTAGAAGCATGATGGATTCATTTGGGAATTCAATGCTTAATGGCTAGTGATCTTTCAGAGGAGCTTCCACCAGCTGATCAATAATTTCTTATCCCTTAATAGCTTTTCTTTCCACATATTCAATGTCAAATTCACTAAGTATCATCACCCATTTCATGAATCTACCCGTGAGGGCAGCCTTGCTCAATAAATACTTTAGTGGATCAATCTTTGCAATAAGCCTTGTGGTGTGAGCGAGCATATAATGTCACAACTTCTGACAATAAAACACTATTGCTAGACAAGCTTTCTCAATGACAGAATAGTTCATTTCACATGAGACCAATGTTCTACTGATATAATATATAGTTCTCTCTTTGTTGTTCTGATCTTCTTGAGCTAGGAGAGCACCCAAAGATGTGTTCATGGCAGAGATGTATAGTATGAGTGGCTTCCCATGAATAGGAGGCATCAATATCGATGGATTAGAAAGATACTATTTAATTTGAGTGAGTCCCTTGTCACATTCTTCATTCCATTCATAGGTCACACCCTTATGCAAGGTTTTGGTAAATGGTTGTGACTTGTCGACCAATTGTGAAATGAAATGATGAATAGATTGTAACCTTCCCTGTAATCCTCTCATTTGACTGATATTCTTGGGTGGAGGCATGTCCATAATAGCTTGCACCTTTTCAGGATCAACTTCTATGCCTTTAGCTGAAATGATATAACCCAAGAGTTTCCCAGAAGTGACACCAAATGCACATTTTTTGGGATTAAGTCTGAGACTAAATTATTCCATGCGGTCAAGTATGAGACCCAAATCTATAAGATGAGTTCTTTACTACATGCTTTTGGCTAAAGTATCATCCACATAATCCTCCATTATTTTATGCATCATATCATGGAAAATAGTAGTGATAGCTCTTTGATATGTTGCTCCAGCATTCTTAAGCCCAAAAGGCATGACATTCCAGCAAAAGGTTCCCTAGGCACATGCAAAAGTAGTATTTTCTTAATCTTCTAATGCAATTTTTATTTGATTATAGCCAGAAAAGCCATCCATCAAGGAATAAATCTCATATCCTTCTATCATGTCCACTATCATGTCAATATTAGGCAGCGGGAAGTCATCTTTTGGACATGCCTTATTTTGATCCCTAAAGTCTGTACACACATGAATGGATTTATATGTTTGGTGACTGGGAAAATATTTAAAATCCATTCTGCATAATCAATAGTCCTTATGAAACCAACCTTAAGAATATTTTCTAGCTTTGCCTTGACCAAAAGTGCTACGTGTGGATGCATCTTTCACAACTTTTGTTTAACAGGTTTGATACCTGGTGCAATGGACAAATGGTGCATGATTAGATTGGGGTCTAATCCAGGCATGTCAGAGTAAGTCCATGCAAAGTTTATTTTCTTGCTTTGAAAGAATTTAGTGAACTCTTCTTTTTATTTTGCAGAGAATGATTTTGCTAGATGAATAATCTGTGGAGCAGCCTCTGTACCCAAATTTATCAGCTGTGTTGGCTCAATCAATACTGATGAGCTGTCTTGAAAGTGGATCAAAAGCGTATCAAGTATCTCATCCTTGGGCACCTCAGAGAGGTTTTCACCCTTAGATAAGTCTTTTATTTTTACTATTTTTGGCTCTGATACTGCCACAAAGTGGTTTTCACCATCAGAGCATCTATTTTTTCTTCTTTTAATTTTTTGACTAAGATACTTAATATCTGCCTCTATCATGCTGACACTACTTTCCTTGGTGGAGGACATCATAGGTTCAATAGCATGGAGGTAAAAAGCTATATCATAGTCATTCTAGAACATTAGGACTTCATTGGATGTGGAAGGGGAGTTCCAGTTTATCAGATCGAGATGACGAAGTGAAAGGGAAGTAGTGACTAGTTCAATCGCGTTCATAGTATAACCATCAAAAGCATGGATGAGCAAGTCAAGACCTAGAGCGATCTCATCCAAAGGAGCATTTGAATCCCTATAAGAACCTACATTAGAAGTAGAGGACAAGTTAACATTGGTGGCATCTAATTTGTGCAGCCTAACGCTAGACCCTTCACCTACTTCAAGGAGTCTTTCATACATGTGAACAGTATCTATGTCTACATCATAAGTAGCATCAGACAAAGAGTCAAACTCATATTCATGTGAGTTAGTACTTGATGTGGGAATTTCATTAGTACGAGCTATATCACCTGACTCATCTTCATTCCTTGTGGCATTAATGGTTTGCTGGAGTTGTTCTTGTTCAAGATAATTTTGAAAATGTGGTGGCCTGTATTGTTCACCTAGAAAATTGGGATCATCATTTAGTGTTGCTTTTCATTTCTCATATGTGAATTGATGCATTGAAGAGGTTTTATTAGAATCGGTATCAGTATCAGTCTCTACCATATGGATAGGTATGATAGGCTCATTAGGTTCTGCAAAGAGTGTAGAAAGTTCCAAAGGAATAGAATATGGAAATGTGTCTTCATCAGAGCCGGTCTCTGGGTTTACCTCTGGAGTAGTATCATCAAATTCTAACTTAGGTTTAGTTTTAGGCTCTGGTTCTGGTACAAACTTGTTTATCCCTAAATGAAAGGGAATATTCTTGAAGCCTAAGCCAATAGTATCCTTTGTGCTATGACCTGTAGCTTCAATGGGCTTCAACAGACCATTATAATTCTTTCCTATAGGACCACTCCCCTTATAGCCAAAGTGCTTCATGATCTTGAAGGCCTCACTATATGGTTCTTGCTCTAAATTTGGAGGTGGAGTAGTTGTTTTAGCTGTTTCTTTTTCTTTATAAATCCAAGCTTTGACAGCCCTCTCTTCATCCTCATCTTCTAAAGGTGTAGAGGCCTACACAAAGGTGCCATCATAAAATATTTGAGGAGAAGCATTAGAAATTTTTTTATTCTCGGAAGGTCTCCCATAAGAGTGTGGGGACAGAGGTAGAGCAACAAGTGATAGCACAAATTTAATTCGGTATTCTCCCATGCCTGTATCCTTAAGTCTCAAAGTTTGTTCCATTTCCTTTAGCTTAGCATCATAAAACTCAATGGACTCTCTATTAGTCAGAACAAAGCTATCTGCAGATTGCACAAGAGTGTTACAAGAGTAATTGGTATTAGCAGGTACAATGATTTTTGCCCCATGGAATGGAAAATTAATGCACTGATGGTATGTAGATGGAACAACCTATATCTCATGAATCCATGGCTTACCCAACAAGATATTGTAGGCAAGAGGAATGTCAAGAACTTGAAAAGTAACATCTCTCTCAATAGGTCCTACATGGATAAGTAGCACAACTAAGCCTTGGGACTTGCACTCTTCCTCATCATAAGATTTGATGGTAATATTTTTGCAAGAGTCTATACAATTCTCATCATAACCTAGCTGAGTAAGGAGCTTAGTGGAACAAATATTAAGACCAGCACCATTGTCTATGAGCACTCGACAAATGTGCTTAGGACCTATCATAACCTCTATATGCAAGGGAGCATTATGAAAATGACTTAGAGAGTGATCATCTTCTTCAGAGAAAGATAGATAGTGAGGCAAGGTCAAATGACCCACCATAGATTGGAACCAGTTGAGATTGAGATCCTTGGGAACATTTGCCTCAGCAAGGGCTTTATCCAAAATCTACCTATGAGCAGGTGAAATCTTCAACAACTCAAAAATGGTAATCTAAGCATTGGTTCCCTGGAGTTGATCTAAGATGCTATAACTGGCTAAGCTAGCTATAGGAATAGATTTCATGTTCTTGTTGGTAGGGTCGACAATAGTCTTATCCACAATTTCTTTGGAGCAGATGTAGAAGTATTGAGACCCTTATCCATAGTCTACTACGGAGCGGATGTAGAAGTATCAGGACCTTTCAAAACAACTCTTCCTTGTGATCAAGTAACCACATTAGCATAGTCTTGAGGTTGTTCAGATTCAGATGAATGAGACATAGGACTACGCAAGATGAAAGGAGTCTTAGGTTTGGGAGCATTGACACTCCCCTTAATAGTAATCATGTCACAGTACTCTATCTCAATAGGTTCGATCATACCAATAACATTGTCATCATTAGTGTATGTGTAATTGACTTTACATTGGTATTCTTAGCATTTGAAGGCTCACCCTTCTCATGAGGGGGGAAGGGATCCTTAAATGCTTGATGGTACAAATTCTTGTTATGGCTATCCACAACAATGTCACCACTATCAATCAAATCTTGGACCTTATGTTTTAGTTGAAGACAAGTAGAAGTCTTATGACCCTTATTCTGGTGATAGTCACAATAGGCATTGTCATTCCACCAATGAGGTCATGGTTGTGGGTCATAGAGATGCTTTTCCAAAGGAGTAAGAATCTAATTCTACACAAGAGTTTTATAGACCACATCAAGTGGTTCTCCCAAGGAAGTGAATTCATGCTTGGGTCGAGATGCCCAAGGTTTGTTTCTAGAAAACCTCGAAGGTTGCTGACTTTCCACCACAAGATTTTCAGCCGCTTTAACCACTTGTATGGTGGAAGAGAGATTAAAAATAGACTTAGTAGGTTTTGAGGTCACATTTTTGACCACTCCATCATTCACAACATCTCTATTATTGTTAACAAACTTCTCTTTATCCTTATTTGAGTTTGAAGATCCCTGCTTGTTGTCTTTACTCAAAGTCAATTCACCTTTCTTGATCATAAAGGCCTCTATTTGCACTTCTTGTTTGATCATGCTATCAAAAGTTAGAGGACCTTGTAATTGCACTTGGTATTCAAAGTTTGGGACAAGATTGTCCAAGAAAATGTCAAGTCTTTCAAACTTTGGTAGCTTGTGAGGAAACCTTGTACATAATTGTCTCCACCTTTGGAGAAATGTTAGGAGAAATAGATTAGTCATTTCATCAAAAGTCTTAATGCTAGTGGGCAATCTAGAAAACCATTCCATAGTGGGTCCACCCAAACTACGAGGAAATAAGTGCATAAGATATGTTTGATAATGCATGAATTCCATAGATAATGTGCCAAACTCCCTCAAGTGATCTTGGGGATTGGTTGCACCCAAGTATTTGTCATATTTAGGGAGTTCTACACCTCTGGGAAAAGGTGGCATATGAAGACTTCTATCAAAAGGGAAAGGACAAATAATTTCCATTGTGAATTGTTGAGTGAGTTTGTCCTTATTCTTTGCAAGTTGACTAATCTGATTTTGCATGTCTTGGATGATTTTTTGCAACTTTGCGGTCTCAGTTTCTTCTTCCTTGGCTATGAGTGTTTCAACTTGATAGTCTGGGGGTAACTTGGCCCCTTGTTTAGCTAACTCAAGGAATTATTTTTCATTCTCCTCTAGAAGGAGGATCTCCATCATTTTAATAAGACTCTTATTAGCTTTGGCAACATCTATATCATGTTGAGTTATCACATCATTTTCATTCCCAAGAATCTCATAAATGCTCAGAATCTGATCTTGTTGCTGATCATCTTGGTTTTGATTGAATGGAGGAGGGTGATAGAAATATGTAGGTTGTCAATTTCCTTGAGGTTTATTTTGAGATTGATCATCATTATGGGAATAATTTTGGTCATGTTGAGATTGACCATGAGGCTACTTATTTCAAGGTTGAGCATGATGTGGGTCATTAGAGGATTGACCATGATACTGATTGTTTTGAGATTGGTCATAATTTTGAATGTACTTGCCCGGTTGGAAATCAAATGGATCTCCCATCTTGTTAATGTAGGACTGTACAGTGATTGAAGCCTCAGTAAAGTGATATGAACAATGTTAATGGGGCATAGCTAAGGTAACTTTTGGTGAATGAATAGGGTCAAAAGATTTAACAAATTCAAGTGGGAAGATATTGTGATCAATATCAATAGATTCAATAATAGGAGCAGTCTGAGGGAGTGGTCTTCCAAAGTTATGAAATAATGAGTTGTCTTAGAAGAATGAATTGTCTTGCTCTTGAAATGAGAAACCAGGTTGCGATTCAAACAATAGATTAAAACATTCCTGGAACACTGAAGGTGATGGTTGAGATGGACTATCTTTTGAAGTACTTAATGAGGAACTTGAGGATCTCTCACAAAGTTCAAATTTTGTGATAGATTCAGGATGATCTATTTCTTGATTAGGAGGTTCACTTCTACCTTGACCAGTATTCTGAATGGGATAAGTCTTTCCACTTCTAGTCGTGACAATCATAGATGAATATGTGACAAGAGAAGACTCGGGATAATGCTATAATTTGTCTCTAAGATAACAGAAAGGAGATAAATGGCTAGAACAACCAAGATGCGAGATGGACCTGGTATGAATCATCAAAAGAGGTGGCTAGAACAGCTGAGATAAGACTATCACAACATGAGGTACAAAAGGCATAAAGAGATAAGGTAAACCAACAAGAGACAACATGAGTCAAAGAAAATATCAATCGATTCCCAACTTGAGACAACCAGTTTCTAACAGTGAATGATAGGAAAATAGAAAAATAGACCTCAGACAAAAAGAAGATCAGGAAAAAGTTTGACCAGTCAACAGGAATTTAGTCTCTATTTTTGAAAACTGGGCTACAGTTTCACATGAGAGAATACCAAGTTGCGCGAGAGAACACCAAACTTTGTGCGAAAGAATAAAATCTCACGCGAGAAAGTGCTTAAAAAGTGAAACTTCATGCGGGAAAAATCCAAAGTCTGACAGTTCGACATAGTTTTTGAGGTAAAAGTTGAATTTTGAGATACAACCTGAATTGATGTCTGATAGAAAATCCAATTTCCTAATAGGTTTGAAGAAAAATTTAGTCAACAATCTCATTTTGAGGTTTCAAGCATTCGTTTAAAGACACAAAGGTTTAGACCAAGTAGTTGTGATACAAGAAGTAGCCGTTAACAGACCTATCAAGGACAAAGCAACTTGATAGTATTAGGGGAGTCTTTGTTTGATCATGATTGGACAATTCTTAAGACTCGATAACAAACACATAGCTATCCCTACCAAAAGAATGGTGAGAAGACAAAACCTTTGCCCCATTACTTATGCACATAAATGCACCTCACATAGCCATGTCACCCCCTAGAGGGCGCCCTTGTTTTTGGTGTTTCCAAGGAGTCAATAGTATATGTTCAAAGGTTACCCTTGAAGTAGGGGCTAGCGTCATATACCACCTTCAAGCATCCAAGTGTATGCCTATGGTGGGAATCTATGGGAGAGATTCTTCCCCCTCCCTGCATAAAGATTATGCCTCCTTTCGGAGGTGAATCGGGTAGGCCACTAGCTAAGGAAAGTTTTTAATAGGCTTTTGTTCATACTAACTTCTGGTGCCCCTGATATAGGGCTAGGGCCTCGTAGCCACATCGACACTTGAAAGCCACACACCCCCGCAAGTAGGGCTAGGAGTGGCACCGCTCAGTACAACAAATAAGGCCTTCTCAAGATGATAGTCGAAATCATGAGAAGGAAGATAATATGGCTTTGGAGTCTTTAGACTCAACAAAGCATTCTTTATTAAAGTGACATGGAATCACCAGTGAAAGGTGCATACTCACTTGGGTCATTCTTGAAGGTTCAACTTTTGGTAGGCCCTCTAAAGGTGACACAACTTGGCTTAGATTCGAGGGTTTGATTTTCTATTTCTCTCAAAGAGAGAAGAGCATACTTCTATACCTCGTCACTTCACCCAAACACATCAAGAAAATTCATCGCCGAGTTAGCTTCACTCCACCACATCCACAAGCTTTTGGGTTTTTGGTTCTCTCAAAGAGAGAAGAGCATAATCCCCTAGCAAGTAGAAGTGTTAAAGATTCACTACCTTTCCCTTCTTCCCCAAGAATCTGTCATATTAGTAGGATCATTAGGTTTTTAGGTTCATTCATGGTCATCACCTCCATGTAATGAAGAGCCAAATTCCCTAGCCCACTATCAAAATTCTCAAGAAATTTTAACGGAGCCCTAATTAGACTATGTGAAAGAAAGCAAGAAGCAAACACAATATTTTTATGAGATCTTTGACTATCGTCCTGCAATCAAACCATTAGCATGTTTTATGTTCTTCGTCAAATGTCCTGCAGAAAAATGTTATGCTATGGAAAGAATAGAGAAATGGAAATTAACAACAAACAAAAACTTGTTAGAAATCTGGAACAGAAAACATAGAGATTGAAATTTTTTTAAAAAATTGGAACCAAATCTCACACGAGGAAGTACTCCACAGTGCACGAGAAAGCATAGGATGCTACGCGAGGATGCAAAAGTTTGCGCGAGAGAGTGCTACTAAGAGTGAAACTTCGCATGGTATGCTTTGGATTCTCATGTGAGAATTCATACATAGGAAAGTACAAATGCACGACAGAGCTCAAATTTCTTGTCAAAAAAATCAAGAATGAGGCTAGAAATTGATCTTTTCTGCCCCACGGTGGGCGCCAAAAATGTATGTGGTTGAACATGGACCTCTAATCCAACTACACACGCAACATAGTCATTACTCACACAATCAAATTATGAGAATGAGTATGGATTACTCAATTTGAAATTCATGGTGAAGCGACCTGTTGCCTCCTAATTAATCAGGGTGTTTAATTACTCTCAGATTGCAGAGCCAACAACCATAAGACCGAGTTAATATGGAGGATTTGAAAACTAGAATGATAAGCAAAGTATAATTAATCTAAGATGAAAATGTAGTTTTTAATCTAGAATGAAATGCATATTTTAATCTAATAACTTGAAAGTAAATATGAAATGCAAATTCTAGTCTAAGAAGCTTGAAAGAAAGATGATAATTAACTAATAGCAAGTAAGCAAATTAATCTAAAGATGCAATTAACACTAAATGAGAGAAAAATAATTAATGCAATAAGCTTTGAAAATATGAAAATAGTTGAAACCAAATTTCTCTATAGTCTATGTGCTTTCAAATTGCTCTCTTTTTTCGAATGAAGGAGAAGGTTCAATAAATAGACAACCCAGAAGAGGAATGAAGAGTATCTTGATTTGAAATGGTTGACTCTTCATTCCCAATTGAGACAAAAAGGCATGAATTACTTAATTAAAATAATGTTTATTTCCACATATGGGTGACCTTTCAACTATTTTGAATTATTAATTCAAATAAGAGTGTCCATTCAAATAATCAAGCAATTTATTAATTCCTTTTATGGGTATTAGCTAAAGGGGATATATTTTAATTTAATTTAAAGCACTTAGGACTTTAGAATTAAATTAATTTATCATAGGGATTATTTAGCTAATAAATTCAAAGACTTAAGAATTAATTATAGTGTGAGATTAATGCAAATTAGGGTTTTTGCAATTGACATCAAGTCAAATAAAGTCAGGTAGGAGAGAGAAAATTGCCGAGCAAAGTAGGACTTCGATGATGCAAAAATTTGAGGAATGCACCAAAATTGATTGAAATTGATAGGTGCCAATTTTGGGGTATTACATAGGGCACTATAGATTATGGTCTATGGTATCCTAATTCAGAAAATGTCGAGCTTAATGTGTACAGTAATGCAGATTGGGCAGGATGTGTTGATGACATAAAGAGTACATTAGGTGGAGCAGTGTTTCTTGGTGATAGACTTGTCACTTGGACAAGAAAGAAACAAAATTGTATTTCTCAGTCAACAACAGAAGTGGAGTATGTTGCAACAGCCTTGAATTTTTCTACAATTGTTTGGATCAAGCAGATGATAAAGGATTTTGGAATTCAGATTGATTATCCTATTGTTATTCACTGTGATAACACTAGCACTATCAATATGTCAAAGAACCTTGTGATGCATGCAAAGACAAAGCACATTGAGATCAAGTATCACTTCCTCAGAGAGAAAGTGGTAGAGAAAGAAGTCAAGTTGGACTATGTGAGTACTAAAGATCAGTTGGTAGATATATTCACAAAGCCCTTACCTAAGGATACTTTTGAGTATCTCAGGGAGAAGTTGGGAGTCATTCCCTTCCCTGATTCTACTTAGAAGAAAGAAGGAAAGGCATCAGTCCTTAGGGACCGATGGAAGGTTGACTACTCTACCTCAGGAGTAGCACTGGTGCTTAAATAAATGGTGCCCTTTGCCATTGATGTCAAAGGGGGAGTAATATACAGAGTCATGAAAAATAGAAGCAAAATGAGGAGTAATATACTAAGGGGGATTAGTATTCAGTTATGACTGCAATACAATTGAGGAAATGGAGAATATTAGAAAATATTACAGCAGATGGAGGATTCATCTTTGGGGGAGTTTTGATAAGGAAATGGAGAATGTTATAAAAGAAATGTTCATTTGGGTTGGTGGTGGTTTTTCATTCCACATGTTGCCATCAATGCCAAAGGGGGAGATTGTTGGAGATTTGCCAATAGGCTAGTACTGACTGTATGTTTGTCATTGATGACAACATATGAAAAGTAGCATGCGTGGAAGTCTTATGCAATAAGATTTTAGTATATGAAGCATGGACATGATATCAACATGATATCATGGGCGCAGAGGTTAATTGTTAGTACATATAGTTATATAGCAGCTAGTGTCAATAGTGTTCCTGACAGAGTAATAGACAGTGTTCTGTGTATGGTTGTCCGTACAATTATCATGGAGCCTTGGGCACTTGGATATATGTTGAAGACATGTTAGTGATGTTTTAGTTATGGACACATAGTCTGTTGATGAGTAGAAGTGAAATTATGCAGTCGCTATTCGCCAGCAGCAGTTTCCTATGTTTATTTAGAAGAGTTGACATAGATTTCATTGGTTCTTGAGTTGCACCTATCTTTAGGGTATGCACCCTTGGAGTTAAGCTTAGAGAAGTGTTATTGATGTTTGGTTAAGAGCACATGAGTTAATTCAGCTTACAAAGAAATATACTATTATTTTGGTAGAGCTGACAGTGTGTAGCGTGCGTCTACAATTATCTTATTGGACAGGTCCCAAAATATGTTGTGTGCATAGTAGAGCTGACAAAATGTTTATTGGAATTTGTTATGGTTTCTCTAATATAATTTCAAGGTGGTTCTAATAGGCTGACTTGTTTATATCATTTAGAGGAAAGATATTTATAAGCAGTCATTTGTGATTGCTTGAGTGTGGTTCATAGTTGATTAAGCAAAGCAGAGTAGAGTGTGCAAAGTCTTGAGCCATCAAAAGGTCTATGTGACCAAGTAAAGTACTTGTGCTATTCATTGGAACTGATCTAGATAGAAGGTCAAAGTGCAATTCACCAAGATCCAGATATAGTGTGTATCTATTAAATAGAAGGTTGTAGCCTTCACCCCTTTGAGCAGTGTGCTCTTGGATAGTGCGTCCTCTCCTCTAATAGGGACAATTGTAAAAGACTCCTAATAGGGTCTGACCCTTGACTAGGTCTACTGTACTTAATATATTGTAAAGCAACTCCTAACAGGGTTAAGGATCTTCTAACAAGGATCATTATACACTAGTACAGAATATTAGTGGGTATCAAGTCCCACCGGGTTTTTACCTATTTGGGATTCCCTGTAACTAAAATATTGGTGTTGTGTTCATATGTTCTTTAATTGTGTTTATGCTTTATGTTTAAGTTTACTTAATTGGATAAAGAATTGAATCTTGTAGATAACTAATTCACCCCCCCCCCCTCTCAATTATCTCTTGGGACTATTCCTAACAGTAATGTCCAACAACTCCAGCATACAAATGCAAAAATCTCCATGTTTGAGTTGCTTTGGATATCTCCAGCTCATAGAGCCATTCTAGACAAAGCTCTTCTTGGATCCAATGTTCCTAACAACCTTGACTTAGATAGATTCTAGACTATGGTTGGTCATCTAACGTCTCCATAGTATATCTCATTTTCAGAGGAAGATGATAACTCCTTGAGTCATCTACATAACCAGCCCTTGCACATTGAAGTCTTGATCCAAAACCATCGTGTCAAATGCATGTTGATAGATAGAGGCACTAGTCTCAACATTTGTTCTTACAGCTTGATCACATAGTTGGGATTATCTGAAGTTGCCATTGATCCTAAGAAGAAGATAACTATCAAGGCATATGATGAAAAAGAAAGATCTTCCAAAGGAACAATTGTCTTACCTATCAAAATGGGTCCTGTTATCAGAGACATCACATGTCAAGTTCTTGATTTACCTTTGGCTTACAACATCCTTCTTGGGAGACCCTAGATACATGAAATGACAGCTATTGCTTCCACATACCATCAATCTATGAAATTTCCTTATGAAGGAGTAGAGGTGATGATTCTGGCTGATCTATCTACCACTTGTAATGCATTGAAAGAAAGTGCTGATAAACTTGTTCCTAATAACAGAGAATCTTCCACTAAGCAACTAGATATTGCTTCAACGTCCAAGATAGAAGAACTTGCTAAAGAAGTCAAAATTAAAGACAATGGTATGGGAGAATACACAATAGAAGCAATCTTTTCCCTCACATCTCTCCCATTGTCCCCAAAATATTATGGACAACCTTTTGACAAAGTGAATCCTATAGCTAAAGAATCCCAGGTCATATTCAATGGAAGCTTTGTCACAGAACAAGTATCTAAACAAGATTTTGAGGAAGAAGAAGCCATGCTTGCATGGTTATACAATGATGAGTCTCAATCCCAATCATTCTAGAAATGCGACTCCACTTCAAGAAAAATTCCTTAGAAGTCATATGGACCAGGGGATAAATTGATCACAAAAATGGGATACACTAGAAAAGGGCCTCTAGGACTACAAGGTAAGGGTCTTCTATCACCTCTTGATCATTGTGGCCAAACAATCAAGAATACAATAGGTCTAGGATATTAGAAGAAGCCTTTCTATCTTAGAAAAAAATCTCCACATGTCTTAGAAGAGATTGAACCATCATCAACAATTCAAGCAAAGGAAGAAACACCACAATCTAATAGTGATGATTCAGACACTACTGATGAGCTCATTCCTTATGAGCGTTTGCCCACAGAAATACTAGATGTCCTCAAAGATGAAGAGAAAACTTAGGAGAACATCAATGTAGTAGATACACAAGAACCTACTATGGAACAAAAGATAGTCACACCAAAAGAACCAGCTGATCTTGAGGAAAACCAAACAGACAAGGAGGAAGGTGGTAGCTATTTTGAGATAGATTCTCACAAGTATGAATTCAAATCAGAATATGAGGGTAGCCCTTCTTGGGGTATCCATCCTAGCTTTACACACATTCTCATATTTCCTAAAGGCATAGATGAATCAAATGACTATGAATGGGGAGTCATTCTAGAGGAAGATGAGCTTATCACAGAAAAACATATTGATGTTGTTCGCCAATATACACCTAAACCCAATGTAAGTCTAGAGAGAAATAATGAACTTAACGAGTCTAATCCACTGATGGCTGAAGTGGACTCCCACAATGACATTGAGCCTATTCATGAATTGAATGTTTTGAGTTATAATATCACCTTCAAACTTGAGAGTCGGGTTAGGACCAATGATGATAGATCCATATTTGTAAACACTATTTCCCAATCTTTCACAACTTTGACTATCCAACATCCCAAACTTCTTGACCAAACCTCCACAAATCTGAGCCAAGGTATCTATACCTTTCCAAATGACTATGCCCTTGCTTGCTACCTCAATGTAGTTGAGCCTATGATGACTTCCATCAGTGAACCGAGCGTTAGCATGATGGAGTTGAACATCAAGTATCTTAGTCAAAATAATAGACATAAAAATAAAAAGAAAAGGAGTTTTGAGGGTGAAAACCACTTTGTGGTAGTCTCAAAACCTATAAAAGTAAAAATAAATGACGTATCCAAAGGTGAAAACCTCTCTAAGGTGCCTAAGGATGATATATTTGATGTCCTTTTGAGTCATTTACATGATAGATCTCTAGTACTAATTGAGCCCACTCAATCTATCAACTTAAAAACAACAGAAGAACCACATTTGATCCATGTAGCACAATCCTTATCAGAAGAAGAAAAATAACAATTTACTACATTCCTAATAGAAAAAAGATCAATTTTGCATGGAAATATTCAGATATTCTAGGGTTGGATCCTAATCTTATAATGCACCATTTATCTATAGCTCCAGGGGTCAAACTCGTTAAACAAAAATTGAGAAAGATGCATCCACATGTTGCACTCTTGGTCAAAGTTTAATAAGAGAAACTACTAAAATCTGCATTCATCCGTGTTATTGACTATTCTGAATGGATCTCTAACATAGTTTTAGTATCAAAACTAGAAAAATATATAAGAGTATGCACAGATTTTAGAGATGTAAACAAGGCATGCCCTAAGGATGATTTTCCATTACCAAATATCGATATGATAGTGGACATGACTGCGGGCTTTGAGATGTATTCTTTGATGGATGGTTTTTCTGGATACAACCAAATAAAAATTTATCCAGAGGATCAAGAGAAAACTTCTTTCACATGTGCATGGGGTACCTTCTATTGGAATGTCATGCCATTTGGTTTGAAAAATGCAGGTAATACATATCAACAAGCCATGACATCTATTTTTCATGACATAATGCATCGAACTATGGAGGATTATGTTGATGACACCTTGGCTAAATCAATGATAAGATCTAAAAATCTAAATGACTTGAGAAAAATACTAGATTGAATGGAGAATTTTAGTCACAGATTGAACCCTAAAAGTGTGCTTTTGGTGTCACTTCTAGAAAGCTCTTAGGTTACATTATTTCAAAGAAAGGAATTGAAGTAGATCTAGAAAAGGTTAAAGCTATCATGGAGATGAAACATCCAAAGAATATTAGTCAAATGAGAACATTACAAGGGAGGGTACAATCTATTAGATGCTTCATATCTCAGCTAGCAGACATATCACAACCTTTCACGAAAACATTACATAAAGGTTTAACTTTTGCATGGAATGAGGAATGTGAAAATAAATTTAATCATATCAAGAAATATGTATCAAATCCTCCCATTTTGATGCCTCCTATACAAGGAAAGCCATTGATCTTATATGTCTCCACCACAGATACATCACTGGGGGCATTACTAGCACAACAGGATGAGAAAAAGAGGGAAAGAGCTATATACTATATCAGTAGAACATTGGTAGCATATGAGAAGTGTAATACCCCAAAATTGGCACCTAAAAAATTCAATCAATTTTGGTGCATTTCTTCAATTTTCTATGTCATCAAAGTCCTATCTCACTAGGCAATTTTCTCTCACACCTGACTTAATTTGACTTGATGTCAGTTGCAAAAACCCTAATTTGCAATAATCAAACACTAAAATTAATTCCTAAGTCTCTTTGACTTTATTAGCTAAATTATCTCTATGATACATTAATTTAATTGTAAAGTCCTATGTGCTTTAAATTAAATTAAATCAAACCACCCCCTTTGGCTAATACACATAAAAAGGAATTAATAAATATTTAGTTAATTGAATGGACACCTCTTTATTTGAATTTAATAATTCAAATTACTCGAAAGGTCACTCCCCACATGTGGCAAATTTCATTCTTTTAATTAAATAATTCATACCTTTTTGTCTCAAAGGGGAATGAAGAGTCAGGAGTTTCAAATCAAGAAACTCTTCCTCCTCCTCTTGGCTCTTCTATTTATTTGACCTCTTTTTCTTCATTAGAGAGAGCAATTTTTTGAGAGCATCTACACTATAGGCATTTTTTAGTCTCATTTGATTCATTGTTTTCAAAGATTTTTATTGCATTTATTAGATTAATATCTCATTATTAGTATAATCTTTGCATCACATTTTAGACTAAATTTGCTTATTTGTTCTTAGTTTAATATCATATTTGTTTCAAGTTCTTAGATTAAGTTGCATCTCATCTTTATTTTCAAGCTCTTAGATAAATTGCACTTCATCTTAGATTAATTTCATCTTGCTCATCTTTATTACTTCTTGGAAATCCTCCATTGTTGAATTGGTCTCTCAGCTATTGGCTCTCATTCTGAGAGTATTCAAACACCCCATTCACATAGGAGGCAACAGGTTGCCTCACCATGGAATTTGGATTGAGTTCTTCATACTCTCTCCCGAATTCTATCAAGTGAATAATGACCATGTTGTGTTGTGCTTGATTTAGAGGTCACATTCAGTCACATACAAGAAGAACTATTCAATGATTGAGAAAGCTTGTCTATCTGTGATCTTTGCATCATAGAAACTGAGATACTACATGTTATCTCATACCACACATTTGGTAGCTAAGGTTGATCCACTAAAGTACCTACTAAGAAAAGCTTCCCTCATAGGTAGACTAGCTAAATGGGTGATGTTATTAAGTGAATTTGACATTGAATATGTTGAAAGAAAAGCTACCAAGGGCCAAGTAATTGTAGATCAACTAGCTGATGCACCTTTGTTTGATGACACATCAATACAAATGGAATTCCCAGATTCCTCTATCATTAATCTTTCTTCTAGAATATGGAAGTTATTCTTTGATGACTCCTATACACAAAATGGATCTGGAGTAGGCATATTGTTCATCACTCCTCAAGGATACTCGATCCCTAAAGCATTCAGAATAAAGTGTCCTTGCACAAACAATATTGCTAAATATGAAGCCCTTCTTAATGGCATGAAGATAGCAATTGAATGGAGAGTAACAAAACTACACATTCATGGAGACTGACAGCTTGTAATACACCAAGTCAATGATGTGTATCAAATGAAAGATGGAAAGCTAATCCCATACAAGAGAATGGTAGATGATCTAAAGAAATATTTCATATCTATTACATTTGAGAAAATTCCTAGATCAAAGAACAAAGCTGCTGATGCTATGGAAATGCTATCTACTTTATTACAGCAGCCTGAACATGAGCTATGCTATGAGTTCTTGGTGGAAGCACTATCTTATCCTACATATGATTCCCCCAAAACTTGCATGATCTTCATTGTTGTTGGTCATGATTCATCCAGATATAAAAGCCTTTTCTCCTATCTCCAAGACCAAATCATTCTAGATACCTTCAACCACCATGAGAAATAATACCTTATCGCATCTTGGTATGTCATCATAAGTAACGATCTGTACAAATGAGGTCTAGATGGTACACTCCTTAGATGTTTAGAATGGGAAAAGTCTCAACGTGCATTAGAGGAAGTCCACGAAGGTATATGTGGATCACATTCCAATAGTTTAACACTAGCTCAAAAACTTATTAGGGCTGGGTACTATTGGCCTAAAATTGAAAAAGAGGCTATCAAGTTTTCTAAGAACTGTCAAAAGTGCCAAGTACATGAAAAATTAATTCATGCACCAGGGAGAGCTCTTATTCCCTTTACTACACAATGGCCTTTTCACCAATGGGCATTTGACCTTATAGGATCCATACATCCTCATTCTTCTAATGGGCATACCCATATCATTATAGTTACAGACTATTTCACAAAATGGGTAGAAGCAGTCCCTTTGACTCAAGCAACCGACAAACAAATTTCAATGTTCATTCTGAACTACATCATATGTCAGTATGGAATTCCACATTCAATAGTCACATATAATGGTGGCTAATTCAAGAATAATGACTTAGATTCCTTGTGTTCAAAATTCAATATTACACAACATTGGTTATCTATCTACTATCCTCAAGGGAATAGACAAGCAGAGGCATCCAAAGGGAATCTGTTGAAAATTCTACACCGTATAGTTAATAAAACATGAAGAGACTATCATCTCATGATCAATCCAACTCTCTAGACCTAAAGAACAAGTATCAAAATTCCCATTGGGGCTACTCCTTTCACTTTAGTTTATGGGTTTGAAGTAGTACTGCGTATTGAGGTTGAAATCCCATCACTAAGAATCATAATACATGGTCTAGTAACTGATGATGACTACAGAGTGTCTAAGTTGCAAGAACTTGAACTACTAGATGAGTGTAGACAAGCATCATATGATCATCTCAGAGTATATCATAAGAGAATGTCTAGAGGTTACAACAAGAAAGTCACAAGTAGAGGCATCCAAAGGGAATCTGTTGAAAATTCTACACCGTACAGTTAATAAAACATGAAGAGACTATCATCTCATGATCAATCCAACTCTCTAGACCTAAAGAACAAGTATCAAAATTCCCATTGGGGCTACTCCTTTCACTTTAGTTTATGGGTTTGAAGTAGTATTGCGTATTGAGGTTGAAATCCCATCACTAAGAATCAGAATACATGGTCTAGTAACTGATGATGACTACAGAGTGTCTAAGTTGCAAGAACTTGAACTACTAGATGAGCGTAGACAAGCATCATATGATCATCTCAGAGTATATCATAAGAGAATGTCTAGAGGTTACAACAAGAAAGTCACACATAGAGAATTTCAAGTTGGTGATCTAGTCTTGAGGGAGAATCCTAAAAATCAATTACATAGAGAACGTAGGGGGGAGTTTGAACCCAACTAGCTGGGTCCCTTTGTTATCACTACTACTTTTGGCTTTGGATCCTATCAACACTCAATGACTGATGGAGAATAGCTCTGAGAACCAATCAACATTCTCCATCTGAAGAAATTCTACGCCTAAAGCATTCAGTATTAAAAAATGTCCTGAAAAAAATTATAAAAATATGAAAAAGTCCTAAAAAATTGAACATCTTGGTGAAAAACTAGCAATAGGTGCCTTGGTGATTCACAAAAAAATCAAAAAATATCAAAAGTACAAAAAAATCAAAAAATGAAAAATACAAAAAAATGAGAAAAAGAAAAAGTGCCTTGGTGAAAACCTGGAAACAGGTGCCTTGGTAGCAAAAATAGAATCTCTGCCAAGATGGTGAAAATCTGGCAATGGGCACCACTTGTTCAAAATGCTCCATCTATGAGTGCAATCTTGGTCTTTCCCAACTTTCAGTCTTGCTTTAGTTTGTACATATCTCCTGGTTTGTTTTCGCATTCCTATTTTCAATAAAGTCGGTCTATACACCAATCATCTCAAATGTCTATATCCTATCAATGTTCAAACTTGGGGCCAATCAAATTCATATCCTACAGTCCTCATTATCTCATACGTGTCATATTCGGTCAGGGTCCTTTGAAGCTACATCTGAGTTAGTCAGTCAGTCTCCTCTTTAGAAAGGATTTTGCATCTACAACAACGCAATCAAAGAACAACACGAACGAAAACAATCTATGCTTCACATGCTTTTATCTCCTTGTATGCTTACTAATTCGCATTGAGATTTTTGTATATTGTGTCCTTTTGATCTCTTCGATGATGTCCTTTACAAGATTTAGAGAGTGATGACTGGGGGCATAATCTTTTCTTTATTTTCTACTTTGAGTGAAAATCTAACAACTTTGGAAATTTTGAATTGAAATGGTGTCTGTCTGTAAGAGCCTCCATTTCATGTTGGATGGCCATGAGTACCTTGACCATTGATACCCAAAAAATTCAAGGATGTTTGATCTAGCTTACATCTTTTTGAATGATTTCTCAATCCTACTGTGAACGGATATTATCCAAGGATGTGAATGATAAAGGGTCACTGCGGGTAATTCACATTGGGGACAAGAATGAATTTTGCAAACTATTTGGCATGTTTGTTTTGCAAGGTGTATTTAGGTCATCACAAAATTTATGTTTTGATGCTTATAAAAATTGCTATATCAAAATGGACATGATATTCAAGTCATCCTGGCATTTGTGCGTTGGTGCTTATATCTAATCCAATATTTCGAAAACAAAATCAATATTTATATGTCCATGGTTGTCTAGCCAGTGGGCATTGTATTGACTTTGGCACAAAAATCAATATTCATATATTCATAGTTTCCTAAATAGTGGATGTTGTATTGATTTATTCGGTTGCCTAATAAATATTCAGTGATGAAAAAGATTGACACATGATCAGTGACTAAGTCCTAGGTCCTAGGTTTGCATTTCATTTTGCATTTCACTTTGCACTTTGCATGATTGCATTTATCTCATGATTTTTGAATCAACTTGATGCTTAATGATTCTACAAAACTATGCTAAACATGACACAAGAATTGAGCATTATATGAAGGTCCCTCCAATGAAACAACAAGTAGAATCCATTTTCGGGATCAAAATCAAAATTTGAGATCGTTTATATTGTCATCTGCTTGCATAATTGACCTTCAATCATCACATAAATCCAGAATTCAACTTAACTGATTATCTCACATCAAACTATCAAAATTTCAACTTGGTCAACCATGGTCAACTCATGGTCAAACCTAGTCAAACTTGGTTTCCAGTACCTCAAAACAATGTAGAACACATTCTCAAATGTGTATAACCACTTCTCAAATCAATTAACATGCTTCTAAACCATTTAACGCTAACTTTTCTTGTCAAATTTTGATTTTCATCCCGAAGGGGGCATGGTATTGCACATCATTCAAGTCTGTAACTCAATCAAATCTTCTCTTAGTAATCAAGACAACCATGTCTAGTTGTTGATTCATCTAAAAGTCCTCACCGCTAGGGGCACATCGCTTGGGGCATATCAGATTCATTGAGATCCATATCAATCTGGTATCCTAATCAATCTTGTAAACTGTATCAGCTTTTTGTAACCATCAGTTCATTAGTATTATTTTCTTGGTTCTTCGTAATTGAAGGGTTCGAATGTGATACCATTTTGATTCCTTTGGACAATCAGGTCTGGAATCAAGTCACTCACTTCTTCGTAATCATAAGGTTTAAAATTAGGCATTTTGATACTTTTTCATAATCAACGGTTCATTGTCGCTATAGTTGACATCATCGCGATTCTTGGTCAACTAGGACCTGAATCAACATTTTCCAATCTTTTAATTGATTTATGTCTCAGAATTGGTTTATCTCTCAAATCAATTTTCAACATAAAAAATAGATTAATCTTTGAACCACTGCACTTCACACAATAATTCAAAGAGGGGCAAAATGTAATACCCCAAAAATGGGCTATAGGTTCATTAACCTCTTTACATCAACAATTTGATCAAAATCAACATCAAAGTCCTAACCTAAGGCACATCTGCACATCACTTTATCAAAAACCTAATTGATTATCTTAATTCTGCATCGAGGAATATTCATTGAATATTTCTAATTTATCATAATTATCTTTAATTGAATATTATTTGGCGATAAATGTCATTATTTATCCTAAAGTTGATTAATTGAATATGATGAATATTTAATTAATTAATTTAATTCTACCACTTAATTATTAAATTAGATTTAATTATATTTATTCCTAATTAATATTATTTAATTTTGACAATAATTCAAAATCCTACTACAATTGATTAAATTCTTATTTAATTGATTAAATCCAGTTGTCAATATTTAATAATATAATTTTTGGAATAAAGTTTGGTTTAATAATTGATTAACCCATAAATCAATTGGTTTAATTCAAAAAAATCAGTTAAGTTGAGAATAAATCACTTTATTTATTCAATTAATTCATATTAAATCATGCACAATCAGAAAAGCACTTAAATTTAAATCAATTTTCAATTTCAATTTGTTAATTTTCTAAACTCAACATCTGATGATGAGTTGAAAAAGAGAACTAAATTCTATTTTGAGATAAAAACTACTTTTGCATGATTTTATGAGTTTATTTATTCTTAATTTCTTGTTAACTCAAAAATCAACCTGAGTTTATCAAGAGTGATTTATGGTTTTTCTTATGCATTCTCAAACCTTGGATTTCTATAAAAACTAGGCTCAACTCTTCATAATACATCTCTCGAATTTGCACAATTACTCTGACAAAATTACATATGAAGAATCAAGCTTTTGCGATAGGAAACTTTGTGAGATCATTCATAGTTTTTCATATCATAGCATATCATTTTTAGAATAATCTGCATATCATTTCATTCAATTCTAGATTAGATTTATACAATTTTTCATTCTAATTTCATAGAAAATAAAAAAATATAGATTAATTTGCATTCATTCTACATTCAGTATCTTTTGCATTCAAATCCATCATTTATGTGCTGGATTGTCACTAATCTCAGTCTAATCTGAGAATACATACTCACACCTACTAGAAGACAGTAAATTGCCTGGTTAGCTTAGTTTCAATTACTTGCAGATTTTGATTTTGCTAACCTCTAATGTTTTACTGAAGTGTTGTGTCCACAGCTAGGTACAATTTTCACACACACATTTATGTTCAATCTGACCTAGGTACAATTTGCAAACCTCTAATGTTTTACTGAAGTGTTGTGTCCACAGTTAGGTCTAATTAAATAATTAAGTGGTGGAATTAAATTAATTAATTAAATATTCATCATATTCAATTAATCAACTTTAGGATAAATAATGACATTTATCACCAAATAATATTCAATTGAAGATAATTATGATAAAGTCAAAGAGAATTTAATCAATCAAGAGCTGCTAGGGAGATCTGACAGCCCAACAAGAGACCACACTTGTGGAGATTTCTTCCACAAAGACATTTATATAGCAGCTTTTACTACCACGACAAAAATGGCTATTATCGCTTAAGGTTCCATCCATGTGGTTGACCCAATAAAGGGAATGTACACCATGGTTAAACCTCTCTAAAGGTGACTCACAAAAGATACCACATGGGGACTTGGTCCAGATCCAAGGATTTGAGTTTCTGATACTACCCAAAAAGGGAGTAGAGGATAATCCTCTAGCCTTATCACTTTTACGCAAACACAACAAATAGATTAATCCAACATGCTAAGACTGAAATTATCTCACCAAGATTTGTGATGTCAACAACTATGTCTATCGATCTCTCCGAAGAGAGAACGTATCGATCAAAAGCTGAGGACCAAACCAAGTAGAATGTGAGATAATCATAGTATCCTCCCTAACTACAAGGGGATATGTCATCAAGAAGAGCTTCACATGCATGAACAAGCGAATGAAGCCCCCTCTCTCTAGATCATCCGTAAATAGTGTTCATAGGGCCTATTTACTATGTGTAACAAATATGCAAAAAGCAAATCTATGTTTGTTTTATAGCCCAAAAATGAAGTGTGAATTATGAAAGATGGAAAGGGACATAAGATTGACACATGAGAGTTTGTTTTATATCCAAAATTGAAGTGTTATCAGATTGAACATAATACCTGATTTCCTCACAATGCGTTTAGTAGATTTTACCCGTTTTAGCAATTTTTGAGCATTTGTCCACATAAATGTTTTACTGAAGTGTTGTGTCCATTGTGTGAAAATTATGCGCTAGGTACAATTTCCAAACTGTTTGGTGTGTTTGTTTTGCAAGGCGTATTCAAGTCATCACAACATTTATGTTTTGATGCTTATACAAATTTCTATATCAAAATGGACATGATATTAAGGTCATCCTGGTGTTTGTGCCTTGGTGCTTATATCTAATCCAACATTCTGAAAACAAAATCAATATTAATATGTCCATGGTTGTCTAGCCAGTGGGCATTGTATTGACTTTGGTGCAAAAATCAATATTCATATATTCATAGTTTCCTAACTAGTGGATGCTGTATTGATTTATCCGGTTACCTAATAAATATTCAGTGATGAAAAAGACCAACACATGATTAGTGACTAGGTCCTATATCTTAGGTTTGCATTTTATTTTGCACTTTGCATGATTGCATTTATCTCATGATTGCCTAAATCAACTTGACACTCAAACGATTCTTCAAAACTATGCTAAACACATCATAAGGACTGAGTATTGCATGAAGGTCTTCTTAATAGATCACCAAGCAGGCACCCCTGGCTAATTTCAATGTTCTGAACCCATTTTTGGGATCAAAATTGAAATCTGAGATCATTTATATTGTCAACATAGTGATTTAAAATTTTTGGACCTAGGACGACTGACTGCTTGCATAATCGACCTTCAATCATCACAGAAATCTAGAATTCAACTTAACTATTTATCTTACATCAAAATATTTGAATTTCAACTTGGTCAACCATGGTCAACTGATGGTCAAACCTAGTCAAAATTGGTCTCTAGAACATCTAAATGATGTAGAATGCATTCTCGAATGTGTATAACCACTTCTCAAATCAATTAACATGCTTCTAAATCATTTAACGCTGACTTTTCTTGTTAGATTTTAATTTTCATCCTGAAGGGGGCATGGTATTGCACATCAATCAAGTCTATAAATCAAATCTTTCCTTAGTAATCAAGACAACAACCACGTCTAGTTATTGATTCATCAAAAGACCTCATCGCTTGGGGCATATCAGATTCATCGAGATCCATATCAATCTGGTATCCTAATCAATCTTGTAAACTATATCAGATTTTTGTAACCATTAGTTTATTAGTGTCATTTCCTTGGTTCTTCGTAACTGAAGGGTTCAGATGTGATACCATTTCGATTCCTTTGGAAAATTAGGTCTAGACTCAGGTCACTCACTTCTTCGTAATCATAAAGTTCAGAATCAAGTATTTTGATACTTTTTTGTAATCACCAGTTCATTGTTGCTATAGTTGACATAATCATGATGCTTGGTCAACTAGGACCTGAATCAACTTTTCCAATCTTTCAATCAGTTTTTGTTTCAGAATCGATTAATCTCTTAGAATCTTTCATCATCATCAAACACAAATTATTCTTTGAACCACTGCGCTTCGCATAGTAATTCATAGAGGGGCAAAATGTAATACCCCAAAAATGGGCTATAGGTTCATTAACCTCTTACATCAACAATTCAATCAAAATCAACATCAAAGTCCTAACCTAAGGCACATCTGCACATCATTTTATCAAAAACCTAATTGATGATCTTAATTTTGCATCGGGGAATATTCCTAATTTATTATAATTATCTTTAATTGAATATTATTTGGCGATAAATGTCATTATTTATCCTAAAGTTGATTAATTGAATATGATGAATATTTAATTAATTAATTTAATTCCGCCACTTAATTATTTAATTAGATTTAATTGCATTTATTCTTAATTAATATTGTTTTTATTTTGACAATAAATCAAAATTCCTACAAACACTCAATTGAATATTTATTTAATTGATTTAAAATCAAATGATTTAATTGGAATAAAGTTTGATTCAATAATTGATTAACCCATAAATCAATTGTTTTAATTCAAAAAAATCAGTTAAGTGGAAAATAAATCACTTTATTTATTAAATTAATTCATATTAAATCATGCACAATCAGAAAAGCAGTTAACTTTAAATCAATTTTTAATTTCAATTTGTTAACTTTCTAAACTCAACATATGATGATGAGTTGAAAAAGAGAACTAAACTCTATTTTGAGATAAAAATTGGTTTTGCATGATTTTATGAGTTTATTTATTCTTAATTTCTTGTTAACTCAAAAATCAACCTGAGTTTATCAAGAGTGATTTATGGTTTTTCTTATGCATCCTCAAACCTTGGATTTCTATAAAAACAAGGCTCAACTCTTCACAAAGATATCTCTCAAATTTTCACAATTACTCTAGCGAAATTGCATACGAAGAATCAAGCTTTTGCGACAGGCAATTTTGTGAGATCAATTCATAGTTTTTCATAGCTTTGCATAGATTTTCATATCAATTCATATCATTCTTAGATTAAATATGCATATCATTATCAATCAATTTTAGCTTAGATTCATACAATTTTTCATCCTAATTGCATAGAAAATATAAAAATATAGATTAATCTGCATTCATTCTACATTCATCTTTTAGAATTAAATCCTTTGTTTAGGTGTTGCATTGTCACTAATCTTAGTGTAGTGCCCAGCTAGGGAACCCAAAAGAACTTAACCTAAACATGCATCTAAGTTTGCACAATAATTTTTTTTTTAAAGTTAACATACATGATAAGCATCAATGTGGAAGCAATTTCCATAACTCACATAACATAAAAAACTAAAATAGGTTACAACTCTCAAGGGTTCCTTGACGATGATTACTTTAACAATAATTAATAATATAGATTAGGTACAATTATAAAACTCCCATAAAATAATGAAAGATAAAATCATCATCACCTAAAAGATAACATAAATACATATGGTACCATAAGGTATCCATAATAACCTACATCCGCTGCACATGTCGTAGGTTATGTAATACAATAACCAAAATGAAGAACACAAGACATCTTGGATGAATTGATACAAAGATACAAGATCACAAGGAAGAAGATCAAGAAGAAGAACACCTCTCCAACAATAAGGATCAAGAGGGAACAACTGCAACAAGGAAGATCATCCAACATTGGTGCACGAATGTCAGAATCTCAAATGGTAAAAGAATCACTACCAGCTGACCTCGTGAACCAAAAAGGTCCACTCCCACCGTGCTGAGGAGATAACAACAGATCCCACTCGGATAACAAACAAAAAAGAACAAGCAAATGAAAGGATACTGAAAGCTCTCTATCTCAAGGAAACAAGCATAACAAAATGAAAGAACCACTAATCCAAAGGCAACCGACACATGTAGGATAACTAGACTATGCATAGGAAGGTGTCATCATGTACATCTAGTTCCCTTGAGTCTCATCCTAGTAATCTCTTTGGATCCTGGCACTCAAGTGACCATACATGGTGTCAATGTCTTCTCTTACTGATGAAGCCATTGACTATGCCAACTCATCCCTTAAAAGGGGGCTAGTCATCTTCTCAACACCATCTTAGTCTATATTAGCACTAACGCTTGGGTGAGGACCATACCTTATTAGGTTAATTTTAATAAAACTCTCAATGTTATATTTAGTTATCACTTGATTAAGATACTTAATAATAAGTGATCCTGGTAGCCACTTGTGGGCCCCAATGCTTATTGCAAGCCACCTCCTACTACATATCTAGGTAAACTACCCTAGGCTCATAGATCTCTCCTAGATCAAAACTCAGATAAAATAGGTAGTCACACATCCAGAATCATCACAGAAACCAGGATTGACTACATAAACATAATAACTGAATTCACATAATACAACAAGAGCCTATAAGGTCAACTGGAACATAAACAGATCACACTCACGCCAAACATAATAAACAGCATGAATAACAGATAATTCCTAAGCCTCTATCTCTCCTAGGTCCTCTAGTTCCCATAAAATTGACAAACACAACATCTAGGAAAGATGGCATTATGTTGTAGAAAATAACTAATTTCAGTAGTAAAATGATGCATATATCAATATCAAAGAACTTTAACAGTCTAATGCTTAAATAGAAATTTAGTTCAAACATATAACTGCATACTTATCAATGACAAAATTAAACAATATAAATATATAACATTCCTAGTCTAGATTATATGATAATCTCATAGCCCATTTGACTGACAAAACTCAAATCTAATCACCAACTGGACCTAATTTATTCATCAATAAAAGAAATTCACTAAACAATAATAGTGACAATTAAAATCTAATTCTCCAATTATTATTAATTTAATAGCAATTTAATGAAAAGCATTATTAGAAATGGATCCTAATAACAAGTTTAATTAATGCTAAATATTAAAATATACTAACAAAAATTAATACATTTAATACTTTAACATCATACAAATCCAACTAATTTCAAATTAAAAAATGTTATTAATTACTTTATTACAAATTATAAATATATTATATATTAACTAATTAACAATTCAAATAAATCATTATATAAATTATTAATAAATTAAATATAACATATTATAATATTATAACAAAATCACATTTGTTAACAAACTAATAACAAATTATATTTAATATTGATAAAGCAAAATTTAAAAATATATCCAAACGAAAACTCAAGTGGGGTATCATGTGAATACTGACGGTGATTCCCCCCACCGCACGACACCCACGGTGCTGGCGGCGGTAGGCACACTACCGTCGGTACCATGTGTACTGTTCAACAGTGTATCTACCATCAATGGTATCGTGTGTACCGCTTGGCGGTATGCCATTCGGCGAGTATGGGGGTGATGGGGTGCAGTGGCCCCCACACCTAACAACAATAATTTTATTTTATATTAAACTTTGTTCCCCACAACATTTTTTGTTATATATATTCTATTTCTCAATAAAAATTTATATTATATTTTATTTTAAATGCGTACACGGATTTTATGTATTTTTTTATAACAACTTTTTTTTTTATGCTATAACAAAGGATGTATATTTTTCTTTAATAGAATATATACATATATTTGAGTATTAAGAACTATAGCATTTTTTTTTAATACAAATTTCTTTTGGAAGGCATTGTTTCCAAAATTGGAAAATGACAGGCCTGTATATTTTTTTCCAGAATTGAAAAAATTGGGAAATTTACACACATCTTTTGTCTTATTTTAATTTGTCTTTTCTAAACTATGATTTCAATAATCTAACATTGAATTAATGTTAATTTTCTTCTTACCATTTGCACACAAAAATTTATTGGAGTAACTAATTTCTAACTGCCATTTTTTCACAGAGAGGTATATTTTTCCCAGAATTCATTTTCTCATACCAAAATTGTTTCTTGCAAACAACCTATTAATCTAATTAATTCAAACTATAGTACCAACTATATAGAGTTTAATTTTTTATTTTCAGAGAGTTCTAGGATGAATTTTTAGTCCAAAATCGGACAACATAACCCTAATGTGCCAAGTTTGAATAAAAATATCAAATAGCATGCCTATGGTTCTTCTAAACCTCAATTTGAAGGCATAAACAAAATACAAATCTATATCTACAATCTGAAACAAACATAGAAACAAAAAAACATAACAGGAAGATCTACTGATGAATTCATAGAAAAATTCCACAAACCCCTACCTCAATTCCAATGCTAGATATTGAATAAGAAGGCTTGTAGAATGCTGAAAACCTCAGATCTAACAATAGAAAAGCTCCACCTGCAGATCTAAATCACAGTGCATACAAATCCCAAATCTAGATGCAATCAACCTTTACCCAGAAATCCAATCACACACCCCAAATACTCAAGAACACAAAGCTATCTTCAAAAGAAAATCCTCCAAAAGCGCTCTCCAAAGTTCTCCAAAACCTGATTCAATGCAAAATGAATGCAAACTCCCTCTTTTTGGAAAATAACTCCACCAATCAAGCAAAACCCTAGATGACTCACAAAGAACTCCTAATCAAACTCTCCCACTTATGTTGAGAGAAATTACTAATTAATAATTAAAAATAAATATAATTGTGCATAACTCAACTTAGTCTCCTAAAGACAAGTTGTCACCATTTTCAAACAAATCACTTTCAATTATGCACATGTTAATAATTTAGAATACATATTAAATAAATAAAATACTTAATGCATCATAAAGCATGCAATTAAATATTTAATTATTTAATAATACTCACAAACATAATAAAATCCAATTATCAATAAAATAATCAATTAAATCCAAATAATCAATTATTTGATTTTAATTAAATTTCATCAAAATAAACTTAGGACATAATTAATATTAATTTCCAAATACTCAAATAATTAACTTTAATTTAATTTCCTCAATTAAATCCTAGGAGCATATTTAATCATTAAATTCAACTATGCACCTAACAGTAATAATCACATAAAGTAATCTATATGAACATAAAACAACTATAATCAATAAATGAATAATCACCCACATAACCACAAATCAACTGAAATCATACGACATAAAATCAAATGAAACCAAAACCAAGCAACACCAGAAAGGGATCCATGAACTTTGCCAACCTGACAAATTTAGATAGGGTAGTCAATAGATACTTATCCAACAACTAGGATAAATAGGTTTGGGTTTTGGATCTGTGTTATCTCCCCTCTCTTACCATCTGAGATATTGCGATAGAGCACGCTCATCCTGACAATTCAGGGAAGACGATGCCCGGTACCTGCGAACCTGCAACATACAACACCCGTATGTACAAACATATAAATTTTTAACAGACAATGGAGGGGATCTGCCGATCATGTGGATCTCGCAAGCAAGTGAATACGACTCCGTCACTCAACCATATCAGGCATGCCAAATAGAAATGTAAAACAAACACATCAACCATACACATGCAAGTATGGGGTCAGTAAAATCATCTGCATCAATAATGTCCTAACATATAATCTAACATCCTAGAGTAATCATAACATTAATAAAATTGGACTAGGGGTAGGGGTACTACATCAAGCTTTTGCGACAGGCGACTTTGTGAGATCAATTCATAGTTTTTCATAGCTTTGCATAGATTTTCATATCAATTCATATCATTCTTAGATTAAATATGCATATCATTATCAATCAATTCTAGCTTAGATTCATACATTTTTCATCCTAATTGCATAGAAAATACAAAAATATAGATTAATCTGCGTTCATTCTACATTCATCTTTTAGAATTAAATCCTTCATTTAGGTGTTGCATTGTCACTGATATTGGTCTAATTTGAGAATACATACTTGCACCTACTAGAAGGCAGTAAATCACCTGGTTAGCTTAGTTTCAATTACTTGTAGATTTCAATTTTGCTAACCTCTAATGTTTTACTGAAGTGTTGTGTCCGCAACTAGGTACAATTTTCACACAATGGGCACAATTGTGAAAATTGTACGTGATTTTGCTAACATCTAATATTTTACTGAAGTGTTGTGTCCACAACTAGGTCTAATTAAATAGGTATAAATTGCATATGAAGGATCAAGCTTTTGCGACAGACGACTTTGTGAGATCAATTCATAATTTTTCATAGCTTTGCATAGATTTTCATATCAATTCATATCATTCTTAGATTAAATATGCATATCATTATCAATCAATTCTAGCTTAGATTCATACAGTTTTTCATCCTAATTGCATAGAAAATACAAAAATATAGATTAATCTGCATTCATTCTACATTCATCTTTTAGAATTAAATCCTTCATTTAGGTGTTGCATTGTCACTAATCTCGGTCTAATCTAAGAATACATACTCGCACCTACTAGAAGGCAGCAAATCCCCTGGTTAGCTTAGTTTCAATTACTTGTAGATTTCAATTTTGCTAACCTCTAATGTTTTACTGAAGTGTTGTGTCCACAACTAGGTACAATTTTCACACAATGGGCACAATTGTGAAAATTGTACGTGATTTTGCTAACCTCTAATGTTTTACTGAAGTATTGTGTCCACAGCTAGGTCTAATTAAATAATTAAGTGGCAGAATTAAATTAATTAATTAAATATTCATCATATTCAATTAATCAACTTTATGATAAATAATGACATTTATCGCCAAATAATATTCAATCAAAGATAATTATGATAAATTAGGAATATTCCTTGATGCAGAATTAAGATAATCAATTAGGTTTTTGATAAACTGATGTGTAGATGTGCCTTAGGTTAGGACTTTGATGTCGATTTCAATCGAATTGTTGATGTAAGAGGTTAATGAACCTATAGCCCATTTTTGGGGTATTACAACCATATCTATCAGAAGGAAACTATTGTTTCTATAATGAGCAGTTAAGTAAGGTAACAAATATGTCGATAGGAACCTTATCGGGTAACGATTAAGATTAAAAGTGGTGGATAGATGAATGATTTGATTGGTTATCAGAGTATGATAATAATTTAAGCTAAAGGATTCTATTAATAAATATGTTAATCAAATATGAGTAAAGGTGAAGGTAATTTGATTAAGGTACCTATCGGTAAACTATTATTTTATTGGTACACTGAATAATGTCTTATTAGTACAAAGGAAGACTTATTAGAGATAGTGAAGATCTAAAGAAAAGTGAAGAATAGATGATGTATTAAGAAATTGGGATGACTTGAAGACAATCTTAAGGAAAAAGGTGATGACACAAAGATTGAGGTAAAGTGTATCAAGGAAGTTTCTACAAGAAGAAAATGGTTTATCATTTAGAAAGCTAATAAGGATGTAAATCAAATAAATATGGATGGTTAGATAAGATATGAATGATACATATTGTTGGATTGATATTTAGCGTTTATGATTGAAGAAACATACTTAAGGAAGAAGAAAGAAGGAATCTGGTATCACGTTGGGGAAGAAGAAGAGTTTGGATATTGGGTGGACTAGAGAAGGATACAGAGAAGAATAGAGAATTGAATTGGTATGTTATTGTATTTCATTAGATCTTAATTATCAAGGATAGTGTGAACTATAGATCATTTATTTCCTGTTGCTTTCTAACAATTGTGACTGTAAAATCCCTTATCGGGTGACCCTAATAGGTCTATTGTAAAATCCTCTAACCAGGTGGCATTCACAAAAAAAATGTTTAAAATCCTCTAACTAGATTACTACTAATAGGGTAAATAATCTAATAGGTCTCAAGGAAATCCCTTAACTGGGTAGCATTTAACAATGCTTTTGTAACCCTAATTGAGTGAGCCTTTAACAAGACAAGCTCTTAACTGGGTGTATTTCATAAGAGTACAAATTTATGTGGTAATTTTTCTCACACCATGGTTTTCACCCTAATCAGGTTTCCACGAGATAAATACTTGTGTAATTATTTCATGGATGATTTCATATGTTGCATGAATTCTTAATGTTGAGTTAACCAATAATGATATTATAGGTTAAAACATATCTTAATCGGTAAATATGTTAAAGAAGTATTGAGAACTATGAAATTAAGTTTAGGTTGGTGATTATTAATTCCCCCCCTCTCATTAATTGATCCTATATCTATAGTACATGTCTTAGTACTTGAAATGTGCAGTAAACTATCAAATAGTTTTTGGTCAATGTTTGTCCATGTTAGATTATTTTGATTGTACTATTATTTTTTGTTGAGGTGACAAGGCTCATTTAAGGGATAAATGATGACTTGTATGTGATTGGACATTATTTTTATTTCATTCAAAAGACTTAGCATTTTTGTACTAAGTGGGCCTCTTTAAGGTCGGTGTAAAAACTTGCTAGTGAAATGGATAGGTCTCTTGTTCGATAGGAAAGGAACCTGATATTTTATTTGGTGTATATATAAAAACAATACTTATCATGATTTGATGCATTTTACTCTATATTATGAAATAATACTTTTTTGTTTGACTTTTCAATCTATCAATGACATGTAATGGGGTCCAGGTGGTAATATGTGGGCCTTTATCAAGTCCACTAACATTGCACATTTTGGACCCCACACACTTATTGGATCCTCTCCCCTAGTACCTACTGCAACACTTTCTAGGATTTTATCCAATGTTCCAATAATATCATGTATATTCTTTAATTTTTTCTTCTATCATGTGAGTTCACAGAGGTCATAAATATTTCCTTTCTTCACCATCTGATAGGTTGCAAGGATGAAAGTGGTTGTAGCATATCCCTCTCTATTTGTAAAATAAATTTTAGATGTAATACCTATCCTCGCATACCAGATTCTAGGGACAATAACATTTTCAATAGTTAGGTTTCGTTTGTCATACCTAGTTCCATTGAGTCTTATAATCTCTTTATTTTTCATTTATTTTAACATAGATATATCTCCAGTGGAGCATAATATAGAAAAATATCTAATTGTTACAATAGTATCAATCATCTATCTCTAATCCATTAAACCTCTCTTCTTCTTGAATTTTCTCTTAATAGTCTATTTGGAATTGAGATTTAGATGGTGTGAGGAATGAATAAGTACTCCATACACACCCTATAAAATTGCATTCAGTGCACCGATACTTATTAGGTAGATGATCTATCATGAAACTCTACTAAATTACTAAGAGATAAGATCCATCAATAATCCTCTACAAGATATAGTTTTTCTCCAGAAATTTGAGAAAACATAATGAAAATATCAGACAAGCATGACCTATGCTTACAATGCCACAATTACTAATATGTTAAATATTTCAGCATCTTTAGGCTTCACATGGGGTTAAGATTTTACAATTACAACTCTCGTATTTATGAAATTGTTCCCCACTGCTCTACTTTTGCATTCAACATTTTGATGACCAAATTTATCATAAGTATGATTTTGATAGCACTAAACAATTTAGGCCTTGGAGGCCTATATCTGTCATTCTCATTCTACTCCTACATTTAGCAACCTTATGTCCAATATTGTTGTATGATACTTACTAGGTAGATGCTTTGTCATGCAACTCTAGGAAATCAATAAGAGATAAGATCCATTAATAGCCCTCCACAATATTTAGTTTTTCTCTAGAAAAACATAATGAAAATATCAGCGAATCATGACCTACTCTTACAAGGTCACGATTACCAATATCTTGAATATTTCAACATCTTTAGGCTTCACATGGGGTTAAGAGTTTTCAATTACAACTCCCCCTGAGCCAATTATTTCCCTTTTTAGTTATTAAAGGATCCATCTACACCATCCAGAGGTACAAATCTATCCTTTTTCTACTTTCAATTTCCTTATTTCTCCATATCTTATTTATTTCATACCTTTTTTGATCAATACCATTCTTCTTCTGTGGAATAGTGGGTTTGATGTTCTTCTATTTGGAGAATTTTAAAATGTGTCATTGTGTGTGTGAATATTTGTCTTCAGTCCTGCAAGCACAAAAACTTCAATATATCATTGTATCATTGGTTAGTGAAATAAAAATAAATTGAAAAGCATAAGAAATCGATGAAAATCAACATATTGCTTCCTAGTTAGAAAAAGTGTGATCTAAATAGATTTTTATCTCAAATTAATAGACTAGATTAGTGACAATTAAGTTCTAAAATGGAAGATTTAATCTATTACAATGCAAATATGCAAGATAAACATGATTCTAGCTATGATTTAAGATCCTACATGATTGACTAGACTATAAGTTCAAGCTAAGATGCACCAATTAACTCTAAGAATGTTCTCAAAATGAAGAATTAAGATCTAGATGCAATCTGACATTATCTAGTTAAGATGAATGAATTCTATATGATTTTAGCTTTGAGTGAGTTTCTTTTATAAGTTTGAGATTATTTGAATGGTAGAGATACATCCTTGAGGGATGGTTAATATTGATTCTCAATTGATCCATGTGAGTAATTTTTGATTGGTAGAAACCAAGTCTTTTGTCATTTTGTGGTGAGATGAAAATTAGGACAATTAAAGTAATTATATTAATTAATAAGTCTAGCAATGGGATTTAATGTTTTTGATTTAATTAATTCACTAGACTTAATTAATGAATTAATACTTTTTTTATTGATCCTTTGATTTTGGATTATTAATGAATTATGTAACTAGGTGGATCTACCTAATTACACAATCAAGCCTAAGTTTTCATTTAATTGATGGCTTTGATTGAGACTTGACTCTTTCGTTAGGGTTTAGGGTAGATTAACTAATATTAGGGGCTAATGATTTAACTAGGCCATTTATAGGTTGATTATATTTGACCCTCTTTGAATCAATGTATGATTAGCGCATTGATTCAAAGAATATATGATGTCTGATTTGGGTTTCAATTTGATTTTGATCGAGTGATCAATTTGGTGTGGAACCTGATGAAACTATTCACAAATTGATTGATATTAGATTTGAGCACTTACTTTGATGTTTGATGGAAGATTGAGACCAATATAACTAATTTGATATGAAGCAATGAAATTGATCACATGTTTGATATTGATGAGATTGATACTAATAAATAACCAATTTGATGTAAAGTGATGAAATTGATCACTATCAGAAAGATTTTGAAAACCTAAAGGTTAAAACAAATGAATAACTAGTTTGATATGAAGAGATGAAAATGATTACCATAAAAAAGGTTGATCATGATAATTTACTTGATATTGTTCCTAATGAAGACAATTATTTGATGATGAAGACACTATCAGTTTGATGTGAGGTAATGAAACTGATATGCCCCTGTTGATTCAATAATGTTGAGAAGATTGATAAATTGACCAAGTAATTTGATGTGATGTGATGAAATCACTCAATCCAAGATTGATAACCTGATTAATTTGAGACAATCAACTTGATATGATGCTCGATGAAGCTAATGCCCCTGGTGATAAGACTTTGCTCAATTCGATTTGAAACTTGATTTGATTGATTGATTAAATTTATGAAGTAGATTTGAAAAGATTCTCTGATTTTATTAATGAAATTCTATGTGATTATGCCCCCTTGGGAGTGAAATCAAAATGAAAAATTGATAAAACCTTAATTTTGATTGATTAAATTGATAAGAAACTAATTGCAATCGATTATTAACTGATTTGGAGTAATTTCATCTTGATTTTAACATGTTTTGACCTATTTTGACCAAGATTGACTTTGGTTGACCATATTTTGACCTTTTTTAATTTGATAAGATGATTTGATGCATATTTATCATTATTTTGAATTGATTCTGGAGTTGATTTGACTAGTTTTGACCTTAATTTGACCATGTTTGTCTAAAAATCAAGGAAGATTATCAAAGTCTGATTGATTGTGACTTGATAAAATTGGTGTTGATGTGATTGTTGCAGCTATTGATACATTCATGTGCCCTAGTCGACCTTGTTTAACTTTGTTTGACCCATCTTTGACAAAGGTTGACCCATGGTTTGACTAGGTTGACTTGTTGACTTTTGACATCTTGATTTCAATTTTGATCCTGAAGTGCATTTTGATGCACTGTCCTTGTCTAATTTGAGCTAATAGATTTGAATGTCAAAAGGTTGACCTAATTACCCGAAAGGTATAAATTGGTTATAAGTTACTTTTTCACTATTCATTTTCACTATTCATTTTCACTTTTCACTATTAGTAATTTTTTAGTCTTTTAAGAGAACGATGCATATTCTGATCAAGAAGCATCGATTCAAGTGCATACATCGACATTGGAGGCTAGCACACTACTCGCCACTTGTGAGTGGTTGAATCTGATCTTTTATTTTTTTTAATCAATTTTTCATATGTTTTTAGGCATTTGTACATTTTTCTTCCTGAATCGTATGGATAGACATCGTGAATTATATAATATTTTTTCAATATTTTATGATTGTATAGCCCCTAGTTTAGGGTCATACCAAGTTTTTAAGATTGTATCACTTCATGTCTACAATCATACAAGGGAAACCCTTAGACTCGTATCCCTACAATTCCTCGATTATTTAGGGAGTACTGACTCGTATAGTAGTGTGCATTGAGTCATATATTGGGTTATGGATAGTATTTGGTTTTTGATGAGATACGATTCCCTACTCTAAATTATATCTGGAAAAAAAATTGACCCCATGTTTGCCTGATCAATTTGACTTTTCTCTTGTCATTTTAGCTTTTACTTATGTTGTACTTGATGTTTATTTGTATTTTAGCACTCTGATGATGTTTTTTGTTACTCCTATTTGAGCATTAAGGATTATCATTAGTATCATTTAGTCATTTAGTCGTAAAGGAGACAAATAGGACAGTCGGTCAAAATACATAAAGCCTATACACTGAGAAGGACACAAGGCAGATCTCTAAGTTAACCGAACATGGCTTTGACTAAGTACTCTTACTGAGCTAGATGATCATTGAGTATCGAGCATAGTGGTCATCGAGAATTCATATGAATCAAGCACCAGTTAATTATTGAGTGTTGAATGTAGTGAACACCAAGTAAAACAAGAAATGACATAGCAGTTTGAAATGGCACAAACATCAATGCAAATGGTTCACACCAATTAGAAAATAGTTTACCAAGATCAAGATAGAATTAAATATGGATGTAATCATTAAATTGTTGATGATTCCTATGTAATGTGAGATCTAGGTTATTTAGTTTCACCATTGATCTTAGGTTTTCTAAGATATTGTAAAACCCTAATTAGGTCAAGTTAGTTTGATGTAAATTTTGTAAAGATGTCATTATGAAAAAAGTATCATCAAAGAGTAGCCGCACTCAGGACATCAGAAGATCAGACAGGGTTTTTGGCAGAAGGATTTGAGAGAAGCATTCAATTTTTTAGAATAGATACAAGACTACTGAGTAGAACGGAAGGAAACATAAATCACTATAAGTGATATCTTTATGGTATATTATAGATCTGAATCAGGCAAGTTTGAGTTGCTAATTACATATACATCTTATTGTTACTATTTAGCCATTGTAGCAAATTCAAAATCTCCTAATAGAGTGGACCTAACCATTCTTATTTAAATATCTTAACCAAGTACATACATGTATTATGTTGTTAAAATACTATAACTAGGTAGATCTAGCTGATATTATTATTACTCCTAATAGGGTAAGATCACCAGAAGCGGTCACAATCTTGTAGCCTTAACTGAGATACTTTGTTACTGCAGTAGTGAAGCTTTGTGGGTGTCATCCCCACCACATTTTTTACCTTCTTACAAGGGTTTCTACGATACCAAAGTATTTTTGTTAAGTGTGAAGTTTCATGAATGGTTTATTGTTTTGGTTACATGCAATTACATTTTTTAGTTATATTTGAATGTATGTTTCATACAATGAATTCAGTTGGTTAATGATATCTATACCTAAAAAGTTTTAGTCTTGCAAAGTATTGAAGGTACTGATTCACCCCTCCCCGCTTAGTACTTATCTTTCCATAATCCTAACAATTGGTATCAGAGCTAGTTCTCTTATTAAGGAAGTTTAATCACCGAAGAGAAAACATCTAAAAGATGGAAAGGTATAAATTGGATAAGACTATTGAGAATCAAAGATTACATATGAAAATCTATATTGAACAATTTAAGGAAGCCAAAGAAGAAATAAAAAAATTATTGATCAAGAGGAAGGATATGGCACTTTGGTATAATGAGATTCATTATCATAAAGAAGAGATAGATGATCCATTTGAGGTATCTGGATCTGGATCTAGTAGCATATATGATGCATCTGAAGGAACCATATCAAGTCCATCTGAAAAGAATCTACATCTTACTGAACAAGTGAAAGCACTACAGATCAGTCAAGAGACACAAATGGTTAGAATGATTGATATCATGAACAATGCAAGGCAAGCAAAATAAGAAATAAACTTGTCTATTGAAGATAGGAGGAAAATGACTGATAAGTTGCAAGAGAAGGAATCTGAGATATTGAGACTCGCCGAGAATCACTTTGAAATCTCTAATCAGATGCTTGTCATAAGTCAAGAAGTCAACTGAGTAAAAAGTGAGCTTACAATGAAATTGGAAAACATCGATGAATTAAGAGAATAAAATGAAAGATTGAAGAATGAGGTAAAGATACAACACCAACATAATGAGATGATCAAGAAAGTTGAAGAAAGTACTAAAAGAATGGATGAATTTATGATCAGTCAGAAAATACTTGATAGAAAAACTAGTTTAGGCTATAATGAGCAAGGAGAGTCATCAAGACAAGTTGAAAAAAAGAATTCCTATTCTAATCCAAGGCCAAAGAATCTATCATATTATCATTGTGGAAAATTGGGCCACACATCAAATGTTTGCAGAAGAAAAGAAAAAGGTATTCCTAAATCCATTTCTAAATTTCATGGTTATTTCTATAACTGTAACAAGTATGGACATCAGGCACATGAGTGCAAATGAAATTTGAATATGACATATAAGAAACCTTATATGGAAAAACATTTTCGCACTTGAAACATGCATGGACACATGTCACAAGAATGCAGGACAAAAATGAAGCAAGTCTGGACACCAAAAGAATAGAATAAATCATATCAATTGAGAAGGAAAGGTAATGCATATACTTGGGATTACAAAATGTGGGTTAATGTCACAACATGTGGCAGGTATGGACATGTAGTAGAAAATTGCATGAGAAATAACTGGAGAGGAAGATCTCATAAATAGACAAGTACTGCAATGGCATGTTTACACTGTCACAAGGTCGGTCACTTAAGAAAAGATTGTAGAGACCGAGCAATAGAGATACATACAAATTCAAATGGAAATACAATTGAAGAAATCATAAGGAGAAGAAATCAAATGTGGAGAAAAGCATCAAATGATAATGTTGGATCAAGCACTGCAGTCAGTGATACCTCATCCATTGGATTAGGTGATATCACCACCTCCACCTAATCAATGAAGGTAGGTATGGAACTGAATTTCAATAGGTTATATTTTACAACAATTCCTTATATCTAGTAAATGCACACCAAATCTACATGAAATGAGATGCACTATGGGATTGCATGTTTAGAACTTAAATTGTGTACAGTTGGTAAAAGCATGACTGAGTAAATGTTTTCTAGTTGGTGAATATTGGAAAGGTTAACTAATTTGTGGTATCAACCAAGTAATATCTAAGTGCTAACTGAGCTAAAGTCTTTAAGGAGTAAACCGAGTGCAACTATGTTTACTGAGATGTGGTAGGTAAAGCATTTAATGTGAAATTTTGAGTGGGAAAAGAGATTTTTGGTATAAATATGCGATGAAATTAGTCATTTCATCACACAACAATCAGAAGAAGAGCTCGAGTGACTTGAGAAAATTTGGAATTTCCAGATCTTTTAGCAGAGATTTAAAGAGACCCCGAGTGATTTTATCATGACCTAAAGTAAGTTCCTCAACCACTGAGTTATTTTATAGAAATATTTGTGAAGCCCTAAATATGAGAAACTATGGCATCTTCATCCAAGGTCATGAAATCAAAGTTTGAGAGTGACAAGAAGGTCACATTGATTAAGTCTGCGACCTATGATGAACCAAAATACAAGTTGCACCCTGAAATTACATCACAGATTGATCAAACTGACATGTTTTCTAGTATACCACCTAGGGTTTTTTTGTACAAGACATTCACGCATACATCCACTACAAACTTAGTGAAATTAGAGATTTCAAGCTTCAATCCACTTACTAGGAGCTAAGTATGAATGGAAAGATCAAGGATGAGCACAAAAACTTGGATGTGAAGGGATTGATGAATGCCCTATATTTCCTGAGGGAATTTAAGACATAGTAGATTAGGGTTGTTCTGAGCCAAGTGCATGAAGACAAATTATGGCTAGATGAACTGGTCAAAATAACCAAGGACATCATATATGTGGTCACTGGTTATCCTATTTCTGATAAAGCTAAAGCCATAAGGAGTGCACCGAGGACTGAGACCGAGAAGATTACATGAGTAGAAAGGGATGGAAGAGGTATGAGAGTTAATACAATCATTGATCTAGAGAAAAGGTTTAGAGCCTATGTTGTCAGTTGAAAGATATTTCAATCAAGCAGGCCGAACAGTGTACCATGTGGAGCCATAGACATCACCTATAAGATTGTTAAGAAGGGTTTTCAATTTGACCTCGCTGAGCTTCTACTAAAAAAATGGAGAACACAAGAACTATTAGGACAACGAAGAAAAACACTTGTAAGTTTGGTTCTCTACTAGTATGTGTATTTTCTACATGCTAAAATTCTTTCCATCAGTTGATAATGTTGACTAGGATCTCAACCGATGAATTATTATGCAAATCAGTGAGTTTATACAAAGTCTAGGTCAGAATTTTGTTTGTGTTATGGATGATTACTTTAAATAATTCAAGGATAGAATGCATCAAAGGAGCAGGATACCAAGTCATCTGGTAGAAAAACACAAGAAGATATATGTTTCCTAGTGGATACCGACACCACTTTAATCAAGGCAGTTGAACCAAGGAATTCTTGGTTACCCCCAATGGGCTATGAATTGGATATTGACCGAGCTTCTAGGTCAATAAAGGCATTATTGGCCGAGCCCAAAGATCCAAAATCTACTAGGTTTAGAACCTATGAAGAGGCTAAATTAATAATAAAGATGGATCTAGTTAGAGTGAAAGTTAGTAGAAAATATAAGAAGATGATGGAAACACTAGTGAAACAATTTGGAGATGATGCAAAAGAAGAAGAAGAACTGGCAGCTAATCCAGTTGAAGAAGCAACTGAGGAACAACTATTAATTGGCAACATTGAACATGAGGAGGAGACTGAGTCAGATAAGGATATTCAGGCTGCACTGGTAAAGGCCACGGGGTAGAGGAAACAAGAAGAAGTACCTATAAGAGCAAGGACATGATCCTCAATAGTTGCTTCTCTACCCTTGAATAAAGGAATTGCAAAAATATCAAGGCCCACTCCCACTAAAACATATCAGAAGAAAAAGAAAGGTGCCCAAGTCACCTCTGAGAAACCTAAGAAGAGGAGAAGATTGATAAGAGAAAAAGATGATGTTGATGAAGATGATGAAGAAGATGATCAAGGTAAATTCAAAGTTGTTTTAAACAAAAGTCAGTCGATAGATGAGTTATTTGAAAATATAAAGGCAACGGGCAGACTTGCTTACCCTAAAATGAGTTGGTATGTATATATGACTACCAAGGATTGGGAGAAAATAGAGGAAGCTATCATTCAAATGATGATAAAATTTAAGAAAGTACCTATTGAATTTGCTAAGTATCTTCCTAAGGAGTTATATGAGAAAGTGTCAGCCAGGTGGACATATGCTTTGCAAACAGAGAATAAAATGAGGGAAAACTCATTGATTTTGGCCATGCCTACTCTATTTTTTAATGAGATAGATGAACTAATGAAGCAATAATCCAAAAAAATTTTAATGAAGAGCAGAGCCCTTGATATCTTGGCAGGAAACCTTAAGGTAGTTGATGACAATAGAAAGCTTCTATGGACCACAATTTTGAAAGCTAGGGTAGAAGTTGATCAACTTTCATTGGCTATCATTCTCGAGAAGAAGGAAAAAATGAAAGGAAAAGGAGTTCACTCGAATGATGCAGACATTTCCACCAAGGATTCAATACACATATCTAATAATGAGATAGCATATGACACTTATACTATAGATTTTTACCCGGTTGGATATAGTGAATAATATAAACATGATGCTCCTGAACAACTAGTAACCACCAAGATAGATGATGTTTTGATTGAGGACATCACATACAGATATCCTGATGATGTACATGATGATGAGGACATCAACGTTGATCAACTCACAAAATCATGCAAATCATGCAAAAATAGTTTTTTAACTTAAATCAGAAGTTTAGATCAATTTTCAACTTAAAATAGATGATGAGTTTCCAAAAGATAACAACTTGAATTGATTTTTTGATTTAAAGTTTAAATGCTCCTTCAAATGTGCATAGATAATTATGAATTGATTTAAAAATAAAGTGATTTATCTTCAACTTAACTGATTTTAAATTTAAAACAATTGATTTATGGGTTAATCAATTATTAAATTAAACTTTTATTCAAAAACTATATTATTAAATATTGACAACTGACATTAATTAATTAAATAAGAATTTAATCAATTAGTCATGAGATTTTTGATTTATTGTCAGAATTAAATAATACAATTTAGGAATAAATATAATTAAATCTAATTAAATAATTAAGTGGCAAAATTAAATTTGATTAATTAAATATTCAGAATATTCAATTAATCAAACTTTAGGATAAATATGATTTATCGCCAAATAATTATTAAATTAAAGATAATTAAATTAGGATAAAGGAATATTCAAGGAATATTCTCTGATGCAGAATTAGGATAAAATCAATTAGGTTTTTATAAATTGATGTGCAGATGTGCCTTAGGTTAGGACTTTGATGTCGATTTCATTTGATTTGAAGATGTAAGAGGTTAATGAACCTATAGCCCATTTTTGGGGTATTACATTTTGCCCCTCTTTGAATCATTGTGCAAAGCGTAGTGGTTCAAAGATAGTCTATTTTTTATGTTGAAACTGATTTGAGAGATTAACCGATTTCAAGACAAAAATCGATTGAAAGATTTAAAGATGTTAGGTCCTGATTGACCAAAGATAATGTTAACTATAGCAACAATGAATCAATGATTACGAAAAAGTATCAAAATGCCTGATTTTGAACCTTTGATTATGAAGAAGTGAGTGACCTAATTCCAGACCTGAATGTCTAGAGGAATCGTATTGGTATAACATCTGAATCCTTCAGTTACGAAGAACCAAGGAAATGACGCTAATGAACCGATGGTTATGAAAAGCTGATACAATTTACAAGATAGAGAATATTAGATTGATATGGATCTTGATGAACCTGATATGCCCCTAGCGACAAGGTCTTTTGATGAATCAACAACTAGATGTGGTTGTTGTCTTAATTACTGAGGAAATAAATTTAATTGATAGAATAAGATTTACAGACTTGAATGATGTGCAATACCATGCCCCCTTCGGGATGAAAATTGAAATCTGGCAAGAAAAGCCAGCATTATAGTTTAGAAGCATGTTAATTGATTTGAGAATTGGTTATACACATCCAAAAATGCGTTCTACATCATTTGGAGGTCTTGGAGACTAGGTTTGACTAGGTTTGACCATGAGTTAACCACGGGTGACCAAGTTGAAATTTTGATAGCTTGATGTAAGATAATCAGTTAAGTTGAATTCTAGATTTCTGTGATGATTAAAGGTTGATTATGCAAGTAGTCGATCGTCCTAGGTCCAAAAATTTTAAATCACAATTTTGACATAGTAAACAATCTTAGATTTTGATTTTGATCCCAAAAATGGGTTTAGAACATCGAAATTAGCCAGGGGTGCCTGCTTGGTGATCTGTTAATAAGACCTTCGTGCAATACTCAGTCTTTATGATATGTTTAGCATAGATTTTAGAGAATCATTAAGCATCAAGCTGAATTGGGCAATTGTGAGATAAATGCAATCATGCAAAGTGCAAAATGAGATGCAAACCTAAGACCTAGGACCGAGTCATTGATCATATGTCGATTTGTTTTCATTATCAAAATTTTTATTAGGTAACTAGATAAATTAATACAATGCCCACTAGTTAGGAAACTATAGACATGAATATCGATTTGTATGCGTAAGAATCAATACAACGCCCACTGGTTAGACAACCATGGACATATGAATATTGATTTTGTTTTTGGAATGTCGGAGTAGATATAAGCACCAAGGCAAAAACACCAGGATGACCTGAATATCATGTCCATTTTGATATAGCAATTTGTATAAGCATCAAAACATAGACTTCGTAATGACCTCAATATGCCTTGTGGTACAAACATATCAAGCAGTTAAGAGATCATTCTAAATCGAGTGTGAATTACCCGTAGTGACCCTTTATCATTCACATCATTAGGTAAGATCATGTTTCACAGTAGGAGAAAGAACTTAGTAAAAAAGACAATAGTTAGATCAAACTACCTTGAATTTTTTAGGTATCAATGGCTGAGGTACTCATGGCCATCCAATACGAGATGAAGGCTCTTACAGAAGGACACCATTTCAATCCAAAATTTCCAAAGTTGTTAGATTTTCACTCAATGTAGAAAACAAAGAAAAGATCATGCCCCTAGTCATCACTCTCTAAATCCTGTAAAGGACATCATTGAAGAGCTCAAAAGGACACAATATGCAAAAATCTCAATGCGAATCAGAAGGCATACAAGGAGATAAAATCATGTGAAGCATAGATTGTTTTCAATTTGTGTTACTTAATTGCGTTGTTTAGATGCAAAATCCTTTCTAGAGAGGAGACTGACTGACTGACTCGAATGTAGCTTCAAATGACTCTTATTGGATATGACACATCTAAGATATACTGGAGGCCATAGGATATGACATTGATTGCCCCCAAGTTTAAACATTGATAGGATACAAACGCTTGAGCTGATTGGTGTACAAATCGATTCTATTGAAAATAGGAATGTGGAAACAAACCAGAAGATATGTACACACTAAAGCAAGAATGAAAGCTAGAAAAGACCAAGATTGCGCTGATAGATGAAGCATTTTGAAACAAGTGGCACCCATTTGCCAGGTTTTCACCATCTTGGTAGAGATTCTATTTTTGCTACCAAGGCGCTTATTTCCAGGTTTTCACCAAGGCACTTTTTCTTTTTCTCATTTTTTTGTATTTTTCATTTTTTCAATTTTTTGTACTTTTGATATTTTTGTGAATCATCAAGGCGCCTATTGCTAGGTTTTCACCAAGATGTTCATTTTTTCAGGACTTTTTCTGATTTTTATAATTTTTTAAGGACATTTTTTAATACTGAATGCCTTAGCCATAGAATTTCTTCAGATAGAGAATGTTGATTGGTTCTCGAAGCTGTTCTCCTTCAATCATGAGAGTTGATAGGCTCCAGAGCCAAAAGTAGTAGTGATAACAAAGGGACCCAGCCAGTGGGTTCAAACTTCACCTTGCGTTCTCTATGTGATTGATTTTTAGGATTCTCTCTCAAGACTAGATCGCCAACCTGAAATTCTCTGTGTCTGAATTTCTTGTTGTAGCCTCTAGACATTCTTTTCTGGTATACTTTGAGATGATCATATGCTTCTTGTCTGCACTCATCTAGTAGTTCAAGTTCTTGCAACCTAGACACTCTGTAGTCATCATCAGTTACCAGACCATGCATTCTGATTCTTAGTGATGGGATTTCAACCTCAATAGGCAGTACCGCTTCAGACCCATAAACTAAAGCGAATGGTGTAGCCCTAGTGGGTGTTCTAATACTTGTTCTATAGGCCTAGAGAGTTGGATTGATCATGATATGCTAGTCTCTCCCTATTTTATTAACTGTATGATGCAAGATTTTCAATAGATTCTTGTTTGAAGCCTCTGCTTGTCCATTCCCTTGAGGATAGTATATAGATGACCAATGTTGTGTAATCTTGAATTTAGCGCATAAATCATCTAAGTCTTTGTTCTTGAATTGTCCACCATTATCTATGACTATAGAGTGTGGAATACCATATCGACATATGATGTAGTTTAGAATGAACATGAAAATTTGCTTGCCGGTTGCTTGAGTCAAAGGGACTGCTTCTACCCATTTAGTGAAATAGTATGTAGTTGTAATGATATGGGTATGTCCATGAGAAGAATGAGGATGTATGGCTCCTATAAGATCAAATTCCCATTGGTGAAAAGGTCATTGTGTAGTAAAGGGAATTAGATCTCTCCTTGGTGCATGAATTAAGTTATCATGTACTTTGACACTTTTGATAGTTCTTAGCAAACATGATAGCCTCTTTTTTCATTTCAGGCCAATAGTACCCATCCCTAATAAGTTTTCAAGCTAGTGTTAAACAATTGAATGTGATCCAAATATACCTTCGTGGACTTCCTCTAATGCACGTTGAGACTCTTCCTATTTTAAACATCTAAGGAGTGTGCCTTCTAGACCTTGTTTGTATAGATCATTACAAATGATGACATACCGGGATGCATTTCTGATAAGGTATCATTTCTCATGGAATTTGAAGGTATCAGGAATTATTTGATCTTGGAGATAGGAGAGTAGATTTTTGTATCAGGATGAATCATTACCAACAATAGTGCAGATCATGTGTGTTTCAGGAGAATCATTTGCAAGATAAGATAGTGCTTCCACCAGGAACTCGTAGCGTAGCTCATGTTCGGGCTGCTATAATAAAGTAGATAGTGTTACCATAGCATCAACAACTTTATTCTATGTTCTAGGAATTTGTTCAAAGGTGATAGATATGAAATATTTCTTTAGATCATCTACCATTCTCTTATATGGGATCAGCTTTTCATCTTTCATTTGATACACATTATTGACTTGGTGTATTACAAGTTGTGAGTCTCCATGAATGTGTAATTCTGTCACTCTCCATTCAATTGCTATCTTCATGCCATTAAGAAGAGCTTCATATTGAATAATATTGTTTGTGAAAGGGAACTTGATTGTGAATGCTTTAGGGATTAAGTATCCTTGAGGCATGATGAACAATATGCCTGCTCCAGATCCATTTTGTGTATAGGAGCTATCAAAGAATAGCTTCCATGCTCTAGAAGAAAGATTCATGATAGAGGAATCTAGGAATTCCATTTGCATTGGTGTATCATAAAACAATGGTGTGTCAACAATTTGATCAACAATAACTTGGCCTTTGATAGCTTTTCTTTCAACATATTCAATGTCAAATTCACTTAATAACATCACCCATTTAGCTAGTCTACCCGTGAGGGCAGCTTTTCTTAGTAGGTACTTTAGTGGATCAATCTTAGCTACCAAATGTGTGGTATGAGCCAAAATGTAGTGTCTCAATTTCTATGATGCAAAGATCATAGTTAGAAAAGCTTTCTCAATCATTAAATAGTTATTCTCATATGCTACCAATGTTCTACTGATATAGTATATAGCTCTTTCCTTCTTGTTCTCATCATGCTATGCTAGTAATGCCCCCAGTGATGTATTTGTGGTAGAGACATATAAGATCAATGGCTTCCCTTGTATAGGAGGCATCAAAATAGGAGGATTTGATAGATATTTCTTGATATGATTAAAGTTATTTTCACATTCCTCGTTCCATGCAAAGGTCACACCTTTATATAATATCTTTGTGAAAGGTTGTGATATGTTTGCTAGTTGAGATATGAAGCATCTAATAGATTGTACTCTCCCTTGTAATGTTCTCATTTGACTGATATTCTTGGGAGGTTGCATCTCCATGATAGCTTTGACCTTAGCTGGATCTACTTCAATACCTTTCTTTGAAACAATGTAGCCTAAGAGCTTTCCAGAAGTGACACCAAAAGCACACTTCTTAGGGTTCAGTCTGAGACTAAACTTCTCCATTTGATCTAGTATTTTTCTCAAATCATTTAGATGTTCAGATCTTATCATAGACTTAGATAAGGTATCATCAACATAGTCTTCCATGGTTTGATGCATCATGTCATGAAAGATAGATGTCATTTCTCTTTGATATGTAGCACCAACATTCTTCAAGCCAAATGGCATGACATTCTAACAGAAGGTACCCCATGCACATGTGAAAGAATTTTTATCTTGATCCTCTAGAGCAATTTTGATTTGATTATATCCAGAAAACCATCCATTAAAGAATACATCTCGAAGCCCACAGTCATGTCCACTATCATATCAATGTTAGCTAGTGGAAAATCATCCTTAGGGCATGATTTGTTTACATCTCTAAAATCTATGCATACTCTTATAGATTTGTTTGGTTTTGATACTAGAACTATGTTAGAGATCCATTTAGCATAGTCAATAACATAGATGAATTTGGCTTTTAGTAGTTTCTCTAATTCAGCTTTGACCAAGAGTGCAACATGTGGATGCATCTTTCATAATTTTTTCTTAATAGGTTTGACGCCTAGAGCTATAGATAAATGGTGCATTATAAGATTAGGATCTAACCCTAGCATATCTAAATATTTCCATGCAAAGTTGATCTTCTTTTCTATTAGGAATATAGTAAATTTTTTCTTTTCTTCTTCCGATAAGGATTGTGCTACATGAATCAACTATGGTTCTTCTGTTGTTCCCAAGTTGATAGATTGAGTGGGCTCAATTAGTACTAGAGATCTATCTTGTAAATGACTTGGAAGGACATCAAATATCTCATCCTTAGGTGCCTTAGAGAGGTTTTCACCTTCGGATACATCATTTATTTTTAGTTTTGTAGGTTCTGAGACTTCCACAAAGTGGTTTTCACCCTCAGAAATCCTTTTCTTTTTCTTTTTATTCTTATTCTTTTGACTAAGATACTTGATGTCTGAATCCATCATGCTAATGCTCAGTTCACTGATGGAAGTCATCATAGGCTCAACTATATTGAGGTAGCAAGAAAGGGCATAGTCATTTGGAAAAGTATAGATACCTTGGCTCAGATTTGTGGAGGTTTGGTCAAGAAGTTCAGGATGTTGGATAGTCAAAGTGGTGAAAGATTGGGAAATAGTGTTTACAGATATGGATCTATCATCATTGGTCCTAACCTGACTCTCGAGTTTGAAGGTGATATTACAACTCAAAATGTTCAATTCATGAATAGGCTCAATGTCATTGTGGGAGTCCACTTCAACCATCGATGGATCAGATTGATTAAGTTTATTATTTCTCTCTAGACTTACGTTGGGTTTAGGTGCATATTGGTGAATAACATCAATATGTTTTGATGTGATAAGCTCATCTACCTTTGGAATGACTCCCCATTCATAGTCATTGATTCCTCATCTATGCCTCTAAGAAATTTGAGAACGTGTGTAAAGTCAGGATGGATACCCCAAGAAGGGTTACCCTCAGATTCCAATTTGAATTCATACTCATGAGAATCTATCTTAGAATAGATGCCACCTTCCTCCTTGTCTATGTGGTCATCTTTAAGATCAGCTGGTTCTTGTGGTGCAACTGTCTTATGTTCTATAGTAGGTTCTTGTGTTTCTACTACATTAATTCTTTTTACTAGATCATCTTCAGCTTCAAGGAGGTCTTTTATTTCTTTAGGCAAAAGCTCATAAGGAATGAGCTCTTCAGTGGTGTCTAAATCATCACTGTCAGATTGTTGTGTTGTTTCTTTTGTTGGTTCAATTTGTTATAAGACATGTGGGGAGTTCTTGCTAAGATAGAAAGGCTTCTTCTTATATCCTAGGCCTATTGTATTCTTTTTTGATCGGCCACGGTGGTCGAGAGGTGATAGAAGACCATTACCTTGTATTCCTAGAGGTCCTTTTCTAGTATATCCCATTTTTGTGATCAATTTGTCTCCTAGTCCATATGACTTTTGAGGAATTTTGCTTGAAGTGGGGTCACATTACTGGACTGATTGGGATTGAGGCTCATCCTTTTATAACCATGCAAGCACAAATTCATCCTCCTCAAACTCTTGTTTAGATACTTGTTCTGTGACAAAGCTTCCATTGAATATGACCTGGGATTCCTTAGCTATGGGCTTCACTTTTTCAGATGGTTGTCCATACAATTTTGGGGACAAAGGGAGAGATGTGAGAGATAAAAAAGGTTCCATTGTGTATTCTCCCATACCATTGTCTTTGATTTTGACTTCTTTAGAAATTTATTCCATCTTGGATGTTGAAGCAATGTCTATCTGCTTAGTGGAAGATTCTCAATTATTAGGAACAAGTTTATCATCACTTTCTTTCAATGCATTGCAAGTTGTATATAAGTAAGCTGGAATCATCATCTCTACTCCTTCATAAGGAAATTTCACATATTGATGGTATGTGGAAGGAATAGCTCTCATTTCATGTATCTAGGGTCTCCCTAGAAGGATGTTGTAAGCCAAAGGTAGATCAAGAACTTGACATATGGTGTCTCTGATAGCGGGCTATTCTGATAGGTAAGACAATAGTTCCTTTGGAAGATCTTTCTTGCTCATCATATGCTTTGATAGTTATCTTCTTCTTAGGATCAATGGAAGTTTTAGATAATCCCAATTATGTGATCAAGTTGTAAGAACAAATGTTGAGACTAGTGCCTCCATCTATCAACATGGTTTGACACGATGATTTTGGATTAAGAATTCAATGTGCAAGGGCTGGTTATGGGGATGACTCAAGGAGTTATCATCTTCCTCTGAAAAGGAGATATACTATGGAGATGTTAGATGACCAACCATAGTCTAGAATCTATCTAAATCAAGGTTGTCAGGAACATTGGATCTGAGCAGAGCTTTTTCTAGAATGGCTCTATGAGTTGGAGATATCTGAAGCAACTCAAAAATGGAGATTTTTGCATTTGTATGCTAGAGTTGTTGGAGAATACTATATGATGTTGGCCTCATGTCTTTAGGATTTTATGATTTAGAGGTAGCCTTCAGTTTAGAAGCAGATGAGAGATTGAAAGGCATCTTAGGGACATTTGATGAATCTGGTATTTGCCCTTGCAGATGTGCCTGGGATTGTGATTGAGTAACTGCATTAGCTGATTGATTTTCTCTATCTTTTCTTACAATTGTGATGACATTGCAATGCTCAGACAGGCATGGTTCAACCATATTGATGACAACATTATTTCTAGAGTAAGCATAACTGACTTTAGCACCCACATTAGGCTAAGAAGATGAATCTCCTTGACCATATTTCAGAAATGGCTTCGTGAATGTTGTATGATCATTATTGCTCTTATGATTATCAATTACAATTTCTCCATTATCAATTTTGTCTTGTATGATGTGTTTTAAGCATATGCAATTATTAGTTTTATGACCCTTATTGCAATGGAAGTCATAGAAATCATTCTCTCTCCACCATCTTGGTTTAGGTTCAGGATCAAAGACCTTTATCTCAGGCAAGGAGATGATGTTGTTTGCCAACAAAATTTTCATGGCAGATTCCAAGGATTCTCCAAGAGGAGTAAAATTGCATTTAGGATCTGTAGCCCAAGGTTTATAGTCAGATGGATTTTTGTTAGATTCTATTGCTTTAGCTTCAAAAGCTTTGATGGCTTGGGTACCAATAGTGAGATTGAAAGCGGGTGCCTTAGATGGGGCATGGATAGTATCAACAATGCCATCAATGACAATGCCTTTATTCTTGTTCCAATTTTTGTTTTTGTCTTTAGAATTAGATCCAGATTCATACTTGTCCTTTTGAAGTGATATGTCTCCCTTTTGTACAAGTACTTTCTCAATTTTGATTGCATTTTCTACCATTTTATCAAAGGATGTATGATTTTTCATTTGCAAATGGTAGTTAAGTTCTAGAACAAGATTGTTGATGAAAATTTCTAGCTTCTCAATTTCTAGAATGGGTCTAACATATAGAGAAAAAAATTTCCTCCATCTTTTGAGAAAAGTCAGGAATGGTTCTCCTGAGTTTTGTTTCAAATTGAAGATGTTGATCATAGTGATCAGATGTTGGATGTTGTAGGAGTATTGTTGGTAGAACAATTTGATTAACTCCTCAAAAGTCTTGATAGTAGGAGGCATTTTTGAGAACCAATGAATAGCTGATCCTCCCAGAGATCGAGGTAAAAGACACATTAGGTAGGTTGGTTCATGGATGAATTCCATAGATTGAGTACAAAATTCTCTGACATGATCTTGAGGATCAAATTTTCCATCATACTTATCATATTTAGGTATTTCCACTCGTTTAGGGAATGGTGGCATGTACAAGTCTTTATCAAATGGAAAAGGGCATAGATCTTCCACGGAGAACTCCTTAGGTTCCTTTTATTTTTTGATTTTATTAAGCTTGACTTGCATGGCATGCATATATTTCATAATAGTGGTGATTGGAGTTTCTTCCTCATGTGTGATGATATATTCAACATTAAAGTTGGGAGGAAGTTTAGCTCCTTGACGAGCCAACTCTAGGAAGTATGTTTCTCTATCTTCTTTCAAGAAATGCCTCATCATTTTTTGAAGTCATCATCATTTTGATATTGAGCAATTTCAGAAGGTGTGGGTTCTTGATCCACACCGTGTTGAGAGTGATGTCCTTGGGAACCTTGGTTCATTCCTCCTTGAGACATAGTGTTGTTGAGAGAACTACCAGGGATTGATTGATGAGGAGTTGCTTGATGACCTGTGTGGTTTGATGTAGGAGTGGTGCAATAACCACCTATTAGGTAAAGATTTCCAAGAGTGTCTTCTATAAATTATTGGTGTCAAAGGATTGATGAATGGTCTGAGAAATCATAGAAGATGCCTCTAAAGAGATTTCAGGTTGTTCTCTTTATTTTCGTGATGAAGCTCTAGTTTCCACCATTAACCTTAGGTGAAACAAGAGAGCAAGATTAAGACAACTAAAGAATGGATTGATTCAAGAATATCAAATGATGAAACCTTGTCAAGATTGGATTGATTGAAGATTAGATTGGATGTAAATGAAGGATACTATGTCCTATTAGTATGGGTAGATGCCCAAAAGATGGCGGACACAAGCTTGCAACACTTAGCCATTTTTAGACAAAGATTGTATTGAAGATAATTTTCACAAGGTTTTGACACAAGATGAAAAAGACTCAAATTGATAAATTAGAAGACTAAATCAGACTCCAGAGACCACTTTGGGTAAATGATCAAATTCTTTCTAGTTTCTGCTCTATTCCTGACACAGGGATTTGTTTGATAGAATTTGGAAATAGGCTGCAAAAATTGGATTGCTAACAAATTTGACAAGTTTCTGACAACTTTTTGAAAATTTTGATACGAGTTTCTCCAGACTCGTACGAGTATGGGTAAGCTCTGGCACAACAGTTGACAAAACTCATACGACAATTGACACCAGGGTTTAATTTTCTTGACTTTTTTTGACAAAGCTCATACGACAATGTATAGGATCTCGTATGACAATCAGGGGGTTTTGAAATGACTTTTGGCAAAAATCATATGACTTTCTGAGACTGTGGGATGAATTTTGACTCCAGGAAGGAATTTTGCTTCAAATTTTGCAATTTCTCAATTTTCAGAATCAATGTGTTTTCAAGGTTTTCTCTCCAGATTTGAAGTTCATTTCGGGATTTTTTGTTTTTAATAACCAAGTAGATAAACAAGCACATAAAACAACAAGCAAGTGATTTCAAGCATGTTTGAAAATAATGAACAGGGGAAAAAGCAACCCTGCGCATGAACAATTAAGTGACTTAATGTGCTAATCCTGAGGAGTGCTATTTGCGTATGTTCCAAAAAGTTTTTCAATAATGCACATATTCCTAGAAAATGAAAAATTGGCCTCTCTAGGGTTTGTAGTAATGGTTTGAATCTGCAACTTTTATGATCTCAAGAGGGAAAAATCCAATTTGAGTGCACCAAGGTTTTGACACAATCTGAGAATTTAATCAATCAGGAGCTGTTAGGGAGATTTGACAGCCCAATAAGAGACCACACCTGTGAAGATTTCCTCCACAAGGACATTTATATAGTGACTGTTGCTACCACGATGAAAATGGCTATTACCACTTGAGGTTCTGTCCATGTGGTTGACCCAATTAAGGGAATGTCCACTATGGTTAACCCTCTCTAAAGGTGACTCACAAAAAATACCACAGGGGGACTAGATCAGATTCAAGGATCTGGGTTTCTGGTACTATCCAAAAAGGAAGTAGAGCATAATCTCCTAACCTCTTCACTTCACCAAAACAAAGCAGATAGATTAATCTGACACACTAAGATTGAAATTATCTCACCAAGATCTATGATGTCAACCACTTATGGTCTATCAATCTCTCCGAAGAGAGAATGTATCGATCAAAAGCTGAAGATTCAAAAATCTAGTAGAACGCAAGATAATCCTACTATCCTCCCTACCTACAAGGGGATCCTTCGTCAAGAAGAGCTTCGCATGCATGAACAAGTGAAAGAAGTCCACTCTCTCAAGATCATCCACAAATAGTGTTCATAGGGCTTATTCGCTATGTGCAATAGATATGAAGAAAGAAAATCTATGTTCATTTTATAGCCCAAAAACTGAAGTCTGTGATATGAAAGCAAGAAAAGTCACACAAGCTTGACACAAGAGAGTCCATTTTAAATGTCCAAATTGAAGTGTTATCAGTTGTAGAAGAATACTTGAATTCCTCACAATGTGCTTAGTAGATTTTACCTATTTTAGCAATTTAGTTACACTTTCCCAATTAGAATCAGGAAATATCAATCAGAAACAACATATTTCAATTGTTAAGGTTAGCCATTAGTCCAAATCTGAAAATCAAATTTGACAAACTACCTAAAAATTTGAAATGACAATTGAATCCTAGTACCAAAACTCGTACGACAATAGGTTACCTCTCATACGACAATCCAAATCTCATACAATAGTGGGTCACATCTGGCATGAATTTCGAGAAACTCATACGATAGTGGGTACCTTCTCGTATGACAAAGAAGGCTCCAAATGATAATCTATAGTTTTTGATACGAGCCTCAAAAATGCTGAATGTCATACGACACTCAGAGGGTCATGGCATGAGTTTTTGACAAAACTCATACAAAAATTGTACGGACATAGAATAAAATTGTAGGATTGGTCAGAAATGACAGAAAATAGATAGAAATTGATAGAAAAGAAATGGAAACCCATTGCAGGGCCCCATGGTGGGTGCCATAAATTTGTGTGTGAAAATTGTACCTAGCTGTAGACACAACACTTTAGTATAACATTAGAGGTTAGCAAAATCAAAATCTGCAAGTAATTGAAACTAAGATAACTAGGCGATTTACTACCTTCTAGTAGGTGCGAGTATGATGTTCTCAGATTGAAATCGAGATCAGTGACAATGCAACCTAAATGAAGGATTTGAATGCAAAAGAATGAAAAATTGTATGAATGCAGATTAATCTATTTTTTTGGGATTTTGTATGCAATTAGGATGAAAAATTGTATGAATCTAATCTAGAATGAATCGAAATGATATGCAGATTATTCTAAGAATGATATGAATGAATGAATGCTATGATATGAAAACTATGCAAAGCTATGACCAATAGTGAAAGATCTCACAAATCGTCTGTCGCAAGCTCTTAATCCTTCAATCACAAATTCATCAGAGTAATTGTGCAAATTCAAGGGTGGTTCATTGTGAAGAGCTGAGCCTTGATTTTATAGAAATCCAAGGCTTGAGGATGCATTGAGAAAAGCCATAAATCACTCTTGATAAACTCAGGTTGATTTTTGAGTTAACAAGAAATTAAAAATAGATCAACTCACAAAATCATGCAAATCATGCAAAAAAACCTTTTTAACTTAAATCAGAAGTTTAGATCAATTTTCAACTCAAAATAGATGATGAGTTTCTAAAAGATAACAACTTGAATTGATTTTCTGATTTAAAGTTTAACTGCTCCTTCAAATGTGCATAGATAATTATGAATTGATTTAAAAATAAAGTGATTTATCTTTAACTTAAGTGATTTTAAATTTAAAACAACTGATTTATGGGTTAATCAATTATTAAATCAAACTTTTATTCAAAAACTATATTATTAAATATTGACAACTGACATTAATTAATTAAATAAGAATTTAATCAATTAGTCATGAGATTTTTTATTTATTGTCAGAATTAAATAATACAATTTAGGAATAAATAGAATTAAATCTAATTATATAATTAAGTGGTAGAATTAAATCTGATTAATTAAATATTCAGAATATTCAATTAATCAAACTTTAGGATAAATATGATTTACCGCCAAATAATTATCAAATGAAAGATAATTAAATTAGGATAAAGGAATATTCAAGGAATATTCTTTGATGCAGAATTAGGATAGAATCAATTAGGTTTTTGATAAACTGATGTGTAGATGTGCCTTAGGTTAGGACTTTGATGTTGATTTCATTTGATTTGAAGATGTAAGAGGTTAAAGAACCTATAGCCCATTTTTGGGGTATTACACCACTAGGACAGATCATGTTTTGATTGAGGACATCACACATGGATATCCTGATGATGTACATGATGATGAGGACATCAACATTGTTGTGGATACCACCGAGGAGAATGCATCTAGTGAGGTAGCAAAGTTTGATATACCGGGTGACTTACCTATATTGGCTCAAGCAATTGAGATTGTTACACAAAAGGAACCTGATGGCTCTACACTCGAGCAAAAAAAGGATACACCCAAGGGATAGGGTATAGAAGAGAAGAAATATTCAAATGATCCTAAGAATAAAGAGGTCGAGAACAAAGAACCAAAAAAGAGTACACCTGTAGATTCATCTACAGAAGATGCCAAACAAGATTCCCAAGGAAAAGACACTAAGACACCATTCATGGGGCAAGCAAAGGAAGAGAGTGTGTCTACCCAGTCATAAAAGCCAAATTTGGAGACTAAAGCTCTAGTGCCTTACAGCCAATCCCCCACACCAGATAAAATAAAAATAAGAAAGATGGTAAGGGTCATGTCACACTAGATGAATTTATTGAAATTCCTGAATGTGACCCTAGGACTTTAGACCCTGAAGCCTTGAGAAGGTATGGTGAATTGTGCACAAGGAAGGCTGCACATGAGAAGATGATAAAAGAGAGTAAAAGAAAACAATATTAGAAGTTAGAGATATTTTGATACAAGTAGTCCCTAACATCAATGTTGATGAGGAAACTCCCATCATTGATCAACTTTCTACTCTAACCTGACACATCAATGCCCCTAATGTAGATGCAGAGAAGAGAATGGAAGAATGGGAAAAAGAAAAAATACAACTAAAATTAGTAGAGAAAATAAGCCAGGAAGTGGCAACCAACAAGGTCAAGCTATCAGAGGTTGTTACTGAGCTTGAAACCATTATATAATAGGTAACACAAATTTTGGATAAATTATGCACTGTAGACCACTTCACTACCGAGCTTAGTGAAAAGATCAAGGAACTTGATGAAGAAATATAGGTCAGTGCAAATAATTCTTTAATTGATCCCAATGTGTTTCATAAGCATATTTCAAAAGTTCAAGAACTTCAGCGGTTAATAATTGATTTGAGGAAGAAAGAGAATACAATTAGTGACCAGATAACCAAGCTTCAGGTTGAGTTGCTTCCCTATCTTAAGATAATGGAGAGACATGTAAATAAGGCAAATGATTTAGTTTCCACCGTGGAAATATCAATCTTAGAAAACATTTTTGACATGCATGCACAAGTCGGTTTAGAGCACATTGCTCTTGAGAATCTAAAAGAGGAATGGGAAAACCTCTTAGATTCACTAAAGAAAACCCATCAGCATATTTTTGACAAGTTGTAAGTACATTATTTCATGGCATTAATTTCAAAAAGGGGGAAATTATATGTATATATATGTTTGTATGTACTTCACACTAAGAGCATGTACAAAGGGGGAGTTAGTACATGTTTTTTGCAATCGGTACATATACATAAAGTTTTGATACTAATGCCAAAGGAGGAGAATGCTACTCCTATTTGAGCATTAAGGATTGTCATTAGTATCATTTAGTCATTCGGTCAATAAAGGAGAAAAAAAAGACAGTCAGTCAAAATACATAAAGCCTATACACCAAGAAGGACACAAGGTGGATCTCTAAGTTAACCAAACATGGCTTTGACCAAGTACTCTTACTGAGTCATATGATCACCAAGTACCAAGCACAATGGTCACCGATCATTCATATGAACTGAGTACCAGTTAATTATTGAGTGGTGAATGAAGTGAACACCGAGTAAAATAGGAAATGACATAGCAATTTTAAATGGCACAAAAATCAATGCAAATGGTTCATACCGATTAGAAAATGGTTTACCAAGATCAAGATAGAATTAAATATGGATGTAATCATTAAATTGTTGATGATTCCTATGTAATGTGAGATCAAGGTTATTTAGTTTCATTGTTTATCTTAGGTTTTCTAAGATATTTTAAAACCCTAATTAGGTCAAGTTAGTTTGATATAAAGTTTGTAAAGATGTCATTATGAAAAAAGTATCATCAATGAGTAGCCGCACTCAAGCCATCAGAAGATCAGACAGGGTTTTTGACATAAGGATTTGAGAGAAGCATTCAATTTTTTAGAACAAATACAAGGCTACCAAGAAGAACAAAAGGACACATACATCACTATAAGGTGATATCTTTATGGTATATTATAGATTTGAATCAGGAAAGTTTGAGTTGCTAATTACAAATACATCTTACTATTGCTATTTAGCCATTGTAGAAGATTCAAAATCTCCAAACAGAGTGGACTTAACCATTCTTAGTTAAATCTCTTAACTGAGTACACACATGTATTGTATTTTTAAAATCCTCTAACCAAGTAGATCTAGTTGATCTTATTATTACTCCTAATAGGGTAAGATCACCAGAAGTGATCACAATCTTGTAGCCTTAACTAACATACTCTATTAATGAAATAGTGAAGCTTTGTGGGTGTCATCCCCACCATAGTTTTTACCTTCTTACAAGGGTTTATGTGATACTAAAATATTTGTGTTAAGTGTATGAAGTTTCATGAATGGTTTATTGTTTTGGTTACATGTAATTACATTTTCAGTTATATTTGAGTGTATGTTTCATACAATGAATTCAGTCAATTAATGCTATCTATACTCACAAAGTTCTAGTCTTGAAAATTTTTGAAGGTACTAATTCATCCCTCCCCTCTCAGTAATTATCTTTCCATAATCTCAATAGTTTTTGTGTGCTAATACTAATACTTTTCTATTATTTTCCCCTTGTAGGTGAACTTCAGTGTTGTTACATTCTGTGGATAATATCCATGGACCATGGAGATGATCTACCACTTAGTTGTCGATGATAGGAGCATTATTAGACAGTGTGGCTTCTTGAGATTGTTAGATTTGCCTAATATTTAGACAAATAGGGGTTTTCTCATTGCACTTTCCAAGATATGGAATTCCAAGCATAACACATTTCATCTACCTATTAGAGAGGTGAAATTTACACCAGAGGATATTTACGAGATATTGTGACTATTGATTAGTGGACCCATGGTGTAGAATGATGCTCAGTCAATTGCCACAGGGATAGCTTATCTTTAGAGAGTTTTCTAGGATCCTACTCTTTATTCTAGGTATTTGAATTGGGAGAAGATGTAGGCTATATATGTGGCCCTTCCTCTATAGTGTTTCTTTATTGGATTGATAGTAGGGATAGTTATGTCTGATAGGAATGCACAAGGATTCCTCTATGGTTGGGGCTAGATTTTGGAGGATTTGTTATAGCCTATGTAGATTCTCTTGGGGTGCCTATTTACTTTCTCACTTGTAATCTAAGCTACATGAGGTTGTGTACAAATATTGTTGCACTATTTCTATTGGAGTACTTATGTTATTAGTGTGGGCCTGGGAGCATATCCCAGTTACCAGGCTGATTGGGGAGAAGAAGAGATGACCACATTTCCCTTATTTTAATTTGTATAATGGTTATGTCATGCAGCCCCACTTGGGGAAATTGGAGTACTAGCATCGAGTTATCAATTTTAGTATTGTTATTATCTCTAGACCATATTGGGATTATGAGAAGTGGCATTCTGGTGATTGAGATCTCCCTTTATGTTTCATGAGTACGTTCCTTATCAGTTGTTCACATGCTATTATAGAATGATTCATTCATATTAAGGTGATGAGGTAGATGGGTTGTATATAGAACATACCATAGGATATGGCTGACTATGTCTGAGTCTAAGATGAGGAGATAGATTGGGGACCTCATCTATCAGATGAGGTTGTTCTATAGGAGTTCTACGAGATTGTACCTAGTCCATGGGACTACTTGCCTACTATTGAGGATGTTGGCATGACTGATGATATATCTGAGCATTCCTTTCCATAATTAATGGATTCAAAGGAGATTTTCCCATAGATTGATGAGTCATAAGACCTTGTTGATGATTTTGTAGATGTCCAAGGAGGAGGATGGAGGGGTCCCAAGAGAGATGGAGGGAGAGATAGAGACTAGAGGAGAGGTGAGGGGGGATTTTTAGGAATAGTAGGGAGAGATGGAGGTGGTGGAGGTGATGATGTTGGAAATGGGGGTGGTGGAGATAGTAGGAGGATGAGGATGATATTTTTGCCTCCTAGGAGAGATCTAGGACCATTATTACAATAGGCTCAATTTTAGAGATAGGGTCGAGATAAGGGTGTTGGGAAGGATGAACCTCAAAAGAAAAGAGACAGATAGGGACCCCCAAGAGATTCTCTATCCAAATGTAAATAGGAGAGAGAATAGGTGAGGACGTAGGTAGATGTTCTACAGTCCCAGTTAGCTAAGCGTAACCAGTAGATCTAGGAGCTTATTGTTTCTAGAGATAGAGCTCAATGTGATGTTGTTCATCATGTGCATAGGGAATCTTATCATTATGCATTATATATTGGTGAAATTCCTGATCCTACTTACAGAGTTCCTTCTTATTCCACTTTTTCTACATAGTCTAAGGGTGTTGTTCTTTCTCCCACTAGAGATGATGTTCCATCTCCGGGTTTGTAATACCCCAAAAATGGGCTATAGGTTCATTAACCTCTTACATCAACAATTCGATCGAAATAAACATCAAAGTCCTAACCTAAGGCACATCTACACATCAGTTTATCAAAAATGTAATTGATTATCTTAATTCTGCATCGAAGAATATTCCTAATTTATCATAATTATCTTTAATTGAATATTATTTGGCGATAAATGTCATTATTTATCCTAAAATTGATTAATTGAATATGATGAATATTTAATTAATTGATTTAATTCTGCCACTTAATTATTTAATTAGATTTAATGCATTTATTCCTAATTAATATTATTTTTATTTTGATAATAAATAAAAAATTAATATTATTTTTATTTTGACAAAAAATCAAAATTCCTACAAACAATCAATTGAATATTTATTTAATTGATTTAAAATCAAAGTTGCCAAATTTAATGATTTAATTGGAATAAAGTTTGATTTAATAGTTGATTAACCCATAAATCAATTGTTTTAATTCAAAATCAGTTAAGTTGAAAATAAATCACTTTATTTATTAAATTAATTCATATTAAATCATGCACAATTAGAAAAATAGTTAACTTTAAATCAATTTTCATTTTCAATTTGTTAACTTTCTAAACTCAACATCTGATGATGAGTTGAAAAAGAGAACTAAAACTCTATTTTGAGATAAAAAAGCTACTTTTGCATGATTTAATGAGTTATTTATTCTTAATTTCTTGTTAACTCAAAAATCAACCTGAGTTTATCAAGAGTGATTTATGGTTTTTCTTATGCATCCTCAAACCTTGGATTTCTATAAAATCAAGACTCAGCTCTTCACAATTACATCTCTCAAATTTGCACAATTACTCTGGTGAAATTGCATACAAAGAATCAAGCTTTTGCGACAAGTGACTTTGTGAGATCAATTCATAGTTTTTCATAACTTTGCATATATTTTCATATCAAGTCATATCATTCTTAGATTAAATCTGCATATCATTTTCAATCAATTCTAGCTTAGATTCATATAGTTTTTCATCCTAATTGCATAGAAAATACAAAAATATAGATTAATTTGCATTTATTCTACATTCATATTTTAGCATTAAATCCTTCATTTAGGTGTTGAATTATCATTGATCTTGGTCTAATCTGAGAATACTTACTCGCACCTACTAGAGGGCAGTAAATTGCTTGGTTAGCTTAGTTTTAATTACTTGCAAATTTTGATTTTGCTAACCTCTAATGTTTTACTGAAGTGTTGTGTCCGCAAATAGGTACAATTTTCACACACACTGTGGGGCCTTGAAATGGGTTTCCATTCTATTCTATCAAATTTCTAACATTTTTCTTGAACCCACGACCATGAGGTTAATTTTTATGAGTTTTGTGATAAATTTTTGGACTATTTTTCCACAACTCTGATTGATTTTTTTATTGGTACATGCACATATGACATGATACAGATCCAAAATTTATATTTCTGGAAAGGTATTTGAGTTATCTTTCACTTTCTATTGGTTTGAATTAATTTTGTCATGATTTACAAAAGTTATGATCATTTTAGTACAGACTGGTCAGAACCTAATTTTATGAAATCTGACTAATGTTTTTATTGGTACATACACATATGACATGATATAGATCCAAAATTTTTATTTATGGAAATTTATTTGGTTAGATTTCATTTTCTATTGGTTTGGATCAATTTTGTCTTGATTTGTAAAAGTTATGATAATTTTAGTGAAGATTGGTCAGAACCTGATTTTATGAAATCCGACTGATGTTTTTATTAGTACATGCACATATGACATGATACAGATCTAAAATTTATATTTCTAGAAAGGTATTTGAGTTAGATTTCATTTTCCATTAGTTTGGATTAGTTTTGTCTTGATTTGCAAAAGTTATGATCATTTTAGTGAAGACTGGTCAGAACCTGATTTTATGAAATCTGACTGATATTTTTATTGGTACATGCACATATGACATGATACAGATCTAGTTTTTGGAAAGGTATTTGAATTAAATTTCATTTTCCATTGGTTTGAATTAATTTAGTCTTGACTTTCAAAATTTATGATCAATTTATTGCAGAGTAGTCAGAATCTGATTTTTATGACAACAGGTTTTTTGATTATCAAATGACATATTATCTTTGACTAACCTGGTTTTATACCACGTGGAGTTGACAAGTGTTTTTTTTTAATGTATTTTTATAATAGTGGGTTTCATGTACAAGAATAGGTAATTTTTTCATAATAGTGGTTTGCAGGTGCATGTGCAGGTACATCTCGTGGGTACAAAAGATAGAAGACAAATGCTCAAAAATTGCTAAAACAGGTAAAATCTACTAAGCTCGTTGCGAGGAAATCAGGTATTCTATTACATCTAATAACACTTTATTTTGGGACATAAAAAGAACTCTCTTGTGTCAAGCCTGAGTGCCTTTACAACTTTCATAATTCACACTTTAGTTTTGGGCTATAAAATGAACATAGATTTTCTTTTTGCATATCTATTACACAGTAAATAGGCCCTATGAACACTATTTGTGGATGATCTTGAGAGAGTGGGCTTCATTCTCTTGTTCATGCATGTGAAGCTCTTCTTGAAAAAAAATCCCCTTGTAGGTAGGGAGGTTACTGTGGTCATCTCACATTCTACTTGGTTTGGTCCTCAACTTTTGATCGATACATTCTCTCTCCCGAGAGATCAATAGACATAGTTGTTGATATCACAAATCTTGGTGAGATAATTTCAGTCTTAGCATGTCAGATTAATCTATCTGCTGTGTTTTGGTAAAAGTGAAAAAGCTAGAGGATTATGCTCTACTCCCTTTTTTGGTAGTATCAGAAACTCAGATCCTTAGATCTAGACAAAGTCCCCATGTGGTATCTTTTGTGAGTCACCTTTAGAGAGGGTTAACTATAGTGGACATTTCCTTTATTGGGTCAACCATGTGGATGGAACCTCAAGCGGTAATAGCCATTTTCACCATGGTAGCAACAACTACTATATAAATGTCTTTGTGGAAGAAATCTCCACAAGTGTGGTCTCTTGTTGGGCTATTAGATCTCCCTAGCAGCTCCTGATTGATTAAATTCTTGAACTGTGTAAAAACCTCGGTGTTCCTGGATTGGAGTTTGCCATCTTGAGATCACAAAAGTTGCAGAGTCGAACCATTACTAAAAACCCTAGCGAGGCCAAATTTTTCATTTTCTAGGACTATGTGCATTATTGAAAAACTTTTGAGAACATACACAAGTAGCATTCCTAGGGATTAGCACAATAAGTCACTATTGCTTGTTCATGTGCAAGGTTTCTTTTTCCCTTGTTCATTGTTTTAAGAAAATTGATTGCTTGAACTCCCTTGCTTGCTATTCTACGTGCCTGGTATCTATTTGGTTATTGAAATCAAACATACCCTAGATGAACTATTACACAGATCTTCAAACCTGGACATAAAACTTTGCAAACAATCTGAAATTGGAAAATTGAAAAAATTGCAAATCTGAAGCAAAAATCCTTTCTAGTGTCAAAAGTCATCCTAAAATTTCAAAACTCAAATCAAAGCTAAAGTCAAAGTTGTCAGAAACCTCCAAAATTTGTCAAAAATCCAGTTTTTACAGCCTACTTCTAGATTCTGTCAAAATATTCACTGTGTCAGGAATAGAGAAGAAACTAGAAAGAATCCAATCTATTAACCCAAAGTGGTCTCTTGAGTCTGATATAGCCTTCTGATTTATCGGTTTGAGTCATTTTTCATCTTGTGTCAAAACCTTGTCAAAATCATCTTCAATTCAATCTTAAAAAAAAAATGGCTAAGTGTTGCGAGCTCATGTCCGCCATCTTTTGGGTGTCTACCCATACTACTAGGGCACAATATCCTTCATTTATGTCTAATCTATCTTCAATCAATCCAATCTTGACAAGGTTGCATCATTCGATCTTCTTGAATCAAATCATTCCTCAGTTGTCTTCATCTTTCTCTTTTGCTTCACCCAAGGTTAATGGTGGAAACTAGAGCTTCATCACAGTGAAAACAAGGAGAAAAATCCAAATTCTCTTTAGCCGCATCTTCTGTGATTGCTAAGACATTTCATCAACCTTTCAACATGACTAAATTTGCAGAAGATTCTCTTGGAAATCTTTACTTGATAGGTGGCTACATCACCCCTCTTGCATCAACCCACATAGGTCATCAAGTAACTCCTCCTACATCAATCCATGCAGGTCATCACACAACTCCTCATCGATCAATCCCTGGTAGTTCGCTTAACAACACTATGTCTCAAGGAGGAGGCACAAGCCAAGGTTCTGAAGGACATCAATCTCAATATGGTGCGGATCAAGAACCCACACCTTCTAAAATTTCTTGATACCAAAATGATGATAACTTCAATAAAATTATGAGGCATTTCTTGAAAGAAGACAGAGAAACATACTTCCTAGAGTTTTCTCGTCAAGGGGCTAAACTTCCTCCCAAATTTAATGTCGAAGATATCATTATGCATGAGGAAGAAACTCCTATCACAACCATGTTGAAACAGATGCATGCCATGCAAGTCAAGCTCAATAAACTAGAGAAAGAAAAGGAACCTAAGGAATTCTCCATGGAGGCTCTATGCCCTTTTCCATTTGATAAAGACTTGTACATGCCACCATTCCCTAAAAGAGTGGAGATGCCTAAATATGATAAATACGATGGAAAAACTGATCCTCAAGATCATGTCAGATAATTTTGTACTCAATCTATGGAGTTCATGCATGAACCAACCTACCTAATGCATCTTTTCCCTTGATCTCTAGGAGGGTTAGCCATTCATTGGTTCTCAAAAATGCCTCCAACCATAAAAATTTTTGAGGAGTTAATCAAACTATTCTATCAACAATACTCCTACAATATCCAATATCCAGTCACTATAATCGACATTTGTAATTTGAAACAGAACTCAGGAGAACCATTCTTGACTTTTCTCAAACGATGGAGGAAATTTTTTTCTCTATATGCTAGACCTATTCTAGAAACTGAGAAACTAAATTTTTTTATCAAAAATCTTGTTCTAAAGATCAACTACCATTTGCAAATGAAAAATCATACATCCTTTGATAAAATGGTAGAAAATGCAATCAAAATTAAGAAAGTACTTGTACAAAAAGGAGACATACCACTTCAAAAGGACAAGTATGAATCTGGATCTAATTCTAAAGACAAAGGCAAAAACTAGAACAAGAATAAAGACATCATCACAGATGGTGTTCTTGATAATATTTGTGCCCCACCTAAGGCACCCGCTTTCAATCTCACTATTGGCACCCAAGCTATCAAAGCATCAGAGGCAAAAGCAACGGAGTCAAACAAGAAGTCATCTGACTATAAACCTTGGGCTATAGATCCTAAATGCAAGTTTACTCCTCTTGGAGAGTCCTTGGAATCCGCCATGAAAACTCTGTTGGCCAAAAACATCATCACCTTGCCTGAGATAAAATTATTTGATCTAGAACCTAAATTGAAATGGTGGAGAGAGAATGATTTATGTGACTTCCATTGCAATAAGGGTCATAAAACCAATAACTACATACACTTGAAACACATGATACAAGACAAAATTGATAATAGAGAAATCATAATTAACAATCATAAAAGCAATAATGATCATACATCATTCATGAAACTTTTTCTGAAACATGGTCAAGGAGATTCATCTTCTCAACCTAATGTGGGTGCTAAAGTCAATTATGCCTACTCTAGAAATAGTGCTGTCATAAATATGGTTGAACCATGTCTATCTAAGTGTTTCAATGTTATCACATTTGTAAGAAAGGATAGAGATAATCAATCAGAAAATGTAGTTACTTGATCACAAGCTCAGGCACATCCACAAGGACAAAATTTAGATTCATCAAATGTCCCTAAGGTTCCTTTTAATCTTTCATCTACTTCTAAATCATTAAATTCTAAAAACACAAGACCTATATCATACAGTATTGTCCAAAAACTCCAGCATACAAATGCAAAAATCTCCATGTTTGAGTTGCTTCGGATATCTCCAGCTCATAGAGCCATTCTAGACAAAGCTCTACTCGAATCCAATGTTCCTAACAACCTTGATTTAGATAGATTCTAGACTATGGTTGGTCATCTAATGTCTCCCCATTATATCTCCTTTTCAGAGGAAGATGATAAATCCTTGAGTCATCCCCATAACCAGCCCTTGCACATTGAAGTCTTAATCCAAAACCATCGTGTCAAATGCGTGTTGATAGATGGAGGTGCTGGTCTCAACATTTATTCTTATAGCTTGATTATGCATCTGGGATTATCAGAAGCTTCCATGGATCCTAAAAGAAGATAACTATCAAGGCATATGATGAACAAGAAAGATCTTCCAAAGGAACAATTGTACTACCAATCAGAACAGGGCCAGCTATCAGAGAAAGCACATGTCAAGTTCTTGATCTACGTTTGGCTTACACCATCCTCCTAGGGAGACCTTGGATACATGAAATGCAAGCTATTCCTTCCACATACCATCAATGTGTGAAATTCCCTTATGAAGGAGTAGTGGTGACGATTCCAGCTGACCTATCTACAACTAGCAATGCATTGAAAGAAAGTGTTGATAAACTAGTTCTTAATAACAAAGAATCTTCCACTAAGCAACTAGATATTGCTTCAACATCCAAGATGGAAGACATTGCACAAGAGGTCAAAATAAAAGACAATGGCATGGGATAATACACAATGGAACTTATTTTATCTCTCACATATCTCTCGTTGTCCCCTAAATCTTATGGACAACCTTATGACAAAGTGAAACCCACAACTAAAGAATCCTAGGTCATATTTAATGGAAACTTTGTCATAGAGAAAATATCTAAACAAGAGTTTGAGGAGGAAGAAGTTGTGCTTGCATGGTTATACAAGGATGAGTCTCAATCCCAATCAGTCCAAAAATGTGACTCCACTTCAAGAAAAATTCCTCAAAATTCATATGGACTAGGAGACTAATTGATCACAAAAATGGGATATATTGGAAAAGGACCTCTAGGACTACAAGGTAAGGGTCTTCTATTACCTCTTGATCATTGTGGCCGAACAAACAAGAATATAATAGGTTTAGGATATCAAAAGAATCCTTTCTATCTTAGCAAAAACTCTCCACATGTCTTAGAACATATTGAACCGTCAACAACAATTCAACCAAAGGAAGAAACACCACAATTTGACAGTGATGATTCTGACACTACTGATGAGATCATTCCTTATGAGCATTTGCCCAAAGAAATACTAGACCTCCTTAAAGATGAAGAGAAACCTAAAGAGAATATCAATGTAGTAGAAATACAAGAACCTACTATGGAACAAAAGACAGTCGCACCACCAGAACCAGCTGATCTAGAGGAAAACCAAATAGACAAGGAGGAAGGTGGTAGCTATTTTGAGATAGATTCTCATGAGTATGAATTTTAATTAGAATATGAGGGTAACCCTTCTTGGGGTATCCATCTTGACTTTACACATGTTCTCAGATTTCCTAGAGGCATAGATGAGGAATCAAATGACTATGAATGGGGAGTCATTCTAGAGGAAGATGAGCTTATCAAAGAAAAACATATTGATGTTGTTCACAAATATGCACCTAAACCAAATGTAAGTCTAGAGAGAAATAATAAACTTAATGAGTCTGATCCACCGATGGCTAAAGTGGACTCCCACAATGACATTGAGCCTATTCATGAATTGAACATTTTGAGTTGTAATATCACCTTCAAACTTGAGTGTTAGGTTAGGACCAATGATGACAGATCCATATCTGTAAACACTACTTCCCAATCTTTCACCACTTCGACTATCCAACATCCTGAACTTCTTGACCAAACCTCCACAAATTTGAGCCAAGGTATCTATACTTTTCCAAATGACTATGCCCTTGCTTGCTACCTCAATGTAGTTGAGCCTGTGATGACTTACATCAGTGAACCGAGTGTTAGCATGATGAAGTCAGACATCAAGTATCTTAGTCAAAAGAATAAGAGTATAAATAAAAAGAAAAGGAGTTCTGAGGGTGAAAACCACTTTGTGGCAGTCTCAGAACCTAAAAAAGTAAAAATAAATGATGTATCCAAAGGTGAAAAACTATTTGAGGCACCTAAGGATGAGATATTTGATGTCCTTCCAAGTCATTTACATGATAGATCTCCAATACTGAGTGAGCCCACTCAATCCATCAACTTGGGAACAATAGAAGAACCACAATTGATCTATAGCTCCAAGGGTCGAACCTGTTAAATAAAAATTGAGAAAGATGAATCCACATGTTGCACTCTTGGTCAAAGCTGAATTAGAAAAACTACTAAAAGCCAGATTCATTCATGTTATTGATTATGCTGAATGGATCTCAAATATTGTACCTGTATCAAAACCAGACAAGTCTATAAGAGTATGCACAGGTTTTAGAGATGTAAACAAAGCATGCCCTAAGGATGATTTTCCACTACCTAACATTGATATGATAGTGGACATGACTGTGGGCTTCAAGATGTATTCTTCAATGGATGGTTTTTCTGGATATAATCAAATCAAAATTCCTCCAGAGGATCAAGAGAAAAATTCTTTCACATGTGCATGGGGAACCTTCTAGTGGAATGTCACACCATTTGGTTTGAAGAATTTAGGTGCTACATATCAGAGAGCTATGACGCCGATTTTTCATGACATGATGCCTCAAACTATGGAGGATTATGTTAATGATAATTTAGAAAAATCTATGATAAGATCTGAACATCTAAATGATTTGAGAAAAATACTAGATTGAATGGAGAATTTTAGTCTCAAACTGAACCCTAAGAAGTGTGCTTTTGGTGTCACTTCTGGAAAGCTCTTAGGCCACATTGTTTCAAAGAAAGGAATTGAAGTAGATCCAGCTAAGGTCAAAGCTATCATGGAGATGCAACCTCCCAAGAATATAAGTCAAATTAAAACATTACAAGGGAGGGTACAATCTATTAGATGCTTCATATCTCAGCTAGCAGACATATCATAGCCTTTCACAAAGACATTACATAAAGGTGTGACCTCATGGAATGAGGAATATGAAAAGAATTTTAATCATATTAAGAAATATCTATAAAATCCTCCTATTTTGATGCCTCCTATTCAAGGGAAGCCATTGATCCTATATGTCCCCACCAAAAATACATCACTGGGGGCATTATTAGCACAACATGATGAACACAAAATGGAAAGAGCTATATACTAAATCAGTAGAACATTGGTAGAATATGAGAAGAACTATTCCATGATTAAGAAAGATTGTCTACCTGTGATCTTTGCATCATAGAAACTAAGACATTATATGTTGGCTCATACCACACATTTGGTAGCTAAGATTGATCCACTAAAGTACCTACTAAGCAAAGTTGCCCTCACAGGTAGATTAGCTCCTCACAGGTAGATTAGCTAAATGGGTGATGCTATTAAGTGAATTTGACATTGAATATGTTGAAAGAAAAGCTATCAAGGGCCAATTCATTGTTGATCAATTGGTTGACACACCTTTGTTTGATGATACACCAATGCAAATGGAATTCCTAGATTCTTCTATCATGAATCTTTCTTCTAGAGCATGGAAGTTATTCTTTGATGGCTCCTATACACAGAATGGATCTGGAGTAGGCATATTGTTCATCACTCCTCAGGGATACTCAATACCTAAAGCATTTAGAATAAAGTTTCCTTGCACAAAAAATATTGTTGAATATGAAGCCCTTCTTAATGGCATGAAGATATAAATTGAATGGAGAGTAACATAACTACACATTCATGGAGACTCACAACTTGTAATACACCAAGTCAATGAAGTGTATCAAATGAAAGATGGAAAGCTAATCCCATATAAGAGAATGGTAGATGATCTAAAGAAATATTTCATATCTATCACCTTTGAACAAATTCCTAGAAAGAAGAACAAGGTTGCTGATGCTATGGCAATGCTCTCTACTTTATTACAATAGCCCAAACATGAGCTATGCTCTGAGTTCCTAGTGAAAGTAGTATCTTATCTTACATATGATTCCCCTGAAACCCGCATGATCTGCACTATTTTTGGTCATGATTCATCCCGATACAAAAACCTTTTCTCCTATCTCCAAGACCAAATCATTCCCGATACCTTCAACCACCATTAGAAATGATCCCTTATCCACAATGCATCCCATTATGTCATCATTGGTAATGATTTGTACAAACGAGGTCTAGATGGTACACTTCTTAGATGTTTAGAATGGGAAGAGTCTCAACGTGCATTAGAGGAAGTCCATGATGGTATTTGTGGATCACATTCAAATGGTTTAACACTAGCTTGAAAACTTATTAGGGCTGGGCATTATTGGCCTGAAATGGATAAAGAGGCTATCAAGTTTGCAAAGAATTGTCAAAGTGTCAAGTACATGGTAACTTAATTCATGCACCAGAGAGAGATCTAATTCCCTTTACTACACAATGGCCTTTTCACCAATGGGCATTTGATCTTATATGAACCACACATCCTCATTCTTCTAATGGGTATACCCATATTATTACAGCTACCCACTATTTCACAAAATGGGTAGAAGCAGTCCCTTTGACTCAAGCAACCGGCAAGAAAATATCAATGTTCATCTTGAACTACATCATATGTTAGTATGGTATTCCACATTCTATAGTCAAGGATAATGGTGGTCAATTCAAGAATAGAGACTTAGATTATCTATGTGCCAAATTAAAGATTACACAACAGTGGTCATCTATCTACTATCCTCAAGGGAATGGACAAGAAAAGACATCCAACAAGAATCTGTTGAAAATTCTACATTGTACAGTTAATAAAAAAGGAAGAGACTGGCATATCATGATCAATCTAGCTCTTTGGGCCTACAAAAAAAGTATCAGAACACCCATTGGAGCTACACCATTTGCTTTAGTTTATGGGTCTAAAGTGGTACTACCTATTGAGGTTGAAATCCCATCACTAAGAATCAGAATTTATGGTCTAGTAACTGATGATGACTACAGAGTGTAGAGGTTGCAAGAACTTGAACTACTAGATGAGCGCAGACACGCAACATATGATCATCTTAGAGTCTATCAAAAAAGAATGTCTAGAGGCTACAGCAAGAAAGTCAAACACGAAGAATTTTAGGTTGGCGATCTAGTCTTGAGAGAGAATCCTAAAAAGCAATCACATAGAGAGCGCAAGGGGAAGTTTGAACCCAACTGGCTAGGTCCCTTTTTTATCATTTCTAATTTTCACTTTGGAGCCTATGAAATCTCAACAATTGAAGGAGAACAGCTTTGAGAACCAATCAACGTTCTCCATTTGAAGAAATTCTACGGCTAAGGAATTCAATATTTAAAAATATCCTAAAAAAATCATAAAAATCAAAAAAAGTTCTGGAAAAATGATTATTCTGGTGAAAACCTAGTAGATAGGCACTTTGATGTATCACAAAAAAATAAAAAAATATCAAAAGTACAAAAAAATTGAACAAAATGAAAAATACAAAAAAATGAGAAAAAGAAAAAGTGCCTTGGTGAAAACTTGGAAATAGGCGCCTTGGTAGCAAAAATAGAATCTCTGCCAAGATGGTGAAAACCCAACAAATGGGCACCACTTGTTCAAAATGCTCCATCTATCAGCACAATCTTGGTACTTCCTAGCTTTCAGTCTGCTTTAGTCTATATATAGCCTTGTTTTCAATAAAGTCAGTTAGCAAAAGCGTCCATCTCCTATCAATGTTCAAACTTGGGGGCAATAAATATCATATCCTATGGTCTCCAGTATACCTCAGATGAGTCATATCTAGTTAGAGTCCTTTGAAGCTACATCCGAGTTAGTCTGTTTGTCTCCTTACCAAAAAATATTTTGCAATCAAACACAAACACACATCAACACGAATGAAAACAAGCTTTGCTGCGTGCTTTAATCTTCTTTATATGCTTACTGATTCACATTGAGAATTTTTCATATTGTGTCCTTTTGAGCTCTTCGATGATGTCCTTTACAAGATTTAGAGAGTGATGACTTGGGGCATAATCTTTTCTTTGTTTTCTTCTTTGAGTGAAAATCTAATAACTTTGGAAATTCTAGATTGAAATGTTGTCCTTTTGTAAGAGCCTCCATCACGTGTTGGATGGCCATGAGTACCTCAACCATTGATACTCAGAAAATTCAAGGAAGTTTGATCTAGCTTACATCTTTTTGAATGATTTTTGAATCCTACTATAAATGGCTATTATCGAAGGATGTGAATGATAAAGGGTCACTGCAGGTAATTCACATTGGAGACAAGAATGAATTCTGCAAATTGTTTGGCATGTTTGTTCCATAAGGCATATTTTGGTCATCACAACATTTATGTTTTGATGCTTATACAAATTGCTATATCAAAATGGACATGATATTTAGGTCATCCTGACATTTATGCCTTGGTGCTTATATCTAATCTGACATTTTGAAAACAAAATCAATATTCATATGTCCATGGTTGTCTAGCCAGTGGGTGTTGTATTGACTTTGGTTCAAAAATCAATATTCATATATTCATAGTTTCCTAACTAGTGGATGTTGTATTGATTTATCTGATTATCTAATAAAAATTCAATGATGAAAATGACTGACACATGATCAGTGACTAGGTCCTAAGTCTTAGGTTTGCATCTCATTTTGCACTTTGCATGATTGCATTTATCTCACAATTGCCCAAATCAGCTTGATGCATAATGATTCTCCAAAACTACGCTAAACATATCATAAGCATTGAGTATCACACGAAGGTCTTCTTAACATATCACCAAGAAAGCATTCCTAGCTAATTTTGACATTCTGAACCCATTTTTGGGATCAAAATTGAAATTTGAGATCATTTATATTGTCAAAATTATGATTTAAAATTTTCGGACCTAGGACAACTGACTGCTTGCATAATCACCCTTCTAAACATCAAACGAATCTAGGATTCAACTTAACTGATTATCTTACATCAAACTATTCTAATTTCAACTTGGTCAACCATGGTCAACTCATGGTTAAATCTAGTCAAACTTGGTCTCTAGGACCTCTAAACGATGCAGAATGCATTCTTGAACGTGTATAACCACTTCTCAAATCAATTCACATGCTTCTAAACCATTCAATGCTGAATTTTCTTGTCAGATTTTGATTTTCATCCCGAAGGGGGCATGGTATTGCACATCAATAAAGTCTATAAATCAAATCTTTCCTCAGTAATCAAGACAACAACCACATCTAGTTGTTGATTCATCAAAAGACCTCGTCGCTTAGGGCACATCACTTGTGGCATATCAGATTCATCGAGATCCATATCAATCTGGTATCCTAATCAATCTTGTAAACTATATCAACTTTTTGTAACCATTGGTTCATTAGTGTTATTTCCTTGGTTCTTCATAACTAAAGGGTTCAAATGTGATACCATTTCGATTCCTTTGGACAATCAGGTCTGGAATCAGGTGACAATCAGGTGTTTTGATACTTTTTCGTAATCATCGGTTCATTGTTGCTATAGTTGACATCATCATGATTCTTGGTCAACCAGGACCTGAATAAGCTTTTCCAATCTTTCAATCAGTTTCTATCTCATAATCAGTTAATCTCTCAGAATCTTTCATCATCATCAAACACAAATTATTCTTTTAACCACTGCGCTTCGCACAATCATTCAAAGAGGGGCAAAATGTAAGACCCAAAAAATGGGCTATACGTTCATTAACCTCTTACATCAACAATTCGATCAAAATCGACATCAAAGTCCTAACCTAAGGCACATCTGTACATCATTTTATCAAAAACCTAATTGATATCTTAATTCTGCATTCGGGAATATTCCTTGAATATTCCTAATTTATCATAATTATCTTTAATTGAATATTATTTGGCGATAAATGTCATTATTTATCCTAAAGTTGATTAATTGAATATGATGAATATTTAATTAATTAATTAAATTCTTCCACTTAATTATTTAATTAGATTTAATTGCATTTATTCCTAATTAATATTGTTTTTATTTTGACAATAAATCAAATATTAATATTGTTTTTATTTTGACAAAAAATCAAAATTCCTACAAACAATCAATTGAATATTTATTTAATTGATTTAAAATCAAAGTTGTCAAATTTAATGATTTAATTGGAATAAAGTTTGATTTAATAATTGATTAACCCATAAATCAATTGTTTTAATTCAAAATCAGTTAAGTTGAAAATAAATCACTTTATTTATTAAATTAATTCATATTAAATCATGCACAATCAGAAAAGCAGTTAACTTTAAATCAATTTTCAATTTTAATTTGTTAACTTTCTAAACTCAACATCTGATGATGAGTTGAAAAAGAGAACTAAAACTCTATTTTGAGATAAAAAAAGCTGCTTTTGTATGATTTAGTGAGTTATTTATTCTTAATTTCTTGTTAACTCAAAAATCAACTTGAGTTTATCAAGAGTGATTTATGGTTTTTCTTATGCATCCTCAAACCCTGGATTTCTATAAAATCAAGGCTCAGCTCTTCACAATTACATCTCTGAAATTTGCACAATTACTCTGGCAAAATTGCATACAAAGAATCAAGCTTTTGCGACAGATGACTTTGTGAGATCAATTCATAGTTTTTCATAGCTTTGCATAGATTTTCATATCATTCTTAGATTAAATTTGCATATCATTTTCAATCAATTCTAGCTTAGATTCATACAATTTTTCATCCTAATTGCATAGAAAATACAAAAATATAGATTAATTTGCATTCATTCTACATTCATCTTTTAGCATTAAAACCTTCGTTTAGGTGTTGCATTGTCACCGATCTTGGTCTAATCTGATAATACATACTCGCACCTACTAGATGGCATTAAATCACATGGTTAGCTTAGTTTCAATTACTTGCAGATTTTGATTTTGCTAACCTCTAATGTTTTACTGAAGTGTTGTGTCTACAGCTAGGTACAATTTTCACACACACAGGGTCCACCTCCAACCAATCCAGAGGGTGGTAGTAATTCATGATTCAATTGATTGTCTACTGATTTTGTATATATGATCCACTAATTATACTAATATACTAATGTACTGATGTATAATGATCCCACTTTGATCATATGATGTACTTGATAGCTTTGATACGTTGATGCCATTTTGATGACCTGATCCTATATATCCTTTTCATCTTATTGTACTTCATTGAATGATACATTTATTATACATATGAGATGCATCTTTTTTTAATTCCTATATGACATTTTATGCCTCTTATGATGATGCATATGTCATGGATACATTTCTTTTAGTCTTTTTATATACTATGTATGATTGATGTATGTATGGCTATCTTTGATGTTATACGAAAGTTATGGATGCAAATAAATCTATTTTTTCTATATTTTTCTAATATGACATGCCATTCAAATATGATGTAATATGTTAATGCAATGAATGTATGATGCCATGAACATGTGATGCATGTCCTTTTGATATCAATGGTAGAGATACTTGATTGTGATCAGATCCATATGATGATGTTACCAAATTGGATTCAATGCCCATATTTGATCTCAACTTTGATTTTGATTTCATCCCTCAGAAGAAAAATCTCCTTAATAATGTTTAAATCGAAGAGACATTATGAATTCAGTGCTAAAATAAATGACACTAACTATGACCACTAGGACAATCGTTGATAATTTAGATATGCTATTTTTCATCATTGAGGATTTTGGAATGTTGAGGTTAGTATAACCCTCACTAATTGAAGTTACAATCATGAGAATATGAATACTACCTTTTTTAGATGCAAGGTCAAAAGTGAACACAAGCCTTGAAACATACAGAGTCGAGATGACCTAAGTATCACTTTCTTTTAATGGTGCAAGACAACACAAGCATTGAGGTTTGAAGAACCGAGATGACCTGAGTGTGTCTTGTATAACCCAAAAAAACAAAAGATCTTTCCTTTCATGTTAAATGAATGATGTTATGCCCGCAATGACCCTTTGTCATTCATATCCTTGGACACACATTACTGGTTGTACCTTACTAAGAAATCACTAACTAAAATAGTGTAATTCCCACCCTAGTATCTATATATTTTGGACTGACATGAATATTACTCTATTATTTGGATTATATGTTTGGACTATTTAATTTTATGATGAGACATTGGAGCATATCTGTGTATTTAGTTAATAGATTTATTATGGAGATATTAAATGATTTTTCATAAAATGATGAATGTTTAGGAATGAACTATTTGTGAAATGTTTCATACCTGATTTATATTATTATATTTATTATGGATTTAACCCTACTAATCCCATTATGTTCTCATGATGACACAGTTTGATGTGAGTGTAGGATGAGGAGAGGTAGTCATAGTTACTCCACTAGTAAATTTTAGCCTATTTTTCGACGAGGATTAGTCAAATTTTTGATACCAATTGGTCGAACAAATGACCAAAACTATTGTCGGTCCTTTTTCATCGATTATACAATAGGAAAACCCATCGTCAAAATTCCGACATCCATAGTGGTTGAATTATCGACCAAATCATCGTCGAAGTAATCACTTCAACCTGGAAGAATTATAGATCATACCTTTTATCTATGTGACCAAAGTCCATCTAAATTGCGATGAGTTAGGGTCCAAACTATTTTCGAGGGTTCAACATTCTCATCGAAATGCCACAAAAATTTCATCTCTCTTTTGACGACATTTGGTTGGAATAGACATCGAATACATAGCATTCTCATCGAAAGAACTATTATTCATACATTGAAAAAGCGACCAATAATATTTTTTGGTTAATATATATATATATATATATATATATATATTATCAAATTAAGCATACCAATATTATCACATAAAACATTAGTCAAAAATGATGAATGATCAATCGTGGTGAATATTTTTTCTCTATTAAAAATATCAAATATACTATAGCTTAAATAAAATAATTAACAGGAAAATATAAGTTGATTATTGTCTTTGTGATTGGGGTGCTTTTATTTAAACCTTATCTCATGTTCAGGGCTTTAGTCTACTACCTCAACTTAAATTATATGTCTTGGGACTCAACTCACTTGCTTAGCTAAAAGATCCTGCATACACTTCTGGTACTCATTTTAAGGCATCTGGAGACTACATAAAGGGTTTTGTCTCTAACTAAAGAGAGGTCTAGCCTACTAGACATGTATGAAAGTTGCGAAAGCACAACAAGGCCAGTGAACTATTGATTGCAGAGGATACACCAAATGCAGTTGTGCACTAATGAAGTTATATGTTAAAGACAACATATACCTGTGTAGTAATGAAATAATCTATCAAATATTTATGTCGTAACTGGTTGGTGGGATGAGTAGATGCAGAAGATTACCTCCTAAAGTGAAGTTTGAAGCCCCACAAATTCATGAGTGGAGGCTTATATGTTGAGATTAAAATATTTCATAACTTTGAAGCCAATGGATTTATGGTTAAATCAAAGAAGAATACATAAGCAGATGTTAAAATGATACAAGATTATTTACAGTTTGTGGACAATAATAATTTTATTGTTGATGGGTTTCTAACTGATCTCTCTATAACAACAACATATGTAGTAGGTACATTATTTTTCTACTTCACTAGAAGGCTCAACTGTACCTTTTATGTAATATTAAAGTTTCATTGTTTTGTCATTAGTCATTTGATCTTATAATACTAAAGTTGCATTGTCATTGGTTCCCAAGTATTTGTCTCTTTGACATTTGTTTCTCCATCTTTATACATTATATTACCATGCATCTCTATTCTTCATTCAATAGTCATTTGATTATTAGCTTAATGTATGGCTACATCTAATATATTTCACTATTCACAACAACATTACTTAATGTATGGATGCATCTAATGTATTTCATGATTCAAAACAACATTCTTGTCATTGTTTTGAATATTATCACTATTTCTTACATTGAAATCATTGTCTTTTCTTTCACTGTTATTACTGTACTATTATTTTTGTTTTGAGAGTTGATGTTCTATGCTCTTTATCCTTTGGCTTTTGTAATCACATTATCAGTACTAATAAGTTTTTGTTTATGTCTCATCCACCCTCTAATTTTTCTCATACAATATCTTGATCATTCTCAGGATCATTGTTCTTAGCATCATGGAGCTATTAATTGTTAAGGATTCTATATTTTTCTATTATAACAGTCCCAAGAATTTGAGATCTATCCTCTACTTTCCATTTCATTGACTAAGCTCTTCATCTATGAAAAAGTTTGAACTTCTAGCCTCTAATAAAATAGATTTTAGTTATATTGCCAAAGTGTCATCAACAAATTTGTGCCAAAGTTGAGGTTGTCACTATTGTGTTTGCTCCCAAAGTTGGGTTTAGGATTGGTGAAAGTAGATCCCTAGTCCTCCCATTACTAAATGGTATCAATCATGGTGTCTAGAGAAGAGCCAATGAATCCCTTAATGTAATATTTTAATGTATTACCATTATGTCTATATTATATCCATTCACTAACTTTTTTTTGATAGAAAAGATTGTGCAAAGTCTTGATCATCAAGAATCATGTACATTGCAGAGAGGGCTATTTATCGTGTCTAGGAAGGGGTATTGAAAAGGTTAAAAATATGGACATTTGACTAAGAAAAGTCACTGAGTATTCCTCCAAACAAGTAATTGGTAGATGACCAACAATGTTCTACATTTTCCTTTTTTGTGAATTATTTTCTTGAGACTAAGGAGCATAATTATAAATCATTATCATGGGGATAAGTCTATTTAAGGTCTCTTGATTCATGGTAACTCATATACAAAGACATAATGCTTACTTATAGTTATTTTCTTTACAGGCAGAAGGAAATTTTGATTCTCATATCACATACTATTCTATTGACGATGCCATCCCAAATTTTCTAGTGTACAATTGGATAATATCTTTGCATTCTGTATTCAAGCATACTTGTATCTGCTACATTGCCTTACTATATCAGAGAATTTTTTGGCGTGCTTTGTTTTATCTGTCAACTATATCAGTTCAAACATTTCTCTTTTACAACACCAAACCATTCTAACCATTACCGAGCTGGTTAGACTTTCTTTTACCTTTTCTATTAGTACCACTAGTGCTGATGAAGACAAAGTCAATTATGTTGTATAGGTTTTGTCAACTTACAGCTTATTAAGTATTGATGTTAATCTTCTTGTAGTGTTTTTCTTTCCTCTCATTGTTTCATTTTTGTAGTCACACTTATATACTAGATGTAAGCATATGGGCAACTAGGAGTCTTTTTGGGTAGTGTATGCATTATAGTTAAGTCAAGTGAAACTGTGTAAAGATGAAATACTTCAGGTAAGATAAGTTGAATCTAATACTGAGTAAGATAATTACACTTTTGTAAATGTCAAGGTTATTAGGAGTTGTGACAAATTTCAAGGTTATTGGGATTTGTGACAAATGTCAAGGTTATTAGTTGTGACAAATATCAAGACAGAAAACATTTTCAAATGGCCAAACAGTAAATTGACATTTGAGAGAAAAATTTCAATATATGTTTACAGACCACCTAAAAAATCCCAAGGCTAGTACTAATTTTCTAAATTTTGTACAATTACAATATTTCCTCATCTTTTTATAAATATATTCAAATAATGAAGAATGATGTAAGGCATGCTCGAACATATCTGAGAGAAAAGTGCCAATCCTTACTCATAAATATTAAAAAATATAATGCTTTGAAAATTCAATGATTCAAACCTTATTTTTGAACAATATTCAGAAATTCAAACTATTAAGGATTACATACGGCACATCCAAACACAACCAAGAGAAAGGTGCCAACACTTACCACCAAAACCAGGAATAACTCCAAGAGAAAGCTCTGGCAACCCAAGTTGTGCTTTTGACGTTGAAATACAAGCATGACAAGACTTCACAAATAGAATGAATTGGAAACTTAAGACAGATCATGTAATGAAATGAACCTTTGGAAATATAAAATAAGAAACTGAGTGTTGATATTAAAAGGGCATACATACCAGTAACAACAATTTCCCTCACATCATTTCTTCTCATTGCCTCATCATACTTTTCCCCAAGTGCATCAAGGACTGCAAAGAAACAAGATAAACAAATCAGAAGCATATAGCGATGTTAGAATAGTTACTAACATGGTCATAAATTATGTTCTTATAGTAAAAGAATACTTTGACATAAGAAAAAAACTACACAATATTAAAACATGACATTGTGCTTTAAAAACTAAAAAGGTAATAATACGAGACCATTCATTAATTAGCTATTTAAATTTTCATTAGTTGAGAATTGATAGTCATTGTCAAAAGGACAAGAAAATCATCCCCTAAGTCAAAGGGATACATTTATGAAACAATTAAGACAATGATTCAAAGACAAAAACACTATTATTGACAAAGCAAGAAAGATCAAAATAGTAGTTTTGCTACTATAGTGCATGATTGGGCCAAACATTGTTCAATGCAAATAATAAATGAATTAAGGGAAGTGAAGAGGGTTACAAAGTAGTAAAAAAATCATTGTTATTAAGTAACAAGAAAGAGTAGCCAAACTGACAAAATTAGTGCTATGAAGACAATTATCATTGTATAGAAGCAATGGTGTTCAATGTCTAAAGGACAATGACATATACAAAAAAATTAGTGTTTATAGATGGATTGACAATGAACAAAGAGGTTTCAAAAAATAGTGATGTGTACACTGTCAAAGAACATTGTGGTATTCACAATCAAAGAACAAAGATGTGCTCAAGGTTATAAAATAGTGATTTGTTTTAGAATGTGAAGAGTGCAGTAAGAACAGTAGTAAGTAATGTTGCAATAACAATGAATGCAAGACAAAGATGTAATGAAAGTGAAAAAATAGTGATTGTTCAAGGGTTTTGCTATACAAAGTCAATGGTGAACAAACATTGATACAAAACAATGAAATGACAGGATCCATGAGTAAGATGAGTTGTTCACCATTCTTGATGTAGCAAAGTCAACAAGATCGGTCGAAGGCCATAAAAAAAATCAGTCACAATTATCTAGGAACTATGTTAAAGCACTGTCCCAAGAAATGATGAAGGTGTGTTTTCAAGAACAGAGATGGAGTCTTTATTTTGATAGAGGGGTCATGTTTTAGAGAGGGATGACAAGAACCATAATACAGAGGTATCATTTTATTATTTTATCATCATGAATAGCATGGTGAGTTTGTGAATGATTGTCATAAAGAGCAAAAAAAAGATACCTAATAGGAACATAGTAAAAGTATCATATGGGGCAAATTAGAGGCCAAAAGGACATCAAGTGACAATCACAAGAACCTTATTGAAAAAATAATGGTCAAGTGGGCTTAAAGACAGTGTTTCTATAATGCATTATCAATACATAACAGTGATTAGTAAAGTGTGCAAAAAACCAGTGATAGAGTGTCGATATGCATAGAGGTCATAATAGTAATAAATGTTTATAACAGTGCTTTTAATGATGCTCCAAACATTGAGAATGCAAGATACCTGTAATGATGAACTTCATTTCGACTTGATAATTGGCTGTCACTATTAACTCTAAGCTTATCTTTAAAGTTTTAGCTTCACTTGGTTTCGAGAATAGTTTAATATTCTCTACTTAACAAGGCTAACCACATGAAGGTGGAAGCTCATTTGGCCCCTCCCCCACCCTAACATTACTCTAAATTCCCCATTAATATATAATAACATTCATTCATTCATCCATTTTTGAAATATAACATTCAATCATTATAATCACATGATAACATTCATTAACACATAAAATTCATTAACACACAACATTCATGAATAATTCATTAACACAAAATTAATTAACACAAAATTCATTAACACACAACATTCATGAATAATTCATTAACACATCATTCATCAACATTACTAGTACAAAATTACATCCATTAAGACAATGTTCTTTCATTAGCAAAAAATGTTAATTATAATCATTTCTTTTTGGGTTTCTTGCTATTTTTTTTAATCATGTAATTTCTAAGAGGAAGATCAATGTCCTCATCATTCCCCTCCTCTACTGATTCTAATTCCGATGCATGTCTCCTCCTCATCTTTTCAGGAACAGGAGGCCGCTGCACCAAAGGAAGGTCCGCTAGAATAACAACTACATCATGAGTTAAATTCACACCATTTTATATTAGTGAATTACAAGCATTTAATTAAGTAAAAGAACTATAAATTAAAAAATTAATTTAAAAGAACAAAACATAGATTTTCTTTACCTGAATGTGCCACATGATCTACATGGTGATCACTCTGAACATCCTCCGGCACTCGCTCAGCATGACATTCTGTATCCTCTAAAATATACACAAAAAAGGTTACACCAAGTTCAATTTAAGATGTTAAATTGTATTAATAATTACATAATTAATTTTAAATAGAAAATGAACACCTCCATCGACACTATGATGCACATCAGGGGCTTCATCATGTGGCGTAGGATCTGTGTTACGATTAAGAGGCTGCATTACAATGTCATGCACATTATTATCAAATAGATTGTTGCTTAAGTATTCAATTTCTAATATATTTTTTGTCATATTTACCTGTTCACATGATGCAAGAGACTCTTGGGTTGGGCTAGTGGAAGCTTGGCATAGGTGTTCAGCCATGGCTTGATAGCCTTCCTTGAAGGCAATTTTTTTGTGTTCTGTCGTGGCCTCTAAATTAAATTCAGAGCCCTGCATTTTTTGATTAAAAAAAATTACTTTCATTTTATAAATAATTTTTCTCTGCAATTCATTTACTGCTACTTACAATTCGTGCTTTAATTTTGGAATATCCACCAGAGCCAAGCCTTTGTTGCCTTTGATGCGTCCTGCAACCTATAAAAAGTTTAAAATATGTTAGATGATATAGATATAAAGATCACTAATTAGTGCATTATTACATTGTACTAGTAGCTAATACTATTGCATACCTTCTTCTCTCATTTGCTGGTGTAATTCCTCTTTGAGCATCCCCTTTCTCCTTTGCATCCAAAATGAACTCATTCCAATCCCTCACTGGAATAAAGAGAGGATGCTCGTACTTTGGGTTCTGGATGAGACTCCTATATGAGTCCCTCACAGTCTTAAGATGTTTGGCAACTTTTTCTAAAATTTTCTTCTCCTCAAAAATATTACTACCAAACTCATGCTCTAAATGTTTAATGAGTTGATCTTTTAATTTTTTGTCTTGCAAATTCCACCTTTTAAGAAAAAACACAAAATTGTTAGAAAAATTAACTAAAGTTGTGTACCTTGAATATAGTAAAAGAAAAGACCCGAATGAAAGGAAAAATACTGTACCAATTAATGATATGAAAAACAAATAGTGGGATAGGGTTAGTTCACTTATGATGTTCCACCTTGTACGTATGGTGGGCCCGAATATATTTAGTGTGAGGTCATAAAGTGTCTTATAAAATGAATCATTTCCTACAAAAAATGTCATGGGATAATCAATCCAAAACTTGTTATGAATAGGTAAATGCATATTACAATATAAAAAATAATAATTTTAAAGTACCTGGAAGCTTAGGACATTTTAAAGGCATCAATTCATTATCATCAATCAATAATGATGTCTGCATAACTCCCGTGCTAGAAACATGGGTAGATCTAGGAAATGATGGTGAATTATCACCAATACATGTACTCTGATATGTATCTGGTGTAGCAGACGGCACCAGTGTATCTCCTACTCCATAAAATTAATCCACTATGAGATGCACCCAAGATTAAAGTACACATTATCAAATCATAATTAACACAAAACCAAATATAGAAAAATAAGGATTTATCAAGCATAGACCATGAAGGCATTGATGTTTGCATGCCCCTTGTTTCTGATATTGCACTCAACAATCTCGGATGGACATCCGTGGAGCTCCTAGGAGGAGTCGCCTACACTTGATGACCTGAACAATACATTGTTAGCAAAGACATTCTAAAATAATAAAAGTAAGAGTTAACTTAAGAAGTTTTTGAATATTCCAAAGAAAAAATTCCTTGTAACTTGTCAACTAAAGGATTATTTTACCTGAGGTAGCCAAAGCTCTGCTAGTACCGACCTCACTGCGTTGTCCTTGACCAGGTACTTCAGTTTGCAAAAAATCATGTAACAAGAACACATACATATTTTACTTCACAACATAAAAGAGTATAAAATATAAACCTTTATTGAACTTTTGTTATAACTAAAGATTCATTACTGCTTACTTCATAATGATGTGCTTGTGCCATCAATTTAGATTTCATCTTCAACATCTCCTTGGTTGGATTTACTTCATCCAAAATGCTAATAATTTCTAAATTGATTTTTTTTTAGTTTTTTCCTCAACATAATTGTTATATTAGGCATTTCTGCAATATCTTCATCAGAAGGGGTAGCTATTGCCTCTATTGCTACAGGTGCTCTTCCCCTATCCTAAACATCAAATTGTGATAGGAATATCAGTAAAACTATCATAAAAACTCCAAAACCCTAAATAAAATAACATAATAATATAACAATTTTCAACTATCTAATTTGTACAATTTCAATAAGGTTTACCATTGCTAAAGAATGGGTGGGAGGAGCATCCTCATGGCCTCTATCATGTGGGGGATTCATATCATCCTATGACAAAGATTAAATCTAAAAAATTCAACGAACTGAAAGCAATAGACTTAGCAAAAAAAACTTATTAATAAAATGGTATATAGTACTTACCACCCTCATGATAGTAACTTTGTTTGTATCTATGTGATTTAAATGGTAATCTATTAGTAGTTCTTCCCCTGCACTTATTGATTTTATTGCACATACAAAAACTTGATTCCCCTCATGCACCTCAAATATGCAATTGGGTTTCTTATTAGTTGAGGAAGGTCGCGTACTATTTATAAAGCCTACAATATTACCTATTGCTTTTGGTCTCACATCAATGTACATTGCAAATCTTTTACTTTGATCATTTTCTTTCCATTGTATATAATTTGTTGATAGTGCATACCTACGCATACTTTTTTTATATTAAACAATTCGCATCCAATCATTGTAATTGTAACACAGACCGAAATACTTGAACAATTCAACAACTTTTTTGTAACATACCTTTATCCCATCCATGGAAAATAGGCCCAAACCATGTAATGAGGATGTGGAGCTATGTGATATATCCTCTCATTAACACAAAAATCAGTGTTAATTGGAGGTAGCTCATTGGGTACCCATTCTTTCTCAATATGTGTGTACCAAAAGGGCACCTTGATGTCGCCTTTGGTCTCATCATCATAAGAACATGACCCCCTTTTAGCAAGGAAAAATTGCATGTGTTTATCAAATTTTTTTCTAATCTTTTGACCTCTAGTTGGTCTCCCCATTTTAGTTGTACTACATGTAGAACTTTCATCTACCATTCCCTCATTTCCCTCATTCGATGTAGATAGATCTAACAAGTACCTATTTGGTGGGTCCTGCAATCCATCAAATGAGATATTGTCACATCCCCACTTCAAATAGAATTTTGATAATATTTAAATAATATATATAGAATAATCAAGTCGTGACCCATACGTATGGTTCTTCTTTGTCTATACATGAGAGATATAAAATGTAATAAGTTGAAAGTGATTATATAATTATATGTCTATACAGTTCTTCTTTGTCTATATATACATTATATGATTATATAATATGTCTATTTATAACATACATGCTCAGTGATAAACAAGAACAATATAAGAAAATTATGTCTATTTATTGACTTATACCTGCTGATCCATGTCACTGTGCATGATCCATGCCAAAGGGGTTAAATTTTTTGCATATGTTAATCATTTATCTTAAGTTAGCTAAAAATTACATGATACGTATGCTACAAATAACTTAGAAGACAACATGAACAATATGCAACATCGTAAAAATGAACAAATTTACCTTATATATGGAATGCAAGATCGTCTATAGAAGGGGTGATGATGTCTATAGTCAATTTCTTGTTTGCAAAAAAGGTGATAATAAAACACAATATATACATGTATCAACAATAATTAATTGAGCATCGTAAGCAAAACATTGGTAATTATAAATCACATATGTTGTAATCATTAGAATTGAACACAATAAATATGTAATCATTAGAATTGAAATCTATAAATCAATATTAAACATATATACTAATCAATATAAATATATATAAATAATTAAATCACATATATACCTTGTACATTTCAATCATGTCATTGATCATCTTCATCCATCTCATCATCATTGCCATCATCATCATCATCATCATCATCATCATCATCACCACTATCATCATCGCCATCATCACCATCACCATCATCATCATCATCATCACCACCATCATCATCATCACCATCATCATCATCATCATCATCATCACCATCATCTTGATCTTCATCATCTTCAATATCTTCTTTTTCCATAACATTATACTTTATCGGCCTTCCTCTTGGATCATGTCTAACAACAAATGACCAACCCTGTTTATGTGGAACCTCTGAGTAAAACACTTGCTCACATTGTCTTGGAAGAACATAGGGCTCATCTCCAACTGGCTCAAATGACCTTGTATTAATCATTGTAAATCCATTATCATGTTGAATAACAATTCTATCTAGATCATTTTGATTCAGTCATAGCCTGCACCATTTGAAGACGAATAGAACTACTTTGAAGGAGTTAAATTCACACTCAATTATATCATCCAAGATTCCATAGTATTGATTTTGAGATTTTTGAGGATGTATGTCATTTCTAGATGATATATTAGTGACCTCAAAAACTGCAATTATCCCAGAATCACAAATTTTTTTCGTGTCATCCAACTTTTTTATGCGAAATTTATGGCCATGATAGTACATAGCTTTGTGGTGCTTGACCTGCACTTTTTCAAGCATGTGAAATTATTTGCATCATGATTTGATACAAAACATATGAGTCATGATCATTAATAAATTTGTACGTACCTTTCTACCTCTTAAACCATATGCTAGATAAATTACCATTGGCGTAACATTGGAATCTCCATTATGATGAGCTTCTCTAACCAATGAAGCAACACCTTCTCATGTTAATGAGAAACCATTTTGTTGACATCATTCAATCCATACCGTCATCCAATCAAGATTGTTCGCAATATACAAATGTATTGCATCCCACTCTCGACCAACTGTATAAAAAAAATACACCAATTATAAATAACTTATATTGAAGATTTATAAGAATTAATTAACTACAATAACATCTTATATTTAGCTCTCACTTTCCTCAATCTACCTTTTCCCTTCAAGTACTCCCTTCAAATTTTTTAATGGAGTTGGGATCCCAAATATGATCTACATGGATTTTCGTTGCAAACTTAGGAAGATATTCACTAATGTACACCATGGTCTAGTATACCATATATCCCTCCACCATAGAACCCTCAGGATGTGCTCTGTGTTGAACCAAGCCTTTCAAAAATTTCAAGTGTCTCTTAACCATCCACATTGACCTAGTTGGTACAGGTCCACACAATTCAATCTCCTCAACTTGATGTATGAGGTAGTGTTCTTGTGCATTGAAAAAAGTTGAAGGTAGACACTTTTGCATTTCACACATAAGATAAAAAAATTTTCTCTTCCAATATTTTATATCTTCTTTATTGATTTATTTTAATGGCAACCACCTCATGTATTTTCCAAGATCATATATAACTTGTTTGACACTGTTGGTGAAGTGGTGTGGTAGAGATAGAGGTAGAACGTACTGCAATATTTGTAAAATGATCTTATCAATATTTTATAAAAGAATGCAATGAAAACTACATGCAGTATATAGATATATAGTGAATACAAAATAACATGAATTGCCTTAATAAATGTATGCCAATCGTGTGCTTTCATCCATAGCCCAAATTCACTTTTCTTTGATATGAGATCATTTATGTTCGCAGCAAATCTTGTGGGAAATCATATTTTTTTATGACTTCTTTTATAGCATTGCTCTGCTACTCTAACAATAACCAACTAAGGGCACTTGTATCAATCTAGTCTCCATTGTTATTTGATCGAATGACATTTTTCATTGCATGGTTGGATTCTTCAATGTCACTACAAATTTTGATAATTTTGTCTTTGTCATGCCTTTGATCCAAGATTTTCCATAATGTCTCTGTTACATTTTTTTCCAATATGCATAGGATCAAATAAATGCATGATTGGGAGTTGCTTGTAGTACGAAAACCTACTAAATTACATAGGATAAATTTTTAGTCCTTTTGGAAGTTGGTCATTAATGCCTTGACGACCTTCATGAGCATCAATTACATCATTAGTAAACAAAACACAATATCAAAATATAAATTTCAAACAAAAACCCTCAGATGGAATGACATTACCTTGACAATTTATTTTATTATATTCCAACTTCCATAGGTGAGGTGTCATTGTCTGTGGCTTTGATGTAGTCTCTTCTTTCCCATTTAAAATATGTTTTTCACTAATTCAATACTTATGATTTCTATGGAGAAAGTGTCTATTCTCATCGAACACCTGCTTTCCTAAACTTTTTGAATGACCAGATTTCATCTTTGGACCACAAACTGGATATGCAAATTTTCCTTTTGTCTGAAGACCTGCAAGATTGTGTATAATTGGATTAAATATGTTAACTTTGTGTTAGCACTATAACATACCAAAAAAGAGGTGTTAAGAAGAGAACATACCACAAAAATGTGTTAGCCTAGGGGCATCTATATTGTCCATACAAGCATTGCATGGAATTGAAATTGTCTTTGTCGTATTGGTCTAGAGATGTCATACATAGTGACCCCATTCCATAACACCATCAACTTGTTGATAAGGGGCTCAATATATACATTGATATCTTTAACTTGGTACTTACCTAGTTGAATGAACAAAAATATTACATAATTATTATGACCATTTTGATGGATTATTTATAGTAAATTAATTTAGATGACTATTAAATGAAAAAAATACCTGGAACAATCAATGCCAACATTATGTGCTCCCTCTTTATGGACATCCAAGAAGGAATGCTATTGTTGATAAAAAAAAATAGGCCACACTGAGTAAGTAGATCTCATCTCTCCAAATGGATTAACACCGTCCGCTGCCAATGAAAGCTTGAGATTATGAGGTTCTTCTTTAAAGTGTGGCCATTTTTCCTCTATTTCCTTAAATGTTGAACCATCCGCAGGCTTTCGCATAATGTCATCTCAACTTCTATTGCATGCATGGTAATCCATAAATTGTGCCAAGCTATTGCACCTGAATAATCATTGCAGATGTGGAATAATGGGAATAACCTGAAGAACCTTGCAAGGCACCTTTTTTTTAATTCGATCTGATCGATATCTACTAATATGACAAATAGGGCATTCTATTGCAAATTCATGTTGTTTATGATATATAATATGATCATTCAAACATGAATTTATTGTTTGATACTCCATTCCAATATCTTTCATAATGTCAGATAATTCTCAGTACAAGCGAGGTAGAATGTTTTATGGTGGTAACAAACACTCACCTATCAACCTATGACCAAAAATATAATTTGTTAATTTCAAAAATATTAATTGCTACACGATTCACCCAATGTTAATTGTAAGGGAATTATTACTAAAATAATGAAAAAAGATGACATACCTTAACATACGTGTCATTGCTACGTTGGATAAACCATTCATAACCTTCAAGTTCACCAACAACAATACAACAACAAGAAGAGTTGTTTGGGAGCTTTCATATAGGGGCTCGTGTGCCTTCTCAAGTATAGGTACATCAAGGTCTGCATCAACATCATCATCATTATCATCATCTTGATCATCGTTATCTTCTTGATCATCGTGCTCTTCTTCCATGGGATCATTACCTTCTACTTCCATATTCACACCTCCATGTTCCCTCATTTGGAAATCCACATTCTCTGGATTGTCATGGTCCATAACATGAAACCCAGGGTGGTTGACCTATATGAAAATGATGACCTTATATTAACCATGACCATGATGTCATCATCAAATCATGCCTTATGTATTTTATAAATTATTAAAATACATACCAATGGATGAAATTCATTTCCCCCTTCAATGTGACCATGTTGCCTACAATGTTCCTCAACTGTTTTGATTAGATATCTTCGAGTCTTTAAGCCCTTACAAATTTTGCAAGGACAATAACAATTTCCATCACCTTTTATTTTTAAGTTAGACCATAGTCTAGCAATTGTCTCCCTATTTTGTTATGCATTGATATCGTCAGACATGGTCTTTCTTGAATGGAATGACTTGTTGGTGGAAGAAGGATGACTTGTTTGCAACCTGCAAATTATATATCAAGTGTATTAAAATAACATCCAACATTAATAATCAAGTAAATTCTAGAAAATCCAATTGATTCATATTTGCTTATCATGTGACATTCTTTGTTACAAAGAATTGTCTATTTTTTGTCAAGAATGCCCTCATATGGATGAGGTGTGTATCCTTGATCACAACCTCTTCCTTGCTTGATAGTGTATGTCTACTATAAAAAAATTCCTTAGAAAAATTTAAAGATAAGAAGAAACTAAAACAAAAATCTGTGGGTGAGCCAATAGAACAAGGGACGCAAGCGTAAAAGTTCCTTCCTTATATAATGTGTTTGGGGTAAGCTATGGTGAAATGAGAAAATGGTTAAGTAGCATAGATTTTATGAAGATGTCTTTTGGTAGGGTGAATTTTTTTTACTATTGTACAACATAAAGATTGCATTGAATTCAAGTACTTTATAAGTTATGTTCTCTAATATCTTGGGCAAGTCTACAAATAGATTAACTCTCATAAAGATAAAATATTGTGAGGATAATGACAAAATATCCAGTTAGAAACTTTTGTACTATACCTGAACCTCACCTTGCCAACACAGTTAGAAATCCATGGGCAGTGGTGATCAAATTTCTCAACACAACAGTTGCAAGAAGAGAAATGCTTGGAACATATAGGCCTGATCTGAAGAAATCACCAAATAAAAACTAACATGCAAAATGTTAAATTGAATGACATTTTATTATAGAGATAAATGTGTTGTCTAGATTACTACATTTCAAAAAGAAATATTGATATGCCAGAGAACCTTTCAAGTTGGGCAAAGCTGAGACCAAAGCCCTGCCCACTGAGTAGAATTGCCTAACTCTTTATGTGCATGATGGTATATTGATTTATTATCATTTTCTTGTATTTTTTTCATGAATTTTTAAGGCAGAGAACACAAGTTGTTCTTGACTATCCTGTACAAGGGTTTTGCAATCAGAAATCTTGTTTTGAAGTTGCATTTGAAGAAATTTGCACATGATAGACCATATAGAGCCTCATGAATGAGTGATGAGAAAAGTCTTGTGAGTAGGGAACAAGATTATGTAGATTTTTCTATTGGTGAGTACAAGGAGAAATTTTTGAGAGATATAGTACCAATGACATGTTGTCACATTCTCTTAGGAAGACCTTGGCAGTCCCTAAGAAGGAAAATATGATGGGTACTAGAATACTTGTTCATAAGGATGGTAACAAGTTTATTCTTAAGCCTTTGCAAAAATAATTCTTCATATTGTAATACCCCAAAAATGGGCTATAAGTTCATTAATCTTCTATATCAACAATTCGAATGAAATCAACATCAAAGTCCTAATCTAAGGCACATCTAAACATCATCGAATCATAATTGATTATCTTAAATTCTGCATCTGGGAATATTCTTAGCAATATTCTTAATTATCTTAATTATCTTTAATTTAATGATTATTTGGCGATAAATCACATTTATCCTAAGTTTGATTAATTGAATATTTTCATTAATATCTTGCCACTTAATTGTGTAATTAAATTTAATTCTATCTATTATTAATTGTATTATTTAATTTTGACAATAAATCAAAATTCTTATCTTTAATTGATTAAATTCTTATTTAATTAATTAAAGCATGTTGTCATTATTTAACAATATAATTTTTAATAAAAGTTTGATAAAATAGTTAATTAACTCATAAATTAATTATTTTATTTCAAAAATCAGTTAAGTTGAGCATAAATCACTTTATTTATTTATTAAATCATAATTATCCATGTGCACATTCAAGGACCAGTTAAACTCAAATTGGAAAATCAATGCAAGTTGTTAGCTTTTTGAAACTCAACATCTTTTTGAGTTTTAAAGTTGATCTAAACTTCTAATTCGAGTTGAACTGTGCTTTTGCATGATTTTTGTGACTTAATTATCTTTATTTAAAAAATAACTCAAAAATCAACTTGAGTTATTTGAGTGATTTATGGCTTTTTCTCATGCACCTTCAAAGTCCTGGATTTCTATAAAACCAAGGCTTAGCTCTTCATAATTCATCTCGCAAATTGCAAACTTACTCTACAGGAATCATAGCATATCAGATTTGGAGAATTTGCAAAATTGGAGCTTGAAAGATAAATTTGAGGATTCGAAGCTTTGTGAGATCAATTTCAAATTCATAGCTTTCATATTATTGTTAGAACTTTCACTCTCATATCATATCATTTCTAGATTAGCATTGCATATCAATTTTCATATTAGCATAGATTCATATCAGTTTTCATCATATTATTGCATAGAAAATACCAAAAAAATAGATTAATTACATTCATATTTTATATCAATTTGGCATTCAAATCTTTTGTTTAGGTGTCGTCTAGGTCACTAATCTTGATAACAATCTGAGAACATTAATCTTGCACCTACTAGAAGGCAGTAAATCGCTTGGTTAAATTAGATTTTAATTTTGCACGATTTTGATTTTTGCTAACCTCTAATGTTTTACTGAAGTGTTGTGTCTATAGATTAGGTACAATTTTCACACACATATTTTTGGCACCCACAGTGGAGCAACCCACCTTTACATGCTAGTTTTGATTTTTTTTTTAAGCTAAAGTCCTAAAGTTTCAAAGATTTAATTTTATCTCTCAAACAGCTTAGAATTTTGGATTGAAATTTTTTTTTTAGGTTTGAAATATATTAGAGAAGCTACAATAAAAAATTTAAAATTTTCTGAAATGTTTTAAATTTTTAATAATTTTTTCTTGAAATTATGAAAAAAATTAATATCTAACGCAAATCAGCATATTTTTTACAAATTTTTATATTTTCAGAAATCTCTTTAAATTATACAGGGGGTCCATTCTTTATATTTTAAATTTGGATGCAATATAATAGCTCAAATAGTCAATTTATAAAAACTAGTCTATTTTGATAAAATAGGTCTCTAGGGCACAAATGAAAAGATTTTTCTAAAATTTTTACTTTTTTGGAAATCTCTCTATTTTTTAGTAGGGGTCTCTATTTTTAATTTTTATTTTTATGGCCAAAATCATATCAAAAAAATTAGATCTTGTTGACTAGGTCAAATGCAGCAAAAAAAAAAAAAGTTTTGTGATGGGTATGCACTTATTTTTTTACATGGTTCAATGAATGATATGAGTTGTTATTTGGGTTAATTTCTGGTTATTATTTCTAATAATAATTTATTTTTAGAGCTAACCCTATGGTTTTCATAAGTTGAATATATTTTGCATATCTTGTTTGCTTATTTGCTTGTTGGAGGGTTCGTAACTTGCTTACATGAAAAAGCTCAACAAGAATTGCTAAAAATCAGATAAAATCTACTAAGCATGTTGCAAGGATCCCAAGTATTCTCCTTCATCTAATAAAATTTCAATTTGGGCTTAAAATAAATCTCTCGTGTGTCTAGCTTGGGTGATTCTTTTCATGCTTTTGTTTTACACACTTGAATAATTGATACTAGGTTGTGACACCTTAAGTATTTATTAGTAGTCTTAGATTACTTTTGATTGATCTTGATTGCTATCTTGGGTTATTGGACTCGCTAATCTGTCGGCCCCTCATTCTGCCTCGTGGTTGCAATCTCAGTGCCAAAAAGGGGAGGGGTCAACAGGATAGAAGCGTTAAGTGTTCCACTTGGCAACCCTTTTGTGCTTTTAGGAACTCACTTATTTTCCAAGTTGGGGACTCATTTTCAGCTTGTGTGAGGTGTTAAGTGTTCCACCTTGTGGACTCATCTCATATTCACTTTAAGCATTAAGTGTTTTCCTTTCTTCTTTTTGGGTACTTTTGGTAGATTTGCTTTTGGAAACATACATTTGTGCTCACATAGTAATTAGGCCCTATAACCACTATTCGTGATTCTTGAGAGATTGGATTCCCAATGAAATCCTTCTTGATGATAGAATCCTTGTAGGTAGGGAGGATACTTAGTGTGTTTCACATTCAACTTGGTTAGTGCATCTTTTCTTATTGATCGATACATTCTCTCCCAAGAGAGGTTGATAGATCACGTGGGGTAGACATCACAAGCTTTGGTAAATCAAAATTGGTTAGTGCATCTTCTCTTATTGATTGATACATTCTCTCTCTGGAGGGGTTGATAGATCACGTGGGATTGATATCATAGACCTTGGTGAGATAAACTTTGTCTTAGCGTGTCGGATTAATCTGCTTGCTTTGTTTGGGTTAAAAGTGAAGAGGTATCAAAACCTTGGATCTGGAGCCAAGTCCCCTTGTGGTATACTATTGTGAGTCACCTTTAGAGAGGGTTAACCGTAGCGGACAATCCCTTCACAGGGTAAACTGTGTTGATAGAACCTCAAGCGGTAATAGCCATTTTCATCGTGGTAGTGACAGTCGCTATATAAATGTCCTTGTGGAAGAAATCTCCATGGGTATGGTTCATTGTTGGGTTATCAAATCTCCCTAGCAGCTCCTGAAGATTAAGTTCTCAGACTATGTCAAAACCCTGGTGCACCGGGATTGGAGTTCACCCCTTTGGATCATAAAAGTTGCAGAGTCAAGCCATTACTAAAAACCCTAGCGAGGCCAAATTTTCATTTTCTAAGGTATTTATGCATTATTGCAAAACATTTTTGGAACATACACAATTAGCGCTTCTGAGGATTAGAACGAATAAGTCACTTGATTGTTCATGCACAACGTTGCTTTTGCCCTTGCTCATTGTTTTTAGACATGCTTGAAATCACATGCTTGTTATTTTGTGTGCTTGTTTATCTATCTGGTTACTGAAAATGAACAAATTTGTTACAATCCTCAAATCTGGACATTGAAATTTGCAAACAATTTAAATCTGAAAACTCAAAATTTGCAAAATCCGAAGTAAAATCCTTTTCTAGAGTCAAAAGTCATCTCAGGAGGTCAGAAAGTCATACGAGTTTCCATCAAGTGTCATTTCATTACAACCCATCTGTCGTATGATTGAGTACCTAGTGTCGTACAAGTTTCTATGCTAGCAAATTCTCAAAGTCAAAAATCTTGCAACTGTCGTATGAGATTTTCAACTGTCGTTTCATTGCTACCCAACTATCATATGAGATTTTTGACTGTCGTTTCATTGCTACCCAACTGTCATATGATAACCAACCCAGTGTCGTACGAGTTTTGATGCCAAAAAATTCTAAGAGTCAAAATCTTGCTTGCAACTATCGTACGAGTTTTGCAACTGTCGTTTCATAGCATACCCATTGTCGTATGAGTCTGCAGAGTGTCGTTTGGAAAATTTTTGAAAGTTGTCAAAAAATTGTCAGAATTGCCAGATATTTAGCTTTTTCAACCTATTTCCAGAATCTGTCAAACAAATCATTATGTCAAGAACAGAGCAGTAGCCATTGAGAATCAATACACATGTCTCAAAGAATCAGTACACATGAGCAAAAAATTCTAATCACAGCTATGATGAAACATTTGCATGCTATGCAAGTCAAACTTGATAAACTCAAAAAAGAGAAAGAACCCAAGGAGTTCTCCATGGAGGCTCTATGTCCTTTTCCATTTGACAAATACTTGTACATGTCACCATGCCCTCGAACAAAATATGAGCAACGTGACAACCCTTATGATACCTCTTCCATGGAGAGTGACACACCCATCTTTGAAGACTTTGAAGACTATGATGACTATGATGAGGGACAATATAGTGATACCTATGAACCCTCTGTTCCTAAGAGTCCTCCTCGTCGTGTGTTCCTACTTACTACAAATGGGTCATCACATTGGATAGATCATGATGGTAATCCATATGATTCTGATTTTGAAAGAGAGTTTGATGGCTTTTTTGGACAATATCTAGATGATACATCTACATCTACTAAGGAATATAAAATGTACCGTGCTAATTTAAAATATCAATACTATAAGGATCTCTCGTCTAAGAACTCTCAGGCTAAAAATAAAGATTGCACTCTCAAGCAAGATCATGTTAATGTTGAACCTTTGTCTTGTGATGGTTCCCTTCCATCCCCTACTTCCTCCAATACCCGTACATTTCCTAAAGCTTTTGAGTCTTTCAAATCTTTCATAGAACCTTCATCTGACACAAGCCCTAATACTTTTCATATGGTTCCCTATAGTTATCCTCTAGGGATACCTCTTAAAGAAACTCAAGCTAACCTTCACTTGGCTGCAAATACTTTCAATAATGATGAACCTAAAGAGCCTAAGCCTTCATATGCTATAATGCCTACTTTAGCTAGTCCTCCACCATCTCTTCCAAAGTCATCCATACAATCCCAACATGCTTCATTGTCCTTAGAAGTGGCTCCATGTCAAGAGGACTCCAAAAATGATAAAGAAAAGAACATAAAGAAAGATCAAGATCAAGAACCCTCCATGTCATCCACTCCTTTTCTCGATGTCTCTTATCCACTTCATGGTTCTTTTGATCCTGTACCCCCTTTTTCATGCATTCCACCATGTCTTAAGTCTTCTCCTAAGCAAGATCAAGCTACTACCTACACTGTTGAGCTTATTGAAAATCAAAATAACCTTACTATGCTTGTGCTTTCCAAAGATGATACTTCCATTAAGGTTGGTAAAAATGGTGTTGTTACTTCCGATGTTAAACCTATTGAAAATTAAGAAAAAAATTATGCACTTATGCTATCCAAAGATCCTTGTCAAGATCAAAGCCTTCCATCTTCTTATTCTACCACTCCATGTTCACTTCCACTTTCTACTCTTCCTAAGTCTTTGCAAGCTTTGAACAATCCTATCAAAGAAGTTGCTCCTATTCAAGATGTTCATGATTCTATTGAAAATCCTAATGCTCACTCTAAAGATGCTAATATCTTTGGTTGTCATATAAATTTTGATGAACTTGTTAATTATCCTTTTGCGTCTTCCACTTCCATCCTTGGACCTCTTCCACCACTACTAAGAGCTTCAGATCTACCTTCCATCTTGGGTCCTTATGTCCCTTCACTTTCCCCTCCTAACTCTCCTAGTTCACCATCCATCTTGGGTCCTTACATCCCTCCATCTCCCATCTTTCCTCAAGATCAACATAAATGCATACCCTTGAATCTTTTTCATCCACCCACCCATCTAAACTAGTCATATCCTCCTTCTTCCACAAGTCCCAAGTTCTTTGGAAGTAACTTGAATGTTCAATACAAAAAAAAGAAGCAATACAAGAATCCATCAAAAAAAGGAGATCACCATGTCTCCTCTAATAGACATGGAAACATAAAGTCAAAAGAGATATCTAAGAAAAAAACTACAAGACAAGTATGGGTTCCAAAATCCATCATTGAAGATATTCTCTCTAGATCATCAAAAGGAAATAAAAATCCTATTGCTATATGGATTTCAAAGTCTCTTTTGAAAGATTTTGGTGTTGAAAAAAAAGTGAAGTTGACATTCAAGCTTCCAAAGGCTTCCACTTCATCTCCTTCCAAAAACATTCTTCCATTCCATGCGCCTAAACCACAACCTCTGCTATCCATTCACCATATTCCTTCACGTATTCCTTCATTCATGATTCCTCCATCCTCTCACCACCCTTCAAGGTATGTGTTGATGTTGAGATTTCCTTCCTTTCCATCCACCCTTTCACAATCCTTCCATTCATTATCCTTCTACCTTCTATCCTTTTTCCTCATTTGCCTATTCCTCCTATCTTCCAACCTCACTCGCTTTACATAAAACCTTATCCTCCATTTTTCTCTTCTATCTTCCTTTCCCTATCAGCATCTTTGAGCATATCATTTTGAATCCTTGGCATATCATGGTTTATCCTTTCAAGGAGCACTATCTAAAAAGCTTGCCTTCTTCCAAAAAAAAAAAAATTTAAAACAAAAAAATTGAAAATGTGCCTTGGTGAAAACCTGAAAATAGGCACCTTGGTAGCAAAAGTAAAGAGAAATAAATTCATCCTATAGTGAAAACCACTTCCTTGTGGTGCCTTGGATAAGTACCATGATGAAAACCTGGCAATCAAGCATCATGCATAGTTCTTCTACATATTTCATCCATTCCATCTTCTCTCTTTGATCTTGACAATGTTGATCTATACACGAACATTTGGCTATCTTGTGAGCTATCTTCCGATGATCTTGCTTTCATTCCCTTCTTTTTTAGCCTTCATATTTATTTTCTTCCATTCATTTTTGCCTATCACTATCCTTTTCCCTTTTGGTCTTGATCTAATAAAAAGAAAGAGTAAAACATGATGCTATGAAGCCTCTTGACATGTCTACTCCTTTGGACTACATCCTATCCTTCTTTGGCATTACGCTTTTGTGACTTATCCTATGCTGGCCTTTCATTGCTTGTCCAAATGTACTTTACATGAAATTTTTTCCCTAGCTTGGGTATTCTTGAGGAGTTTTCCCTTGAAGATTTCTTCCCTTCATTCTCCTTCATTCTCTTGTCTTCCATCTCTTCTACCAGCTTGTCAATCCCTCTTGTTCTCCACCTTGCTAGACATTGGGACTGCATGATATGATCTTACTTGGGAGTTTGCAATTGAAAAAGATGCTATCAAGTATACCAAGTATCAGAACCAGTATCAAAACTAGTATCAGAACCAGTATCAGAAAAAGTATCAGAACCAGTATCAGAACTAGTATCAGAATGAGTATCAGAACTAGTATCAGAACCAATATCAGAACAAGTATCAGAACCAGTATCAGAACTAGTATCAGAACTAGTATCAGAAAAAGTATTAGAACACCTACTAGGGCTACACCTTTCACTTTAGTTTATGGGTTTGAAGCAGTACTACCTATTGAGGTTGAAATCCCATCACTAAAAATTAGAATGCATGGTCTCATAACTGATGATGACTATAGAGTGTCTAGGTTGCAAGAACTTAAACTACTAGATGAGTGTAGACAAGCAGCGTATGATCATCTTAGAGTATATCAAAAGAGAATGTCTAGAGGCTACAACAAGAAAGTCAGACACAGAGAATTTTAGGTTGGTGATCTAGTTTTGAGAGAAAATACTAAAAATCAATCACATCGAGAATGCAAGGGGAAGTTCGAACCCAATTGGCTAGGTCCCTTTGTAATCACTACTACTTTTGGCTCTAGTGCCTATCAACTCTCAACGACTAAAGGAGAATAGCTCTGAGAACCAATCAACATTCTCCATCTGAAGAAATTCTACGCCTAAGACATTCAGTCTATGGTAAATGTCCTAGAAAAAATTATAAAAATTAGAAAATGTCCTAAAAAAAATGAACATCTTGGTGAAAACCTAGAAATAGGTGCCTTGATGATTCACAAAAAAAATCAAAAAATATCAAAAATTTAAAAAAATTGAAAAATGAAAAAAAAAAAAAAAAAAGTGCCTTGGTGGAAACCTGGAAACAGGCACCTTGGTAGAAAAAATAGAATCTCTACCAAGATGGTGAAAACTTGGCAAACGGGTGCCACTTGTTTCAAAATGCTCCATCTATCAGCGCAATCTTGGTCTTTCCCAGCTTTTAGTCTTTCTTTAGTTTGTACATATCTCCCGATTTGTTTTTGCATTTCCAGTTTTCAATAAGTCAATTTGTCCACTAAACAACTCAAGTGTCTGTATCCTATCAATGTTCAAACTTGGGGGAAATCAATGTCATATCCTATGGTCTCTGGTGTATCTTAGACATATCATATCTAGTCAGAGTCCTTTGAAATTTCATGTGAGTCAGTCAATCAGTCTTGTCTCCAGAAAGGATTTTGCATCTACAACAATGCGATCAAACATCAAACAACAAACTGAAAACAATCTATGCTTTTTTACATGCTTTTATCTCCTTGTATGCTTACTGATTCACATTGAGATTTTTGCATATTGTGTCCCTTCAAGCTCTTCGATGATGTCCTTTATAGGATTTAGAGAGTAATGACTAGGGGCATAATCTTTTCTTTATTTTCTTCTTGTATGTGAAAATCTAACAACTTTGGAAATTTTGGATTGAAATGGTGTCCGACTGTAAGAGCCTCTATCTCGAATTGGATGTCCATGCGTACCTCAACCATTGATACTCAAAAAATTCAAAGAAGTTTGATCTATCTATTATCTTTTTGAGTGAGTTCTTTCTCCTACTGTGAAACGCGATCTTACCTAAGGATGTGAACGATAAAGGGTCACTACGGGTAATTCACATTGGATTTAGAATAATCTCTTGGCTGTTTGATGTGTTTGTAATGCAAGGCATATTTAGGTCATCACGACGTTTATGTTTTGATGCTTATACAAATTGCTATATCAAAATGGACATGATATTCAGGTCATCCTGGCAGTTGTGCCTTGGTGCTTATATCTAATTTGACATTCTGAAAATAAAATCAATATTCATATATCCATGGTTGTTGACCAGTGGGTGTTGTATTGATTCTTGCGCATACAAATCAATATTCATATGTCTATGGTTTCATAACTAGTGGGCATTGTATTGATTTATCTGGTTACCTAAAACTTCAATGATGATAAAAAATTGACATATGATCAGTGAGTAGGTCCTAGGTCTTAGGTTGCATTTCATTTTGCATGTCTCATTGCATTTTCAATGTTGCATGATCTCACAATGACTAAACAGACTTCAATGCTTAAATAATTCTTCAATCACCTCTTCCAATTTAACAAGAGCTGAATCCCACATGAAGGTTCCTCCAATGAAATAGCAAGTAGAATCCTTTTTCGGGATCAAAATTCAAATATGAGATCATTCATATTATTAACTACTTGCATATTTGACCTTCGATCATCACAGAACTCCAGTATTCAACTTAACTGATTATCTTACATCAAACTATCAAAATTTCAACTTGGTCAACTATGGTCAACTCATAGTTTAACCTAGTCAAAATTGGTTGTCTGGACCTCTAAACGATGCAGAATGCATTCTTGAATGTGTATAACCACTTTTCCAATCAATTAACATGCTTCTGAACTCTCAACGCTGACTTTTCTTGTTAGATTTCAATTTTAATCCCGAAGGGGGCATGGTATTGCATATCATTCAAAGTCTGTAATCAAATTTGAAATCATATCTTTATGGCAATCATATCTTCATCAGTAATCAAGACAACAACCACGTCTAGTTACTGATTCATCAAAAAAGACCTCATCGCTTGGGGCAAATCTATCATCACTTGGGGCATATCAGATTCATCGATCCATATCAATCTGGTATTCTCCTAATCTTGTAAACTGTATCAGTTTTTGCAACCATCGGATCATAGTGTTCTTTCCTTGGTTCTTCAGCAACTGAAGGATTCAGATGTGATACCTGCTAGTTCTGCTAAGACAATCGAGTCTAGAACTAGTCACTCACTTCTTAGCAAACCTAAGGTTTGGAATCAGGCATTTTGACACTTTTTCACAATCATAGGTTCATTTGCTGTTATAGTGAACATTATCTTTCATCATTCATGACCTATTATCTCCATATCAAATCAATATCAATTAGCTTCTATCTCATATCAATTATCAAACATCAGTTTCATATCTTTATCAAACACAGATTGTCTTTGAACCACTGTGCTTCGCACAGTAATTCAAAGAGGGGCAAAATGTAATACCCCAAAAATGGGCTATAAGTTCATTAATCTTCTATATCAACAATTTGAATGAAATCAACATTGAAGTCCTAATCTAAGGCACATCTAAACATCATCGAATCATAATTGATTATCTTAAATTCTGCATCAGGGAATATTCCTAGCAATATTCCTAATTATCTTAATTATCTTTAATTTAATGATTATTTGGTGATAAATCACATTTATCCTAAGTTTGATTAATTGAATATTTTCATATTTAATTAATTAGATTTAATATCTTGCCACTTAATTGTGTAATTAAATTTAATTCTATCTATTATTAATTGTATTATTTAATTTTGACAATAAATCAAAATTCCATCTTTAATTGATTAAATTCTTATTTAATTAATTAAAGCATGTTGTCATTATTTAATAATATAATTTTTAATAAAAAATTGATAAAATAGTTAATTAACCCATAAATTAATTATTTTATTTCAAAAATCAGTTAAGTTGAGCATAAATCACTTTATTTATTTATTAAATCATAATTATCCATGTGCATATTCAAGGACTAGTTAAACTCAAATTGGAAAATCAATGCAAGTTGTTAGCTTTTTGAAACTCAACATCTTTTTGAGTTTTAAAGTTGATCTAAACTTCTAATTTGAGTTGAACTGTGCTTTTGCATGATTTTTGTGACTTAATTATCTTTATTTAAAAAATAACTCAAAAATCAACCTGAGTTATTTGAGTGATTTATGGTTTTTTCTCATGCACCTCCAAAGCTCTGGATTTCTATAAAACCAAGGCTCAGCTCTTCATAATTCATCTCACAAATTGCAAACTTACTCTACAGGAATCATAGCATATCAGATTTGGAGAATTTGCACAATTGGAGCTTGAAAGATAAATTTGAGGATTCGAAGCTTTGTGAGATCAATTTCAAATTCGTAGCTTTCATATTATTGTTAGAATTTTCATTCTCATATCATATCATTTTTAGATTAGCATTGCATATCAATTTTCATATTAGCATAGATTCATATCAGTTTTCATCATATTATTGCATAGAAAATACCAAAAAAATAGATTAATTGCATTCATATTTCATATCAATTTGGTATTCAAATCCTTCGTTTAGGTGTCATCTAGGTCACTGATCTCGATAACAATCTGAGAACATTAATCTCGCTCCTACTAGAAGGTAGTAAATCACTTGGTTAAATTAGATTTCAATTTTGCACGATTTTAATTTTTGCTAACCTCTAATGTTTTACTGAACTGTTGTGTCTATAGATCAGGTACAATTTTCACACACACACATATGAGATAAGGGTTATCTATTTTGGAAAGAAAGAGTATGTTTATTTGAAGAGTCACACAAGGAAGAGGTCTATGAAAGAGGATTAGAAGATTGGAGCATCACTAGTAATGGTTCTAAAAATTGATGATTATGATAGTGAACAAAAGATGGAAAATTGGAAGAGTAGTGTGATTGAAGAAGATATAGTTATGTGCACACATTTGTGTCCTATCGTTGCACAAGTGCAAGATGGTAAGGGTCTATTCATGGAGGGAAGAAAAAAAGGTCATTTTAACCTTACAAGGAAAGAGGAGAGACAGTCCAAATAATTCTATGGTGACTGTCCCAAACAACAGACAAATGATGAAATTGCTAACATGTTTTTTTTTCATGTTTTTAACAAGTTTGTTACAGGTTCTAAGAGGTTAGATAAGTTCTTATTGTAATAGATGCCTAAGAGAGGACAAAAGTGTAGAATTCCTTTTAGAAGACTTAGACGTGTGAAGATAGAACTATTTGGATGTATGAACTGTGACATGGGACAACAATAAAAGTTACATTTTCTGTAAATTTTTATTGTTTCCATCTTAATTTTGATTAGAGATTGATATTATGAGATAATTATAATGCCAAGAGATTGAGGATCTTCATTATTAAGTGTTTTGTTTGCATCTTCTATCAGGTTTCTTGGTGTGGGGGTATCCATTCTACCACTATGTATCTATTCTATCAAAATGGGTAAGGGTAGAATATTGGCCTTATTGGAGTACTCCAATAAGGCCAAAATTTTCTAATATCTTTTGAGCTAAGAAGTATCCATTCTGCCATTGGATATCCCTTCTATCTAAGTGGGCCACTTGACCTTATCTCTTAAATCCTATTTATGGTACTGGTCTCATTTGTTATATCATACATACCTCGAAGAGTTTAAATTTTGGTGGGGGGTGTAATCAAGAAACATACCATCACCCTTACCAATTATGATTGAAATAGAATTAAATCTATTTGATATGATCTTTGACATTTAAGATTTAACTTTATAAATAGTAATTTGGATTAAAAAGTTAGAAATTAAAACAAAAACATTTAAGAGTCTCAAAGAGAGGAACACATTGAGGAATTAATATTTTGTTCAGGCTATACTTGGGACTGCCATCAACATTTATCATCATTGAAGGGGATTAATTCATATTTGGTAGATAACTATGGTAAGCAATAAAATACAAACATTTCATTTCCAATTATTGTCGGTGAGATAAATAAATTTGGGCCAAGAGTATGGAATATGGAGAAGACTCCAAACATAAGTGAGTTGGTGGTAAAAATGTATTAATAGAATTTACATCAAAACCAAAAACATTAATCAGTTGATTATTATATAAGCTCTTGAAGCATGAGTTGGAGAGGACTACATTACGCGTTGAGACACAATATTGTTTTCACAAGTTAGCGACTATTATAATCATCAAGCAGATTAGGCTATAAGTGGTGGAGAGAAGTATGCATGTAGATCAGAAAGCATAGAGTACACACCAGTGTCTTGCATAAGTGAATTATTTTGAGACTTAAAAATAGGAGACTATACAAGCTATGGCTTATAATAGGGATATAAAGATTAATCAGGCACAACTATTCAATTGTGGCATAACCTCTCATACCTCCATCTCATAAACCAATAATTCAATCTGAAACAATGATAGCTTGTATTCCATTCATATTCAAGATGCTTAACAAATTTCATTGATAATAATTCAATAGACCAGAACAAGGCACCATTCTTAGTTTCGTTGTTTCTATATATATATATATATATATATATATATATATATATATATATATATATATATATATATATATATATATATATATATATATATATATATATATATATATATATATATATATATATATATATATATATATATATATATATATAGATGAGGAATCAATCACTATAACCATCATTACAATAGAACCACTCTTTCAAGATATTCTTGGCCAAATCAACCTGGATAAAGAAAGAAGATCGATCATGGAATAAAATGAGTCTTTGATATGAGAAACAAGAGATCTCAAAATGACTTATAAAGAAGCAGAAAATAATTATCAGATTGATATTATATTTAGAAGTTGTAGATATTTTAGTAATATCATTTTGAATACCATTATCCATCTATTTGATTGAATTACAAAACCCCTATCAAGTTCAAATCAGATTGGAACCTGACTTAATAGTCATCAATGCAAAGGAAAAATATTAGAAAGAATTGATATATTTGAGCACATCCTATTTAATACAAACTTACCATTCGTATCAGATAAATAATTGACTTTGGAGCTATATAGAAAGGAGAATATTATAGTTTGAACTTGTATGCAAAATTAGGTGAATACTATTCTAAATGATAAATTAACTATTCTAAGATTAATAAATATATCTAATTAGCAAACTATAATGACGAATACAATCAAAATGAAGTTAAAATAACATTTTACCTTCACCTACCATGTAGCTTGTCTCCATTGCTCTCCTAGCCTTGATTTCTTGAAGATGTTGAGCTCTCAGATTTCCAAATGAAGCCTTTTCCCAAGATGCTACCAAAGTGTGGAGATTTAATGATGAATGCAAGGAAGCTTAAAGCTTGATTGTGCAACTAATGGATGGAATGCAAAATGGATTTGATGATAATATGGATGCTTGATTTCTCTTAGAATGCTTGGATGCTTGGATGCTTGATTGCTTGAATGCCAAAAATACCTATTAGCTCACAAAGGGGAAATGAGGCTCCTTTTATAGATTTTTGGAGGATCTAGGCCTAGGTGGCACAATCCTACAATTGAGAATGAAAGGTGGAAGATCCTAGGGCTAGGATTGACTTGGTTGAAAGAGTTGAGAGAAAGGGGGATGTAGTTGGAATGTGAGAGGAAGAATAGGGATGATGTTCCTCTCACATTGACATGGAGGAGAACAATGTGGAAGGGAAAGACATATGTCAAGTGTCTCACAAAGACCCAAGAAAGAAAGAGGGAGAGACCTTTTCCTCATGAGGACTCTTTGTACAAGTGTCCCATGAGTCACCTTTGACCCTTAGAGGTGGCTTGAGAAGCCCCTTAGGAATAGGGATTGTCTCTTGACTTGGTTTAAGAGAGGACATGTGATCATGAGACCAAGTCCTATGAGGCCACATAGCCCTTAAGAATAGGACATGTGTGGGTGAGGATAATTACTAATAAATAATTAATAATTATTATTTATTTTAGCCAAAGTGATGTGTCAGGTGACTAGGTAGGTGAGGTGGACTAGGGGACCTAGTCATATTTAGGTGATTGTGTATTTAATTAAATCACTTTAATAAGACTAATTAGAAGACTTAGGATAAAGGAATAAACTATAGCGAATTTACTAAATAAATTAAATAATTTATTTAATAAATAGAGGAATAATTATTAATTAAATAATAAATATTTAATTAATTTATCAAGTTGATATTAATTAAATAATAAATATTTAATTAATTAATGAAGCCATTTTTAAGTGTATACAGAACTGTAAAAATATAGACAAAATCCTTAGAAATCCCTTAAGGGAACATTACAGAAGTACCCGAGCATTGAAATTTGATAGCTATATTACATAGTCCTAACATGGGACATTACAAAAACCCTTTAATTCGGTCATTGCCAGTGTAGAACACAATATATGGATTCTTTGTGCATACAATCATTGAACTAGAGACCAAAACAGGGCTTGGAAAAATATATACTTCTTGAAGATAAGATGTATCAATCCCTCTATTGATAGAACCACTCTTGAAACCCTAGAAATGCTACAAATTGAATGCAAAAAAATATAAATGCAGCACAAGAACTTTTTCAAAGATTAAAAAACTAGAGATGAGTGTATTTTTTATAGATGAAGAGTGGTTCTTACAAGTGGAGTCAAGGCTAGGTGATGCATAGGTGGTGGATGGACATAAAATCCCTTTTCTTTCACCTCTATTTTGTCGTGCGCGGAATATAAAACAAATTGAAATAAAATGAAATCACTATGTTTTTAAAAAAGTTATATTCCCATGTTACTCAGAATTATGACAAACTATCATGGTTTTCATAATACCGACCAACACGGGAATGGATTAAATAAAAATCAAAATTTTCCTTCTATAAACCAACCAAGGAAAAGCATTTTAATGCTTGGTCAGAAATGTTGGTCTAAAAAGTGGGTCTAATATACTAGTGCTCCTATGGGAGATCCACATGATGTCGCACTCTCCCTCCTTCTTTTCCACTACTTGTGCATATATATATGTATACATGTCAGTTTATGCAGGATGCAGGAACCAGGCATCGACTCCACCTGGCTACACAAGTCTGAACGTGCTTCAAAATCCTCAAATTGTTGTTGTGTGGAGATTTTACGAAGCAAATCTCAAGAAAACCTATGGACTTAGATTCCTATTAGGAGGTTACCCTAGTTGGAGGATTTGTGTGCAGTGTTTTGATGTTGTTTTGAGATTTATATTTTGATATTAAATTGATTTATTATATGTATATCTATATTTATTTTATATCTATATTATGATGGATGTACATTATATATGTATGTGTATATGTGGGTGCACACATATATACCCATGAATATATACATACTATTATTGATGTATTTTTATTTTCTTGTATATATGGTATCTTTAATGTTTAAATAAAGTATATTAAATAAAAGTAAAAACAATAAAGAAAATAAGCTCTTTTAGTAAAACTAGCTATCTAGGAGATTTAAACTCGAGACCTCCTAGAAGTCAGGCTAGTTTGATTCTAATTGTGCTATGTGTGTTACTTGAGAGCTTTGTGCTCCCTTCTCTTGTTATAGCCTTATTTAGGGAATGCTTTAATTAAAATTATTTAAAAGCCTTATTATGTGGTTATAGGAATGAGTTGATTAATCCTCAACCAACCATGGAAGTTGGAGAAATTTCTTCCTGTAAAGAAACTCCTCAAACCATATAGTTGGAGGTTAAATTATTTGGTTTCAGGAGAGTTTGAGAGATAAGATTTTTGAGGAGAAATTTGGATATTTTTCCAAGATTTGATCCGGAAGTCTTTTTGGGGGTTTTATCTCTCTATGTGTTACTCATCACCATTCTATGAGGGAAAGTAGTAATTTTTTGAGGAGGGGAGAAGATTTATTGTTTGAGGAGAACCTATCTGGGAGACTACCATTTCACCATTTCTCAAAGCTTGGAGGATTTGCAGTGGAGTGCTTCAATTTGGTTGAGAGGATTCTCCGCAGAACTCCAGGTAGGGTATGGAATTGGGATGAATCTCTTTTCTCCCATGTGTTTATGTGTGTGTGAATTTGGTCTAATTATGTTTATAATTTAGATAAATTATGGATTAATAAGGAAGTTTATATGATTTGTTTTCCATGTATTGCAAATTGTGCTTCCGGGAAGTTTTATGAATGTTTATGCAATAGTTTCTTGTAAATTATTCATGAGAGTTTGTAAATTCTTGTGGTAATATATATTGGGTATAATTTATTGTCTACTTATGGTTTAGGGAATTTTAGGAAGGTTTAGGGAGGATTAGGGTGGATTAGGGAAGGATGCAGTTAGTTTTTCCCTTCTTTTCTTATGTAGGCTTTTTGCTTTCAATTTGATGTTTTGATTTGAGAGTTTTGTTCTAGGAGTAAGGTTGTGTTGAGGAAGTGTTATGGAAGTGGTACTGATGTTCTTGAATTAGGTATACCTCAAGGAACCTTCCCCAGGCACTCTCCACACCTAAAAACCTCAAATTTGGGCAATTTCAGGAGATTTTGGGTATAGTCTCGTATGAGCATCTTGGAATGTCGTACAAGTTTGTACTAGTATCCATAAAAACTTTGGTGGATTTCCATATGGGAGTGCCTGGATTTCCATGGGTAGTTATAGTATGTTGTATGGGGTTTTAGAGGGTCACAAGGCTCAAATTTGGTAGATTTTGGGGTTATGACCTCTACAACCTATTTCTTATGCTTGGGATTCAATTGGTATCACTTTTGTATGTCCATATATTGTTTTTTTGGTATTATAATATGTTACTTATGTTTTTTTATTAATTTTTATATATTTGTGATCATATTATGAGGCTAGGACTTGTCTTGGTGGCCTAAGTGTACATGAGGGTTCCCTAGACCTACAAGATGAATCTTTTGAAGTATTTTGTGGTTTCATGGATTTTGTGTGTCTGGGTAGGGGACTAGGTACCCTAGGTAGTGGCTCACCATAGGTTTTGGAACCCAAAGTAGTTGCCAGATGATCCTATGGGTGAGTTGGTAAAAAGTGATAACCTAATAATGAACTTGGGAAAGGGGGGTTTCCAAAGATAATGAAAGACACATAATTAAGTCCACATAGTCCTGTTGGAGTACCAGGACCATAGGTAACTACTTGGATGGATCCTTATTGAGAAAGGGGGGACCGAGGTTACATGGTTTCTAGGGAGGATCCTGATATGAAGGATATGTGATGACACTCACCTAGATGGTATGCTAGGAACCTAGCTCTTGTTTATAGTAAAGTGATATCTTGTTAAGTCTTTTCTTTTTCTTTCAAGTTATTATTTTGTAAAGCCTTAGGTTTCTTTAGACCTTGTGAGTATCTTGGTTCTATCTCCTAGCATGAAGGGTGGAACTTCTTAGTTTCACATGGTTGGGTGGAAAATATCTTTTGAGGTATTGTTCATGGTTTGTGACTTGGATGTGTTTCAGATTTCCTAAAGTGATAAGATTTCTCAGTTTGTATCATGTATTATTGAAAAGAAAGATGTAAAGATCTCTTTGTAAGCCTTCGGGCCATTTGATGTAATTTTACATGTAATCCTATTTATTATCTGAAATTGAAAGAACAAAGCAATGTAATCAAGGAGGGATAGTTTTAAGGTTATTGTAAGGGATGTTATTTGAAGATTCAAAAGTTGTAATTTAAAATGAAATCTTATATCTTTTCTTTATCTCTCCTATGTGGAATGAAAAACAATATCTTAAATGTAAAGGTCTAATTGAAATTGTTAAAGATAGTTATTCAATGTGTAGGAATAAAATGAAATAGGAAGTAAAAGATGTACTTATGAATGAAATATTACTTTCTTACCTTTCTCTTATAATCTGAAATGCAAAGTAAAGGAAAAGGGAAATGGAATTCAATTTGATTAGTAATGAAATATAATGATTTTTTTTTGGTGAATGAAATCAATAAGGGAACCTTAAGGAATGTACTTGTGAATGTAATAATGATATGTTAGAATGTTAGAAAAAAAATTTGTTAGTTTTAATTTTAGGATAAAAGACCTGATTCCTCATGGGCTCCTTGGCGGGGACATTACATTTGGTATCAGAGCCCTAGTTGCTATACTGGTAGCCCAGGGTCTATTTACATCTAAACTTAAATCTTCAACACATTGAATACTCATTAAAACTAGTACCTAAAACTTATGTTGCACCACTCTTCCAGGATGTCTCCCATCACCCATAGAAGAGCTAAGGATAGAGTTCAAGAATCTTCCTCAAGATCTTTCCTAGAGTGTTCCCATAGGGAATATGAGGGAGAACATAATAAAGAAACTCATAGGGATGGGAGTCAAAGTAATGACTCAAAAGGAGCCCAATTAAGGCAACTTATTCATAGACTTGACAACCTCAAAAATAGAGTTAACTTTAAGGAAGGAAACCAAGTTCATCACCAAGATAGAGAAAGGGATGGGATCCCTAGGAGAAGGCAAGCTATGTCAAAATTTGAGGATAGGGATACCGCTCACATGAGGGACTTGCTCAAAGTCAAGGTACCCCTTTTCTATGGCAACTAAGGGGGATCTACAAGAGAAACTTGGTTGTTTGACCTTGAAAGATGTTTCTGTATGAACCCCCTTAATAGTAATGTCAAGGATAGATGTGCCATTATGAATCTAAGGAAATTCACATCTACCTAGTAGCGTATGGAAGAAGATAAATCTCAAGTCACCATTAAAACTATTTCTTGGGAATTTTTCCTAGAGAGCTTTAAGGATTTTTTCATGTTCGATCAATGGAGATAGGGAAGGGCAGAAGAATTTCACCACCTTAAACAAGTCAACATGATGGTGGAATAATACAAAAGGAAGTTTTATGAACTTAAGCCTTTCTCAGGTTATAAAGATGACGACCCCAGTCTAGTACAACATTTCATTAGAGGTTTGAATGAGCTTCTATCAAGTGATGTAGTAGTTCTAGAACCCAAAATTCTTTGGGATGCTATCACTAAGGCATTCTTAGTTGAAAGAAAGGTTAAAGGGAAAAATGGCTCTTCTAGTGGCCAAACATTCAATGTTGGGTCAAGTTCTAAAGGAAACTTGGACCAAGGGAATTCCAACTCCAAGAACCAACAATCATCTTTTAAAGGAGGACAAAAATTCCATAAAAATAAATTCTAGAATAACAACCAAAGCAATGGAAAATTTCAACAACCCTAGTATTGTAGCAATAATTGTACTCAGCAAAAGATTCCTCCTCCACCATCCCAAAACTATCAGAATTTCAATAAAGGAGGTTATCAACAATCCAGTGCACCACCTACAAATAACTTTGGAAGGAATACTAGGTGTTATTCTTGTGGATAACAAGGACACATTGCAGTTCACTATCCTTAGTGCACTAATTTTACCAATTAGAATTAGGCAGTTTTGGAACCAACTATGGGAGATGTTAGTCAGTCTGACAGGGTGTTTGCCATAGTAGAGAATAGACAAGTTGATCACCAGGACACTGTCATAGATACTTTAGGAATGTTAAAGGGTAAACCTATTTCTATTCTTTTTGACTTAGGAGAAACTGACTCCTTCATATCTCCTTCTTTAATAGAAAAGTGTGGGCAAGTGGCCGTAGTGAAAGGAGTTAAGTGGCAGGTAGAGCTAGCCTTCATGGCTAAAATGACCACATATTTGTGTGTTCAAAATTGCAACTTATGATTAGGACCTTTCTCTAACAATGTTTGTATTTGAGTAATTCCTCTTGTGTCATATGGAGTCATCCTAGGAATGGAATGGTTAGCAGCTCATGAAGCTAAGATAGATTGCAGAAAGAAGATCATTCATTTTTTGATGATTTGGAAAAGCCCAACACTATTGTTGGAATCCAATGACCTATATCACTGCAGATTATCTCAATAATGCAACTTAAGAAACACATGAGAAAAGGATGTCAACTTCTTGCAGTCTCAGTTAATGACTTGGTTGACAAGGAAGATAGAGAAATAACACTTGAGCACCCTTTACTTCAAGATTTTGTAGATGTCTATCTAGATGAGATACATGGAATGCCTCCCAAAAGAGACATTGATTTCTACATAGAGTTTGTGCTAGGTGTTGAACCCATCTCCAAATCTCCTTATCACATGACCACTCAAGAGTTAAGTGAGTTAAAAGTTCAACTAGAAGAACTCTTGGAAAAAGGTTTCATCAGACCAAGTGTGTCACCTTTGGGAGCTTTGATTATCTTTGTAAAGAAGAAGGATGGCTCACTTAGGTTGTGCATTGATTATCATCATCTCAATGAAGTAACCATTAAGAATCGACATCCTTTGTCGAGAATTGATGATCTATTTGATCAAATAAAAGGATCCAAAGTGTTTTCCAAGATAGATCTAGAGTTAGGCTATCATTAGTTAAGGATTCATGAATTTGACATTCATTGAACAACTTTTTGTACTTAGTATGGGCATTATGAATTTACCATAGTACCTTTAGTCTCACAAATACACCTTCAATTTTCATGAGTCTTATGAATGGGGTATTCAAGACCTTCTTGGAAAAATTTGTCATAATTTTTTTGCATGAAATTTTGGTGTACTCTAAGTCAGTGGAAGAACATGAGCAACATCTTCGACAAGTATTATAGTGCCTCTGCGAGAATCAATTGTTTGCAAAATTGGAGAAGTGTGAATTATTTCAAATAGAAGTTTAGTATCTTGGTCATGTTATCTTAGGAGAGGGTATAGCATTTGATCTTGTAAAGATTCAAGCTATAGTTGAATGGCCAACCTCTACCAACATCTCTGAGGTTCATAGTTTCATGGGTTTAGCTAGATACTATAGATTCTTTGTCCAAGGATTCTCCAAATTAGCTCATCCCATCACTTCCTTGCAATGGAAAGGGAAGAAGTTAATTTGGACCAAGAAATATTCAAAATATTTTCAAATCCTCAATGATAAGATGACTGGTGCCTCGATTATGGTGGTACTTGACCCCACTGAAAATTTTGTGGTTTTCACTGATGCCTCCTTGGAAGGCATAGGGGTAGTGTTGATTCAAGAAGGTAGAGTTATTTCTTATGAGTCTTGAAAGATTAAGGACCATGAACTTAATTATCCTACACATGATTTGGAGTTAGCAACTCTAGTTCATGCCTTGAATCATTAGAGACATGTCTTATTGGGGAATTAGTTTGAGTCACACACCAATCACCAAAGCCTTCAATATATATTTAAACAACCAAATATCAACTCTAGGCAACACCGATGGACGGAGTTCCTTTGTGAATATGATTTTGAGGTCAGATATATCCAAGGTAAAGAGAATTTGCTAGCAGATTCTTTAAGCAGAAGGAGACATGAGTTATCCATGCTCTCTCTTTCTACTAATTTGAGAAGTCATATTTTGCAAATACTTCCTTCAGATACTTTGTATCAAGAAGTTAAGGCTAAAATTGAGTCAGGAAGGGCCTTAGAAGGAAGGTTCTTAGGTTATTTCTTAGAGTCAGATGGTTTTTTAAGGCAGCAAGGTAGAATCTATGTACCACTTTTAGGCAATCTTTAGAAAGTTAACATGGTGGAAGCACATCATGCTCCCTATTTAGCTCATCCAGGAGTTAAGAAGATGTATTCAGATCTCCAACATTTATACTTTTGGTCAGGTATGAAGAGGGATATATAAAATTTTGTGCCTAGGTGTTTGGAGTGTCAAAGGGTCAAGGTTGAGAACCATCACCCAGTAGGCCTCCATCAACTACATTTGATTCCTGAATGGAAATGTGATACGATATCTATGGATTTTATTATGGGACTCCCAGCCACTTATTAGAGACATGATGCTATCATGGTCACAGTGGATAAGTTAACTAAGTTAACACATTTTTCTCCTATGCAGTCATCCTATATTTCTATCTTAGTAGCTAGAGTCTTCCTAAAGGATATAGTTAGGTCGCATGGTATTCCTAAAAAGGTTATCTCCGATAGGGATCTAGTGTTGACTTCAGAGTTTTGGACCTCCTTGCAACATGCCTTACGAACTCAGCTAAATTTTAGTTCATCATATCATCCAGAGATTGATGGTCAGATATAGTGAGTTAATCAAGTGCTTGAGGACATGCTTAGAATGTATGTGATTGGTTAGACAGACCCATTCAAAAGATTATATGTACCTAGTAGAGTTTGCATACAACAATGGCTATCACAGTTCTATAGGAATGTCCTCTTTTTAGGCTCTTTATGGTCATCCTTTTTGTACCCCTCTAATTTGGGATCTCTTAGAGAATAGAGTACTACTTGGCCCTGAGATGTTATAGGATATGGAGCAGCAAGTTCAGAGGATCAAAAAGCATCTTGTGAGAGCTCTTGATAGGCAAAAGAAGTATGCTCATGCTCATAGCATTGATAGGTAGTTTTCTATTGGAGATAAGGTGTTTCTAAGAGTCCACCCACATAAGAGCCCTATCTATTACGGAAAAGGTTCTAAGTTGGCACCAAGATTTGTGGGTCCATTTGAGATCCTTGAGAAGATAGGACTAGTTACTTACCAACTCACCCTATCACCTAGCCTTGCGCATGTGCATGATGTGTTTCACACATCCATTCTTAGAGAGTATATTCTTGATTTGACTCATCTTTTGGTTTGGAATACTTTACAAGTAAAGGACAGGAAGCTAGCTTTGGAGCCAATGTGCATACTCCAACAATAGACTTTGACCCTCATGGGTCACAACATAGAGCAGGTAAGGGTCCTTTGGGACCCTAGTGATGAGATCTCTACCACTTGGGAGGATGCTAGCAGACTCATATCTGTATATCCATACTTATTTGTAGGCTTCTAGGATTAAGCCTGGTCCTAGGGGGGAGAGGATGTAATGCCCACCCTAGTATCTACATATTTTGGATTGACAAGACTATTACTCAATTATTTGGATTATATGTTTGGACTATTTCATTTTATGATAAGACATTGGAGTATATCTATGTATTTGTTTAATAGAGTTATTATGGAGATATTAAATGATATGGCATAAAATGATGAATGTTTTGGAATGAACTATTTGTGAAAGGTTTCATACTTGATTTATATTATTATGTTTATGATGGATTTAACCCTACTAATCCCATTATGTTCTAATGATTACACTATTTGATGTGAGTGTAGGTTGAGGAGAGGCACTCGTAGTTTCTCCTATGGGAGATTGACATGATGTCGCATTGTCCCTCCTTATCTGCCACTGTTTGTGGATATATATATATGTATACATGTCAATTGGTGATTCAGGATGTAGGTACTAGAAATTGACTCCACCTGGATCAATAGGTTTGAGTGTGCCTTAAAAATCCTCAAACTATTATTGTGCGGAGATTTTACAAAGCTACTCTCAAGGAAACCCATGGAATTGGATTCCTGTTAGGAGGTTACCCTAGTTGGGGGATTTGTGTGCAGTGTTTTGATGTTGTTTTGAGATTTGTGTTTTGATGTTGGATTAATTTATTATATGTATATCTATATTTATTTTATATATGTATTATGATGGATATACATTATATATGTATGCATATATGTGTGTGTGCACATATATTCCCATGCATATATACATATTATTATTTATGTATTTTTATTTTCTTGTATATATGGTCTCCATAATGTTTAAATAAAGTATATTAAATAAAAGTAAAAATAATAAAGAAACTAATCTCTTTCGGTAAAAATAGCTATCTAGGAGATTTGAAATTGAGACCTCCTAGAAGCTAGGCTAGTTTGATTCCAATTGTGCTATGTGTTTTACTTGAGAGCTTTGTGCTCCCTTTTCTTGTTATAGCCTTATTTAGGGAATATTTTAATTAAAATTATTAAAAAGCTTTATTATGTGGTTACGGGAATGAGTTGATTAATCCTTAACCAAACATAGAAGTTGGAGAAGTTTCTTCCCATAAATAAACCCCTCCAACCATATAGTTGGAGGTTAAATTATTTGGTTTTGGGAGAGTTTGAGAGATTAGAGTTCTGAGGAGAAATTTGGAGATTTTTGCAACATTTGATTTGGAAGTCTTTTGGGGGGTTTTATCTCTCTGTGTGTTATTCATCACAAGTCTATGAGGGAGAGTGGGAATTTTTTGAGGAGGAGATAAGATTTATTATTAGAGGAGAACCTATTCAGGAGGATACCATTTCACCATTTCTCAAAGCTTGGAGGATTTGCAGTGGAGTTCTTCTGTTTGGTTGAGGGGATTCTCCGCAAGACTCTAGGTAGGGTTTAGAACCATGATGAATCTCTTTTCTCCCCTATTTTTATGTATTTGTGACTTAGGTATAATTATTTGTATAATGTAGAAAAATTATGTATTTATGAGGAATTTTGTCTGATTTGTTTTCCATGTATTGCAAAATGTGCTTCTAGGAAGTTTTGTGAATGTTTATGCAATAGTTTCTTGTAAATTCTTCCTGAGAGTTTATAAATGATTGTAGTACTATATATTAGGTTTATTTTATTTTCCACTTATGGTTTAGGGAATTTTAGGAAGTTTTAGGGAAGATTAGGATGGATTAGGGAAGGATGCAATTAGTTTTTCCCTTCTTTGCTTATGTAGGCTTTTTGCTTTCAATTTGATGTTTTGATTTGATAGATTTGTTCTAGGAGTTAGGTTATATTGAGGAAGTGTTATATAAGTGGTACTAAGGTACCTAAATTAGGTAGACCTTAGGTAACCTTTCCCAGGCACTCTCCACACCTAAAAACCTAAGTTTCAGGCAATTTCAGGAGATTTTGGTTACTGTCTTGTATGAGCATCCTGTAATGTTGTATGAGTTTTTACCAATACCCATACAACCTTTGGTGGATTTTCATATGGGAGTTACTAGATTTTTGTATGGGTAGTTATAGTATGTCGTATGGGGTTTTAGAGGGTCCTAGGGGCTCAAATTTGGCATATTTTGGGCTTATGACCTCTACAACCTATTTCTTATGTTTTGGCTTCAATTGGTATCACTTTTGTATGTCTATCTATTGTTTTTTTGGTATTATAATGTGTTACTTATGTTGTTTTAGTACTTGGCATATATTTGTGATCATATTATGAGGCTAGGACTCATCTTGGTGGCCTGAGTGCACAGGAGGGTTCCCTAGACTTCCAAGATGAATCTTTTGAAGTATTTTATGGTTTCATGGCTTGTGTGTGTGGGGGTAGGGGACTAGGTACCCTAGGTTAGTGGCTCACCATAGGTTTTGGAACCCAAAGTAGTTGCCAAATAATCCTATGGGTGAGTTGGTAAAAAGTGATAACCTAATAATGAACTTGGGAAAGGGGGTTTTTAAAAGATAATGAAAGACACATAATTAAGTCCACATAGTCCTGTTGGAGTACTGAGACCATAGGTAACTTCCAAGGTTGATCCCTATTGAGAAAGGGGGGACCGAGGTTACATGGTTTCCAAGGAGGATCCCAATATGTAGGATATGTGATGACACTCACCTAGATTGTATGCTAGGAACCTAACCCTTGTGTATAGTAATGTGATATCTTGTTAAGTCTTTTCTTTTTCTTTCAAGTTATTATTTTGTAAAGCCTTAGGTTTCTTTAGTCCTTGTGAGTATCTTTTTTCTATCTCCTAGCACAAGGGGTGGAACTTCTTAGGTTCACATGGTTGGGTGGAAAGTATATTTCAAGGTACTATTCATGGTTCATGACTTGGATGTGTTTTGGATTTCCTACAATGATAAAGATTTCTCAATTTGTATCATGTATTATTGAAAAGAAAGATGTAAATATCTCTTTGTAATCCTTCAGGCCATGTGATGTAATTTTACATGTAATCCTATTTATTATCTAAAATTGAAAGAACAAAGCAATGTAATCAGGGAGGGATAGTTTTAAGGTTATTGTAAGGGATGTTATTTGAAGATTCAAAAGTTGTAATTTAAAATGCAATCTTGTATCTTTTCTTTATCTCTCCTATGTGGAATGAAAAGAAATGTCTTAAACATAAAGTTTTAATTGAAATTGTAAAAGATAGTTATTCAATGTGTAGCAATTAAATGAAATAGGAAGTATAAGATGTATTTATGAATGAAATATTACTTTCTTACCTTTCTCTTATAATCTGAAATGCAAAGTAAAGGAAAAGGGAAATGGAATTCAATTTGATTAGTAATGAAATGCAATGCTTTTTTTTTGGTGAATGAAATCAATAAGGGAACCTTAAGGAATGTACTTGTGAATGTAATAATGATATGTTAGAATGTGAGAAAAAAAATTGTTAGTTGTAATTTTAGGTTAAAAGACATGATTCCTTATGGGTTCCCTGGCGGGGACATTACATTTGGTATTAGAGCCCTAGTTGCTACACTGGTAGCCCAGGGTCTATTTACATCTAAAATTAAATCTTCAACACATTGAATACTCATTAAAACTAGTACCTAAAACTTATGTTGCACCTCTCTTCCAGGATGTCTCCTGTCACCCGCATAAGAGATAAGGATAGAGTTTAGGAATCTTCCTCGAGATCTCTCCTGGAGAGTTCCCATGGGGAATATGAGGGAGAACATAATAAATACAACCATAGGGATGGGAGTCAAAGTAATGACTCAGAAGGAGCCCAATTAAGGTGACTTATGCAATAACTTATGCATAGACTTGACTTCCTTGAAAATAGAGTTAACTTTGAGGAAGGAAACCAAGTTAATCACCAAGATAGGAAAGGGATAGGAGCCCTAGGAGAAGGAAAGCTACATCAAAATTTGAGGAAAGGGATACCGCTCAGGTGAGGGACTTGCTAAAAGTCAAGGTACCCATTTTGTATGGCAATGAAGGGGGATCTGTAGTGGAAAATTAGTTGTTTGACCTTGAGAGATATTTCTCTATGCACCCCCTTAGCAGTAATGTCAAGGATAGATGTGCCATTATGAATCTGAGGAAATTCACATCTACCTAGTGGCATATGGAAGAAGATAAAATTCAAGTCACCATTAACATATTTCTTGGGAATTATTCCTAGATAACTTTAAGGATTTTTTCATGTCCGATCAATGGAGATAGGGAAGGGCAGAAGAATTTCACCACCTTCAACAAGCCAACATGATGGTGGAAGAATATGAAAGGAAGATATATGATCTTAAGCCTTTCTTAGGTTATAAAGATGATGACCCCATTCTAGTACAACATTTCATTTGAGGTTTGAATGACCATCTATCAGGCTATGTAGTAGTTATAGAACCCAAAACTATTTGGGATGCTATCACTAAGATGTTATTAGTTGAAAGAAAGGTTAAAGGGAAAAGTGGCTATTCTAGTGGCCAAACATTCAATGCTCGGTCATGTTCTAAAGGAAACTTGGACCAAGGAAATTCCAACTAAAAGAACCAAAAATCATCTTTTAAAGGAGGACAAAACTTCCATAAAAATAAATTCTAGAATAGCAACCAAAGCAATGAGAAATTTCAACAACCCCAGTATTGTAGCAATAATCAAACTCAGTAAAGGATTCCTCCTCCACCATCCCAAAATTATCAAAATAGCAATAAAGAAGGTTATCAATAATCTAGTGATCCACCTACAAATAACTTTGGAAGGAATACGAGGTGTTATTCTTGTGGACAACAAGGACACATTGCAGTTCACTACCCTGAGTGCACTAATTTTACCAATAATAATCAGGTAGTTTCAGAACTGACTGTGGGAGATGTCGGCCAATCTGACAATGTGTTTGCCATAGTAGAGAATAGAAAAGTTGATCACCATAACACTATGATAGAGACTTCAGGTTTGTTAAAGGGTAAACCTATTTCTATTCTCTTTAAATCGGGAGAAACTGACTCCTTCATATTTCCTTTAATGGAAAAGTGCAGGCTAGTGGTCGTAGGCAAAGGAGTTAAGTGGCAGGTAGAGCTAGCCTCTAGGGCTAAAATGACCATAGATTTGTGTGTTAAAAATTAAAACTTGTGATTAGGACCTTTCTCTACCAATTTTGATCTTTGAGTAATTCCTCTTGGGTCATATGAAGTCATCCTAGGAATGGACTGGCTAGTAGCTCATGAAGCCAGGATAGATTGCAGCAAGAAGCTCATTCAATTTTTAGATGATTTGGGAAAGCCCAACACTATTGTTGGAATCCAACAACCTCTATTACTATGAATTATATCAATAATGCAACTTTAAAAAATGCATGAGAAAGGGATGTCACCTTCTCACAATCTTAGTTAATGACTTGGTTGACAAGGAAGATAGAGAAACAATACTTGAGCACCCTTTAATTCAAGAATTTGCATATGTCTATCCAGCTGAGATACCTAGAATGCCTCCCAAAAGAGACATTAATTTATGCATAGAGTTGGTGCTAGGTGCTGAACCCATCTCCAAATCTCCTTATCACATGACCACTCAAGATTTAAGTGAGTTAAAATTTCAACTAGAAGAACTCTTGGAAAAAGATTTCATTAGACCAAGTGTGTCACCTTGGAGAGCTTCGGTTATCTTTGTAAAGAAGAAGGATGGCTCACTTAGGTTGTGCATTAACTACCATCATCTCGACAAAGTAACCATTAAGAATCGACATCCTTTGTCGAGAATTGATGATCTATTTGATCAAATGAAAAGAGGCAAATTATTTTCCAAGATAGATCTAAATTCAGGCTATCATCAATTAAGGATTCACGAAGTTGACATTCACTGAACAAATTTTTGTACTTGGTATGGGCATTCTAAATTTACCATAGTACCTTTCAGTATCACAAATGCACCTTCAGTGTTCATGAGTCTTTTGAATGGGGTATTTAGGTCCTTCTCGGACAAATTTTTCATAATTTTTCTAGATGACATTTTGGTGTACCTTAAGTCAGTGGAAGAACATGAGCAACATCTTCAACAAGTATTTCAGTGCCTTTGCGAGAAATAGTTGTTTGAAAACTTGGAGAAGTGTGAATTATTCCAAATACAATTTAAGTATCTTGGTCATGTTATCTTTTGAGAGGGTATAATAGTTGATCTTGTAAAGATTCAAGCTATAGTGAATGGCTAACCCCCACCAATGTCTTTGAGGTTTGTAGTTTCATGGGTTTAGCTAGATACTACAAACACTTTGTCCAAGGATTCTCTAGATTAGCTCATCCCATCACTTCCTTGCAAAGGAAAGGGAAGAAGTTAATTTGGACCGAGAAATGTTCAAAAGATTTTTAGATCCTCAAGGATAAACTGACTAGTGCCCCAATTTTGGTGGTACCTGACCCGCTGAAAATTTTGTGGTTTTCACTAATGCCTCCTTGGAAGGCTTAGGGGTAGTGTTGATGCAAGAAGGTAGAGCTATTTCTTATGAGTCTAAAAAGATTAAGGACCATAAACTTAACTATCCTATGCATGATTTAGAGTTATCAGCTCTAGTTCATGCCTTGAATCATTGGAGACACTTCTTATTGGGGCATTGGTTTGAGTTACACACCAATCACCAAAGCCTTCAATATATATTTACACAACCAAATCTCAATACTAGGCAACATTGATGCATGGAGTTCCTTTGTGAATATGATTTTGAGGTCGGATATATCCAAGGTAAAGAGATTGTGGTAGTAGATTATTTGAGTAGGAGCCATGAGTTATCCATGCTCTCCCTTTCTACTAATTTGAGAAGTCATATTTTGTAGATACTTCCTTCAGATACTTTGTATCAAGAAGTTAAGGATAAAATTGAGTTAGGAAGGGCCTTAAAAGGAAGGTTCTTAGGTTATTCCTTAGAGTCAGATGGTTTGTTGAGGCAACAAGGAAGAATTTATGTACCACTTTCAGGTGATCTTCAGAAAGTTATCATGGTGGAAGTGCATTGTGCTCCCTATTTATCTCATCCAGGAGTTAAGAAGATGTATTCAGATCTACAATAGTTATACTTTTGGTTAGGTATGAAGAGGGATATAAAATATTTTATGGTTAAGTGTCTAGAGTGTCAGAGGGTCAAGGTCGAGCATCATCACCCAACAAGCCTCCATCAACTACATTTGATTCCTAAATGGAAATGGGATATGATATCTATGGATTTTATTATGGTACTCCTAGTCACTTATCAAAGACATGATGCTATCATGGTCACAGTGGATAAGTTAACTAAGGTAACACATTTTTCTCCTTTGCAATTATCTTATACTGCTATCTTAGTAGCTAGAGTCTTCCTGAAGGATATAGTTAGGTTGTAGGGTATTAATAGAAAGGTTATCTCTGATAGGGATCTAGTGTTAACTTTAGATTTTTGGACCTCCTTGCAACATGCCTTAGGAACTCAAGTGAATTTTAGTTCATCATATCATCTAGAGACTGATGGTTAGATAGAGTGAGTTAATTAGGTGCTTGAGGACATGCATAGAATGCATGTGATTGGTTAGACAAAGTACCCATTGGGAAGATTCTATGTACCTAGAAGAGTTTTCATAAATTAATGGCTATCACAGTTCTATAGGAATGTCCTCTTTTTAGGCTCTTTATGGTCATCCTTATCGTACCCCTCTAATTTGGGATCACTTAGAGGATAGAGTACTACTTGGCCCTAAGATGTTACAAGATATGGAGTAGTAGGTTCAGAGGATTAGAGAGCATCTTGTGACAACTCGGGCTAGGTAGAAGAAGTATGCTGATGCTCACAGGATCGATAGAAATTTTTCTATTAGAGATAAGGTTTTTCTAAGAGTCCACCCGCTTAAGAGCCCTATTCATTATGGAAAAGGTTCTAAGTTGGCACCAAGATTTTTGGGTCCATTTCAGATCCTTGAGAGGATAGGACCAGTTGCTTACCGATTCACCCTACCACCTAGCCTCGTACATGTGCATGATGTATTTGACATATCCATTCTTAGAGAGTGTATTCTTGATTTGAATCATGTTTTGGATTGGAATACTTTATAGGTAGAGGACAGGCAGCTGGCTTTGGAGCCAATGCGTATACTCCAACAACAGACTTTGACCATTAAAGATCATAGCATAGAAAAGGTAAGGGTCCTATGGGACCCTAGTGATGAGACCTTCGCCACTTGGGAGGATGCTAGAAGACTCAGATATGCATATCCATACTTATTTGTAGGCTTCCAGAAGTAAGCCTAATCCTAGAGGGAGAGGATGTAACGCCCACCATAGTATCTATATATTTTGGATTGATAGGACTATTACTCTATTATTTGGTTTATATGTTTGGACTATTTCTCTTTATGATGAGACATTGGAGAATATCTATGTATTTGGTTAATAGAGTTATTATGGAGATATTAAATTATTTGGCATAAAATACTAAATTTTTAGGAATGGACTATTTGTGAAATGTTTCATAATTGATTTATATTATTATGTTTATGATGGATTTAACCCTACTAATCCCATTATTTTCTAATGATTACGCAATTTTATGTGAGTGTAGGATGAGGAGAGGTTGTCGTAGTTACTCCTATGGGAGAATGACATGATATCGCACTCTCTTTCTTTATTTTCCACTGTGTCATGCCTTGTTAGGGAACCAGGGAAGAGAACAATATATTCTCTTAGGAAAGAAAACCTATGTAATAGAATATGAAATTTTTTCAAACTTTAAAAAATTTACATGTATAATAACATAAGAAAGATTTTAACTTAGATTCCTCCCATAGTTCCCAACTAGAACTCTAACATTCCATTTTAGTTTCATTAAAGATAACAATTATTTGGACAACTTTAGATCAATTACATTATAACATTAGAAGAACTTAAAAGGAAATATAAATGCTTTCATTCAAATATTTAACCTAACATTTTAGATCCACCAATATTTCCAAAGTATTCCTTTTTGAACAACATAGCATTTGAAGTACTAATCCCATAAAAATGAGTCATTTAGGAACTTGAACAAATACATATATGAAGTCATCCCATTTTAATTAATAGCCTTTCTTAATCAACAATGATACACAAAATTCCATCTTACTTTGAAACTTACTAAAATCCTTTTCTTTTAAAACAAACATGCTTTACATAAAGATTACATTTCCCTTTTCCTTTCCCTAAATCTACCCATTACAGGTTACATCAATTTTGGAATAAAATAAAGATTAAATTAAATTCATCTCCACTTGGGAGGTTACAATAACATCATAACTTTACATTGATGGGAAATAATGAAAGATAAGAAAAGAGCTTTCTTTCTTCAAAACTAGAACAATGTACAAGAAAGAGTCCTTTCAGCACTACATCTACAACTGATACCTTGATAAAGAAATATTTACCACCAAACCATGTGGATACCAAAAGGCCTACTCCCTTGTGCTAGGAGATAAACACCAAGATCCACACAAGAAGGAATAACTAGGCCATTCCTAGGGTTGAGACAACCTTTCCCAAACAACAACTGAACAAGGAATGAAATACAAATCCCTTCCCAAAAGGTTCACAAGACTTGGTAGAAACTCTAAGAGACAAGCTAGGTGAGTGTCATCACATAGCCCTCACCCCTTGGGTTGTCCCAGTACTAGCCACTCTTGGCCTCGGCCCCAAGTAGGCATATGCGGAACCAAATGCATTTCCTAAGGACAAGGCCATTCAATCATACTTACGCATAGGTACCTTCTCCCACTCCCATCCTTAGTCTTTACTAGTAGTAAAGGCATGGATGAGGCTTAAATTAATCTTATTTAGTGTTTGATTCCACCCCATTAATTTGATTAAAGTTATCACTTGATTAAAACAACTCATCAGTGGGTTTCCCTGGTACTAGCCACTTAGGGCCCCGACCCCACACTAAGAGCCACTCACTTGGTGTTCTTAGGTTTTATACCCTTACCCAAGAATCATAAAAATACAAGATATTCATAAATACAAGTCATAGAATCATTCAAGTATTGCAATCAAGAATCAGAATGGTTTAGGAAGTCATATAGTTGACCTTGTCCACCAAACAACCCTAAACCCTAATACAGAAGAAGATTAAAAATACATAAAAATGCACTAAAAAACATACATCTGAAAAGACAAGTAGTAAAAAATAACCCAACATCACTTAGGGTTAGCCCCAAGTTACTCAGGAACCCTAAAACATAAAAAATGACCAAAACCAAGGCCTAGCAGAGAGCTACGTAGTTGGTCCATCAAGTTGCGTAGTTGGTCACTCAAGATGCATAATTAGGCCATGAAGTTACATAGTTGGGCCATGAATCTGTGATGTTGGGCCCTAAAGCTGTGCAATTGGTAGCGTGAGTTGCACAATTGGTACCCAGAATTGCGCAGTTTGTCAGGGACTATGTTTTTGGTAGAATTGACTTGCAGATTGGTTTTCTAGGAAGAACTAGGCAAGATGGAAGCATTGGATGAAAAATCAGGGCAAGACCCAGTTGAGATCTCCCTTTTTCCCTTCCAAAAATTCCCTTTAACCCATCCTTCCTGCAAGGTATCCCTACTCTAGATCTGAGAATAGGAAAAAAGGTGCATAGTCCAGAATGCAAACAAGGAAGGATAATAAGTCTTCCTAAAGTCCAAGAGTACCTACAGACCTATTAAACACACAAGGAAGTCTATAAAATATCCTAAGAAGATCTAGCCTCTATCAAATCATGGATGAAAATAAAATAACTCATACAGAAAGTACAATAGTTTATGCAACCAATATATTTCAAATATAAACATAATTATCCCTTCTCCTAAGACTATCTCATTCAACAATGGAGACATAATACAATAGCACAAACATCCTCTAAATTGCATATTCATATAAGACAACAAGAAGATATGCATTTAAACAAAACAAGGCAATCACATAAGGAGGATCATCTTCTAGGATAGAACCTACCTGGAGTCCTGTGGAGAAAACGTTGGAGAAGAAAGTCTTGAATATCTTAGCCTACTCCCAACACTCCTCCAGATTCCTTTTGAATGCAGACACAAACTCCTCTATAATTACTATGGCTTCCAAACTATGATATCCTATCAAAACAATAAGGTTTCCCCTGAGAGATTATTTCTAGCCAACTCCCATTCTCATAGAGACTCTTCCCATAAATAGATCGAGGAAGTAGTTGCACGAGAAAATCCAACTGATGCAATGATTCAAAACTAATGGTTGGTTAATAGTTGGGCATAAATTATTCCTAATGAAAACCATTCCCGAAGAGGGATAAATAATATTAATCTCACACATATTTCCTTTATTTAAGGAAGGAAAATAATGAATTTTAAAACATATTTACTATTCTAGATTACCTAGTTACTTAGGCTATAGTAAAGGAGCTTTACCATTTATTATATATAATTGACATTCCATAAAAGTAATTTTATCTAATTTTTTATTAATATCTTTTAATGTAATAATTTCTTAACCACAAATAATTATATAAATACATGTAACCATATGCATATGTGTGCACCCATATGCCTATGTGTACATATACCCTTCTAAATATTATTATTAACATAGTATAATTAATATTATTAAATATTATTTTACTCATATACTATATCACACTCTTGAAAGATACAATAGTTCATATAAGGTAACTACTAATAAAAGATAGAATATTCCATTAAATAGAATTAGAGTTACCATTCAAAAAATGTCATACTCAATAAATGTAAGAACAAGCAACAAGATCCATAGAATTGAACAAGCTAAGACAACACAATAAGTCACCATCCGACACAAGGATTGAATCAGGAATTACCCCACCTAACGAGTAGAAAAGGGTTAGAGGTAGGGAACCTTGGTGTTATCTCCATAGCAAAAAAAAATGATCGAGGATTTTGAGGGCACGCTCAGAGCTATGAGACCAGGTGGTGTTGATGCCCAGTGCCTATAAACCTTCATCACTGAGAAGAGATACATGTGCATAGATATATATACAATAAGATATTTGCAAACAAATGACCAAGATCGATACATCATGTGGACCTCAACTAAGTGAGTAACTAGGACTTCATCCTGAATCATGAAAACACATCAGTTATATACATGAAGTATGAGACATCATACATAATAATGGTTAGATTCCAAATCCTTGGGTTAGCTCTATTATTTTCCATAGGCATATATAAGATAGATGATTTTCAATTTCATCAACATTAAACGATAATCATAAATGAGTATTACTAAATATCTGATAAGAATATCATCATCCAAATAAGCATAATTGTAAACATATAGTTCTAACCATCATAATGAAAAATGTCCAATCTAAGAGTAAAAGTATAATCATCTGAGAGGATATTACATCCTCCCTCCGAGAGCTAGGCTTACTCCTAAAAGCCTACAAATAGATAAGGATAAGTACCTCTAAGTCTAACAACATCCTCCCAAGTAGCCAAGGAATCATCATTGGGGTCCCATTGGACCCTTTCCTGATCTATGGTGTGACCCATGAGGGTCAGTGTCCACTTCTCCAAAATGCATATGGGCTCCAAAGCCAGCTGCCTGTCCGCTACCTATAATGCATTCCAATCCAAAACATGAGTCACATTAGGAATATATCTTATAAGGAATGAGCATGAAATACATCATGAATATGAGAAAGATTGGGCGGCAAGGAAAGTTGATAATCTATTGGTCCTATCCTCTCTAGGACTTCAAAAGGGCCAAAAAATTAGGGTGCCAACTTGGAGCCTTTTTTGTAACGGATTGGACTCTTTCACGGATGCACCCTAAGAAAAAATATGTCTCCAAGAGAAAAGTGTACATTAGTCCTATGAGCATATGTGTACCTCTTTTTCCTATCCTGAGCTATCAAAATATGCTCCCTAATATGCTTAACATGTTGTTCCATATCCTGCAACATCTCAAGGCCAAGAAGCACCTTGTCCTCCAAATGGTCTCAACTCAAAGGTGTGCGGCACAGATGACCATATAGATCTTGAAAATGAGTCATGCCTATGGAACTATGATATCCATTATTATACAAAAACTCCACCAAATATAAGTATTCTTCCCAATGGGTCTGCCTATCCATAACATATATTATGAGCATATACTCAAGAACCTGATTGACTCACTCGGTCTTCCCATTGGTTGCTAGATGATAGGCTGAGCTGAAGTTGAGTTGAGTCCCTAATGTGTGCTAAAGGGGAGTCCAAAGAGCAGAGGTGAATACTGGATCATGATTAGAAATAATCTACTTGGGAATTATGTGGAGTCTTACTATCTCCTTCATAAACACTCTAGCTATCGATGTTGTTGAATAGGAAGATTGCATGGGAGAGAAATGGGCTACCTTGGTAAGCCTATCAAATGTTACCATGATAGCATCATGTCTCCATGGGGTAACTGGAAGCCCCACAATAAAATCCATGGAGATAATGTCCCATTTCCATTCTGACACAAGGTGAGGTTGCAAAAGACCTATTGGATGTCGATGTTCTACTTTCACTCTCTAGCATTCTAGACATCTTGCCACATAGTTTGCTACATATTTCTTCATCCTTGACCAATAGTACAACTTGCATAGGTCAACATACAATTTATTCACCCCTAGATGTGCTGAGTAGGGAGCCTTGTGGCTTTCTGCAAGGATACATATATGAAGATCCCCTGACAAGGGCACATAAATTATACCCTGATGTCATAGAAACCCTAGGGAATCTAAGGAATATCCTAAAAAATGACCCTCCAAGGGTCTTCCCGATTCTAATTCTACTTTTACCTCCTGAAACCAAGAATTGAAAGTGAGAGCCTCTCTGATATGCTTCTCCAAATGTGCACTTAAAGAAAGTGCCGACAATCCATGCCTATGCCTACTCAGAGCATCTACTACCACATTCTTCTTCCCCTAGATATATTTAACCTCGAAGTCATATTCGCATAAGAATTCTATCCGTCTGCATTGTCTAGCATTGAGGTTAGGTTGGGAGAAAATATACTAAAGACTTCGATGATCTATATGGAGTTCAAATTTATGACCCAACAAAAAGTGCCTCCATTTTACTAAGGCATAGACCACTACTGCTAACTCCAAATTGTGGGTGGGATAGTTGAGCTTATGATCTTTGAGCTTCCTAGATTCATAAGCAACAACTTTCCATTCTTTCATAAGGACTACCCCAATCCCTTCTAGTGAGGCATCTATATAGAGCACAATGTTTCCAGAGGGTTCAGGGACCACCAAGATCAGAGCACTAGTTAATCTTTCTTTCAAGCATTGGAAAGTGACCTCACACTTTTTTGACCATACAAATTTCTTCCCTTTCCTTTGTAAGGAAGTGATGGGATGAGCTATTTGAGAGAACTCCCTAACAAATCATCTATAATAACTAGCTAGTCCCATAAAGCTGTAAACCTAGGGGACGTTATTTGGAGTTGGCCATTCCACTATGGATTAAATTTTTGATGGGTCAACTACAATGCCATCCCCTGAGATGACATGCCCAAGATACTTAACCTCTATTTGGAAGAATTCACACTTCTCTGGATTGGCATAAAGTTAATTTTCTCTAAGGCATTGCAATAGTTGGCGAAGATGAATCTCATGTTCTTCAGGAGTTTTGGAAAACATTAAGATGTTGTCCAAGAAAACTATCAAAAATCTATCCAAATAGGTTATGAAAACCCCATTCATCAAACTCATAAACACAAAGAGAGTGTTTTTCAGCCCAAATGGTACTACAGTAAACTTGTAGTGGCCATATCTAGTGTGGAAAGATGTACGATGAATATCAACCTTCTGAATTCTAAGTTGATGGTATCTTGACTTAAGATCAATCTTTGAAAATATCTTTTCCCCTTTCATTTGATCAAATACGTTATCAATGCGGGGTAAAGGATACTGAGTTTTAATTGTGAATTTTTTGAGTTAATGATTGTCAATACACAATCAAAGAGAACCATCTTTCTTCTTCACAAATATTATTGGTGCACCCCATGGGGACACACTGGGTCTAATAAATCTTTTTTCCAAAATTCCTTCTAATTGTAACTTAAGTTCCCCAAGTTCCTGTGTGGTCATGTGGTATGGAGCCTTGGAGATGGGTTCTGCTCCTGGCACTATCTCATTCTAGAATTAAATGTCCCTCTTGGGTGGCATTCCCAGTATTTCCTTGGGAAAAACATCCAAGAACTCTTGTAATAGGGGATGATCTAGTGTTACATCCCTTATTTCTCCTTTTTCTAAGTCATCTACTGAGACTACAAACAACTGGCATCCCTTGCCCATACACTACTTGAGTTGCATCATAGAAATCATGCAGAGAGAGATGGGTTACTATACCTTGATAATCTTCTTCGATTCCCTTGAATCATTTGAACACTGAATATTCTTGCTTCTACAATCCAAAATGGCTTTGTGAGCATCCAACCAATCCATACCAAAAACTACTCCATATGAGCCTAAAGGAATCACTTAGAGATCTACTAAGGTGGTGAAAGGTCCTATCCCTAACTTGAAACTCTAGACACAAGAGTAAGAGGCTATTCTTGCCCTGGAGGCTAGCTCACCCTACCACCTATCTTCCTACCTTACCATTGTCAGACCACGCTGCTCTATTAAAGAAGGAGAAATAAAGGAATCTATTGCTCCAGAATTAAATAGAATAGTGGTAGAGATACCCCCTAACAAACTTGGGGTTTCAATGACTGATCCCTGATGTTCAGCCTCCTTGTGGTCTAGAGTGGAAAATACTCAGTGAGATGTACCTGCATCACCCATTGTCAGTTCTAAAGTGGCTTGTCTATAGCTAGCTGCTGGGGTAGATTTTTGAGGACACTTAACTATAATATGACCGTGTTGACCGCAAGAGTAACATCATATATTTTTAGCAAAATTTCTCCATACAGAAGGTGCACTGGACTATTGATAACTACCTCGACTAGAATTCTAAGGTATACTCTAAGTTGGTTGAGAATTTGGATATCGCTTAGCATGTTGCTAGTTGCAATAATTATTTTATTGAGAACCCCAATTTTTGTTTTTGTTTTTGTTGTATTGAAATATCATTTTCTGGTGGTTCTGACTTCCTTTAGATGAAGAAGGATAGTTTTTAGGACCAGGTATTCCCTAAGATTGATTCCCTTTGAATCCTATCCCGGACTGAGAGGCATTACCTTCGTGGCCACCTATCTAACCTAAACCCAAGGTTGCATTCTATTCCATAATATGAGCCTTAATGACTACATCATTAACTATCAGAGGTTCATATATTTGTACTCTGTCAGCCAATCGACCATTGAGGCCTCTAAGGAACTGTTGATTAAGCATGGGTTCATCATCTTTATATCTTGAGTATGGCTTGAGCTCAAAGAACCATCGCTCATAATCATCAATTGACATAGTTAACTACCTTAAATTGTGAAACTCTTCAGCTCTTTATCACCTCTAGTGGTCAAAAAGAAATCGAGCTCGAAAGAGTTCTAAGAATAGTTCCCATGAAAGGGTGGTTATATCAATGCGAAGTTTCTCTTTCTCTATTTCCCACCAAGTTGATGCAAAATCCCTAAGGTGAATAACTACAAACCAAGCCTTGGTATTGCTCTTGTAAGGGTGCATCGAAAATAGCCTTTCTAAATCTAGTAGCCAAGTCTTGGCGGTGGATCCACCTTGAGTTCCCTTAAATGGGTTAGTCTTAGTCCTAAGGAGGTCTCGCATGTGAGAAGCATGCAAGGTGTCATCTTCTACTATCTTATCTCTCCTCCTAGGGCTCCTTTCCCTTTCCTCATGGTGAGCGGTATTAGCCTCCCCACGATGACCCCTATCCTGACCTACATCTAGCCTATGTAGCATCTATTGTAAAATTTATTTTACTTGAACCCCCCAAAAATCTCTTGAGTGGTTATCAAATTGATCCCCTCTACCTTCCCACTCAAAATGTTCTTCTTCTTGAGAACTTTCCTGGTGAGATCTTGGAGGGGTATTTCGGGAACCTCCCCTTCTACCATGAGTCAAAGGAGGCATCTTGTCAAAGGTAAGGAGAAGGATAAGTTCAAGGGTCCTAGTCCGAATCTAGTTTTAAGTTTTCCTTAAATAAACAATAAGTTTAAGAAACATGAGCCAAATTTCCTAGGGCCCCAATGTGGCAACTTAGTGCTCTGATACCAAGATGTCATGCCCTATCAGGGAACTAGGGAAGAGAACAACAAATTCTCTTAGGAAAGAAAACCTATGTAATGGAATATGAAATTTTTTTAAACTTTAAAATATTTACTTGTATAATAACATAAGAAAGGTTTTAACTTAGATTCCTCCCATGGTTCCCAACTAGAACTCTAACATTCCATTTTAGTTTCATTAAAGATAACAATTATTTGGACAACTTTAGATCAATTACATTATAACATTAGAAGAACTTAAAAGGAAATATAAATGCTTTCAATCAAATATTTAACCTAACATTTTAGATCCACCAATATTTCCAAAGAATTCCTTTATGAACAACATGACATTTGAAGTACTAATACCATACCAATGAATCATTTAGGATCAACTTGAACAAATACATATATGAAGTCATCCGATTTGAATTACTATCCTTTCTTAATCAACATAGATACACAAAATTCCATCTTACTTTGAAACTTACTAAAATCATTTTCTTTTAAAATAAACATGCTTTACATAAAGATTACATTTCCCTTTTCCTTTCCCTAAATCTACCCATTCCAACTTACATCAATTTTGGAATACAATAAAGATTAACTTACATTCATCTCCACTTGGGAGCTTACAATAAAAACATAACTTTAGATTGATAGGAAATAATGAAAGATAAGAAAAGAGCCTTCTTTCTTCAAAACTAGAACAATGTACAAGCAATAGTCCTTTCAACGCTGCAATTGAAATTGATACCTCAATAAAGAAATATTTACCACCCAACCATGTGGATACCAAAAGGTCCACTCCCCTGTGCTAGGAGATAAACACCAAGATCCACGCAAGAAGGAATAACTAGGTCATTCCTAGGGTTGAGACAACCTTTCCCAAACAACAACTAAACAAGGAATGAAATAAAAATCCCTTCCCAAAAGGTTCACAAGACTTGGTAGAAAATCTAAGTGACAAGCTAGGTGAGTTTCATTGCATAGCCCTCACCCCTTGGGTTGTCTTGGTACTAGCCACTCTTGGCCCCGACCCCCAAGTAGGCACATGCAGAACCAAATGCCTTTCATAAGGACAAGGCCATTTAGTCGTACCTACAAATATGTACCTTCTCCCACTCCCATAATTAGTCTTTACAAGCACTAAAGGCATGGGAGAGGTTTACATTTATCTTATTTTGTTTTTCATTCCACTCCATTAATTTGATTAAAGTTATCACTTGATTAAAATAACTCATCAATGGGTTTCCCTGGTACTAGCCACTTAGGGCCCCGACCCCACACTAAGAGCCACCCATCTAGTGTTCTTAGGTTTTCTACCCTTACCCAAGCATCATAACCATACAAGATATGCATAAAGACAAGTCATAGAATCATTCAAGTATTGCAACCAAGAATCAGAATGGTTTAGGAAGTCATATAGTTGTCCTAGTCCACCAAACAACCCTAAACCCTAATCTAGATTCCTAAACACATCAAGAAGCTTAAAAAGAAATTAAAATGAACTAAACAACATACATCTGAAAAGACAAGTGGTACATAATGACCCAACATCACTTAGGGTTAGCCCCAAGTCACTCGAGAACCCTAAAACATAGAAAATGACCAAAGCCAAGGCCTGATAGAGAGCTACACAGTTGGGCCATGAAGTTGTGCAATTGGACCATGAAGCTGTGTAGTTGGTAGCGTGAACTGCGTAGTTGGTACCTAGAACTGTGCAATTGGTCAGGGACTATGTTTTTGGCAGAAGTGACTTGCAGATTGGTTTTCTTGGAAGAACTCAGCAAGATGGAAGCATTGGATGCAAAATCAGGGCAAGACCTAGTTTAGATCTCCATGTTTCCCTTCCAAAATGTCCCTCAAACCCATCCTTATTGCAAGGTATCCCTACTCTAGATCTGAGAATAGGAAAAAGGTGCATAGTCCAGAATGCAAACAAGGAATGATAATAAGTCTTCCTAAAGTCTGAGAGTACCTACAGACCTATTAAACACACAAGGAAGTATATCAAAGATCCTAAGAAGAATCCAACCTCTATCAAAGCATGGATGAAAATAAAATAACTCATATAGAAAGTAAAATAGTTTATGCAACCAATATATTTTAAATATAAACATAATTATCCTTTCTTCTAAGACTATCTCATTCAACAATGCAAACATAATACAATAGCACAAACATCCTCTAAATTGCAGATTCATATAACATAGCAAGAAGATATGCATTCAAATAAAACAAGGCAATCACATAAGGTGGATCATTTTCTAGGATAAATCCTACTTGGAGTCTTGCAGAGAAATCATTAGAGAAGAAAGTCTTGAATATCATAGCCTACTCCCAACACTCCTCTAGATTCCTTCTGAATGCAAACACAAACTCCTCTATAATTACTATTGCTTCCAAACTATGATATCCTATCAAAACAATAAGGCTTCCCCTGAGAGATTATTTCTAGCCAACTCCCATTCTCATAGAGACTCTTCCCTTAAATAGATTGAGGAAGTAGTTGCACGGAAAAATCTAACTAATGCAACCATTCAAAACTAATGGTTGGTTAATAGTTAGGCATAAATTATTCCTAATGAAAACCATTCCTAGAGAGGGATAACTAATATTAATCTCATACATATTTCCTTTATTTAAGGAAGGCAAATAATGAATTTTAAAACATATTTACTATTCTAGATTACCTAGTTACTTAGGCTATAGTAAAGGAGGTTTACCATTTATTATATATATACTTGACATTCCATAAAATTAATTTTATTAAATTTTTTATTAATATCTTTTAGTGTAATAATCTCTTAACCACAAACAATTATATAAATATATGTAACCATATGCATAAAGGTGCACCTATATGCCTATGTGTACATATACCCTTCGAAATATTATTATTAACATGGTATTATTAATATTATAAAATATTATTTTACTCATACTATATCACACTCTCGCAAGATACAATAGTTCATATAAGGTAACTACTAATAAAAGATAGAATATTCCATTAAACAAAATTAGAGTTACCATTCACAAAATCTCATACTTAATAAATGCAAGAACAAGCAACAAGATCCACAGAATCGAACAAGATGAGACAACACAATAATTCACCATCTGACACAAGGATTGACTTAGGAATTCCCCCACCTAAGGAGCACAAAAGGGTCAGAGGTAGGGTTCATTCTCATGGAACCTTTGTGTTATCTCCATAATAACAATAACGATCAAGGATTTTGAGGGCACTCTCAGACCTATGAGACTAGGTGGAGTCGATGCCCAGAACCTACAAACCTACATCACCGAGAAAAGATACATGTACATGTACACACACACACATAGACACACACACACACACACACACACACACACACACACACACACATATATACAATAAGATATTTACAAATAGATGACCAGGATTGATACATCGCATGGACCTCAACTAAGTGAGTAACTACGACTTCATCCTAAATCATGAAAACACATCAGTCACATTTACATGAAGCATGAGACATCATTAATAATAATGGTTAGGTTCTAAATCCATGGGTTAGCTTTATTATTTCCCATAAGCATATATAAGATAGATGATTTTCAATTTCATAAATATTAAATGAGAATGTCTAAATATCTGATAAACATATCATCATCCAAATAAGCATAATTGTAAAAATATAGTTCTAACCATCATAATGCAAAATGTCCAATCCAAGAGTAAAAGTATAATCATCTGAGAGGGTATTACACACTGCTTTTGCATATATATATGTATACATGTAAGTTGGTGATGCATGATGCAGGTACCTAAAATTGACTCCAGCTGGCTACATAGGTCTGAGTGTGCCTTCAAAATCCTCAAACTTATATTATGTGGAGATTTTTCCAAGCTACTCTCAAGGAAACCCATGGACTTAGATTATTTTTAGGAGGTTACCCTAGTTGGGGGATTTGTGTGCAATGTTTTGATGTTGTTTTGAGATTTATGTTTTGATGTTGGGTTGATTTCTTGTATGTATATCTATATCTATATTTATTTTATATATGTATTATGATGGATTTACATTATATATGTATGCATATATGTGGGTGCACACATATATACCCATGCATATATACATGTTATTATTTATGTATTTTTATTTACTTTTTTATATGGTATTTATAATGTTTAAATAAAGTATATTAAATAAAAGTAAAAATAATAAAGAAAATAAGCTCTTTCTGTAAAACTAGCTATCTAGGAGATTTGAACTTGAGACCTCCTAGAAGCTAGGCTAGTTTGATTCCAATTGTGCTATGTGTGTTACTTGAGAGCTTTGTGCTCCCTTTTCTTATTATAGCCTTATTTAGGGAAAATTTTATTTAAAATTATTAAAAAGCTTTATTATGTTGTTACGGGAATGAGTTGATTAATCCTCAACCAACCATGGAAGTTGGAGAAGTTTCTTCCTATAAAGAAATCCCTCCAACCATATAGTTGGAGGTTAAATTATTTGGTTTTGGGAGAGTTTGAGAGATTAGAGTTTTGAGGAGAAATTTGGAGATTTTTGCAAGATTTGATTTGGAAGTCTTTTTGGGGGTTTTATCTCTATGTGTGTTATTCTTCACCATTCTATGAGGGAGAGTGGGAGTTTTATAAGGAGGAGATAAGATTTTTTTTTTTGGAGAACCTATCTAGGAGGCTACCATTTCACCATTTCTCAAAGCTTGGAGGATTTGTAGTGGAGTGCTTCAGTTTGGTTGAGGGGATTCTCCGCAAGACTCTAGGTAGGGTTTGGAACTAGTATGAATCTCTTTTCTCCCATAATTTTATGGGTGTGTGACTTATGTATAATGATTTTTATAATTTAGATAAATTATGGATTGATAAGGAATTTTATATGATTTTTTTTCCATGTATTGCAACCTGTGCTTCCGAGAAGTTTTATGAATGTTTATGCAATAGTTTCTTGTAAATTACTCTTGGGAGTTTGTAAATTATTGTGGTAATATATATTGGGTTTCTTTTATTGTCTACTTATGGTTTAGGGAAGTTTAGGAAGTTTTACGGAAGATTAGGATTGATTAGGGAAGGATGCAGTTAGTTTTTCCCTTCTTTTCTTGTGTAGGCTTTTTGCTTTCAATTTGATGTTTTGATTTGATAGTTTTGTTCTGGGAGTTAGGTTGTGTTGAGGAAGTGTTATGGAAGTGGTAATAAGGAACCTAAATTAGGTAGACCTCATAGATCCTTTCCCAAGCACTTTCCACACCTAAAAACCTTAGTTTTGCACAATTTCAGGAGATTTTGGGTATTGTCTTGTATGAGCATTTTAGAATGTTGTACGAGTTTTTACCAGTTTCCATACAACCTTTAGTGGATTATTGTATGGGAGTTATTGGATTTTTGTATGGGTAGTTATAGTATGTCGTATGGGGTTTTAGAGGGTCCTAAGGGCTCAAATTTGGCAGATTATGGGCTTATGACCTCTACAACTTATTTCTTTTGCTTGGGCTGTAATTGGTATCACTTTTGTATGTCCATATATTATTTTTTTGGTATTATAATGTGTTACTTATGTTTTTTCAGTACTTGGCATATATTTGTGATCATATTATGAGGCTAGGACTCATCTTGGTGGCCTGAGTGCATAGGAGGGTTCCCTAGACCTGCAAGATGAATCTTTTGAAGTATTTTATGGTTTCATGGCTTGTGTGTGTGTGGGTAGGGGGATAGGTACCCTAGGTGAGTGTCTCACCATAAGTGTTGGAACCCAAAGTAGTTGCTAGATGATCCTATGGGTGAGTTGGGAAAAAGTTATAACCTAATAATGAACTTGGGAAAGGGGGGTTTCAAAAGATAATGAAAGACACATAATTAATTCCACATAGTCCTATTGGAGTACTAGAACCATGGGTAACTACCAGGGTGGATCCCTATTGAAAAAGGGGGGACCAAGGTTACATGGTTGCCAAGGAAGATCCCAATATGCAGGATATGTGATGACACTCACCTAGATGGTATGCTAGGAGCCTAACCCTTCTGTATAGTAAAGTGATATCTTGTTAAGTCTTTTCTTTTTCTTTCAAGTTATTGTTTTGTAAAGGCTTAGGTTGCTTTAGGCCTTGTGAGTATCTTGGTTCTATCTCCTAGCACGGGGGGTGGAACTTCTTAGTTTCACATGGTTGGGTGGAAAATATCTTTCGAGGTATTGTTCATGGTTCGTGACTTGGATGTGTTTCGGATTTTCTGTAGTGATAAATATTTCTCAATTTGTATAATGTATTATTGAAAAGAAAGATGTAAAGATCTCTTTGTAAGCCTTCGGGCCATTTGATGTAATTTTACATGTAATTGTATTTATTATCTGAAATTGAAAGAACAAAGCAATGTAAGCAGGGAGGGATAGTTTTAAGGTTATCGTAAGGGATGTTATTTGAAGATTCAAAAGTTGTAATTTAAAATGCAATCTTGTATCTTTTCTTTATCTCTCCTATGTGGACTGAAAAGAAATGTCTTAAATGTAAAGTTTTAATTGAAATTGTAAAATATAGTTATTCAATGTGTGGGAATGAAATGAAATAGGAATTAAAAGATGTACTTATGAATGAAATATTACATTTTTACCTTTCTCTTATAATCTAAAATGCAAAGTAAAGGAAAAGGGAAATGGAATTCAATTTGATTAGTAATGAAATGCAATGCTTTTGTTTTGGTGAATGAAATCAATAAGGGAACCTTAAGGAATGTACTTGTGAATGTAATAATGATATGTTAGAATGTTAGAAAAAAAATTGTTAGTTGTAATTTTAGGTTAAAAGATCTGATTCCTTATGGATTTCCTAGCAGGGACATTACAAATAGACAAGGAGATAGTTCCAACCTCACCTTAGCATTCAGATAAAAATAATCAAGGTATGTGTGGGGTACCCAATGAAATGGAGGCTTTTATCACAAACACCTAGTTTATTTAATGATTCAAGATCATTGAAACAATCAACCACAAGTAGAAATCAAAGAAAACATCATGCCCCTTGTCCTTGCTTCTCTATTCTATAGACATCTTTGAGTTACTCATAAGACATAATAAAAAAAATCAATGATAATAGACATAGAAAGAGAAATTTCATATCATCTTTATTTCTATAGTCCACGGACATCATCTAGTTATTAAAAAGGTCATGATTAGCATAACTCAAGAAATCTTGTGTCTAGTTATCATTTTGATTTGATGTTTGTTTGCAGATAGGTGCTTGTTTGTTTAGTGGTATTGAGAAACATCATTGATTGGGTGATTTTAGTTTTATGTTTCTTTTATGATCATTGGTTTCTTGATGAGTGTTGAAAAACACCATTTTTTTAGTGTGTGGGTGTTGCGAAACACCATTGTGTGTTGTGTTGATTGGTGTTGAGAAACACCATTTTTTCAATGGTAGAATACCTCACAGTTGAGCTCTAATGACTAGGATGATTATGACCAACAAGATGATGATAATTTGACCGTATCACTAAGAACCTACCCCCAATTAGATACAATTTTCCTAGGACTAAGACATAGATCAATTCCAAGCTATGATGGTAGGATTTAGAACTAACTGCTCTATACAAGATAGTGAAAGTGACTAAAGGTCTATACAAATTGGAGCCAAAAAAGGCAAGATAGACAAGTGACGCATTGATAGATGGAGTGTTGATTACAAGTAGCACTTGTTTACTATATTTCCATCACTTTGAAGGATTTTCTATTTTCTCTACTGAGGTGCTTGTTTACTAGGTTTTCACCAAGGCACTTTTCTAGTTTTTAAAAAAAATTTATACATTTTTGAGTTTTGAATTTTTTTTCGCATTTTTTTTTTTTCACTTTTTTTTAATTCACAAGGCACCTATTTGCCAAGTTTTCACCAAGATGATCATTTTTTTTCAAGACATTTTCTGATGTTTTTGATAGTATCAAGGTGCATATTTACCAAGTTTTTACTAGGATACCCATATTTTTGGATTTTCTCAAGATCAATAGATGTTGTACAAATTTATGACTCCACAATGTCAGGTATAGAATTTATTCAAGTGGATTATGTTGATAAGATCAAGAAGTAGATCCCCTTCTAGTGTTGAGATTTGATAATCTTCAGAGCCAAATATCACTATGATGACAAAGGGTCCCAACTAGTTGGGTTCACATCTTCCCTTTTGTTCTTTGTTGTGTTGATTTTTAGGGTTCTCTCTCAATACAATATCTCCAACCTCAAATTATCGATGGTGTGCTTTCTTACTGTAATCTCTAGACATTCTCTTCTAATAGACCCTCAAATGATCAAATGCCTCTTTTTTGTATTCATCTAACAATTTTAGCTCTTGAATTCTTGAAATTTTATATTATTTATTTGTGTTATATTGTGATGATTGATCAGGGAAGTACTATACACTTTTCCCCCTCCCCTCACTAGGGTTTTAGGTTGGGCCAAGCCCCGAGTGGGGGTTTGGGGGTGGCACTCCCATACAATCAAGGGCGTTAGCCCATGACTATCTGGGGGTTCAGGGGTGGAGCCACTAAGAAATTGTTTTCTTTTTGGGGGGGGGATATGTTTTTCATCTATTTTTGGGTCAACATGTTGTAACCGATTCTAACCCTAAAGAGGAAAAATAAGCTTGTATAAAATATCTTAGGGTTAGGGATTCCATTAGGAAGTATGTTTTTAGTAGCTTCTTGTGGCGGTAATGAGCTTTAAGGGATTGCAGATTGTAATCAAGTTGTAATCACTGGATAATAATAATATTGGACTCACTTTTGGTGGATGTAGCCTAGGGATTGGGTGAACCACATTAAATCTTTGTGTCTTGTGTTCTCTTTTGTGTGGTTTATTATTTTCTAATATTGGCTATTTTTTCATATAACTATTATTTATGCCTTGTTAATCCTAAAATTTGGTATCAGAGTGAGGTTGGTTTTTCAGTTATCCTCTACAGGAAGATCTCACGATTTAGTGGGAGTCTCACAGTTGAGTGGGAGAAATGGCAAACGAGGGTAAGTTGAAGGTTGATAAGTTTTAATGGGAAGAACTTTTAGTTATGGAAAATGAAAATGGAAGACTATCTCTATCAGAAGGATCTATGGAAGCCATTGGAAGGACAATCCAAGAAATCATCAACAATGAGTGATGAGGACTAGATAATTCTTGACATAAAGGCACTTGGAAGTATTCGATTGTTCCTAGCACAATCAGTTGAATTTAATATTATGAAAGAGAAGACAATTGAAGAGTTGATGGAAATCCTAGAAAAGTTGTATGAAAATCCCTTCACTTCAAATAAGGTATTTCTCATGAAGCATCTATTTAATATGAAGATGGAAGAAGGTGGATCCATTACTAATCATTTTAATGAGTTTAATATGGTTACTAGTCAATTATCTTCTGTAAGTGTTACTTTTGATGATGAAATTAGGGCTCTCTTGATTTTGTGTTCTTTGCATAAAAGTTAGAATGGCTTGGTAATAGCTATCAGTAACTCTATTTCTGGTTCTAATACCCTAAAATTTGATGATGTTATCGGTGTGATTCTGAGTGAGGAAACTCATAGGAAAAGCTCAGGTGGATCTACATCTGGAAGTCTCTTGAACACACAAAGAAGAGGTAGAATGAATGAGAGAGGAAATAATTCTAGAAATCATGGGAAATCAAGAGGAAAATCAAAGGGAAAGAGGTTTGAATCCAAAGGACCAAATGATTGATGATATTATGGAAAACCAGGTCATAAGAAGAAAGATTTCTGGTCTTGGAAGAATAAAGAAGGAGACAAACAAGAAGGTAAAAAGGAGGAAAATGTGGTAAGTAATAAATATGAAGAGGTTACTTTTCTTCTTTCTTTAGATAGTGTTGATGATTCATGGGTTTTAGATTCTGGAGCTTCATTTCATGCTACACCCCATAGAGGTTATTTTCTTGATTATGTCCAAGGGGATTTTGGGCTAGTTTATTTGGGAGATAATGAACCTTGTCAGATTGTTGGAAAGGGAAAAATTAAAATTAAGTTGCAGAATGGGAATCATTGGCTACTACAATAGGTAAGACATATTCCAAGTCTAAGTAGGAATTTAATTTTAGCAGGGCAACTAGGTGATAAGGGTTGTAGAGTTACTTTTAATGAGAGAAAATGGAAGGTTTCAAAAGGTTCCTTAGTAGTAGAAAAAGGTGTGAAAGTAGGAACCTTATATATTTATATAGGTCATATTGTTCCTTCTACTTTAATTATTTCAGAGGAAAATGAATGTTCAGGAACAGTTTTTGTAGTTGAGCAAGAAGAACATCAAATAGTTGTTGTAGATTCTGACACAACACTCTGGCACAATAGACTTGGAAATATGAGTGAAAAAGGTATGAAATTACTTCATTCAAAGAAATCTTTATTTGGTCTGAAATGTGTCAATATGGATTTCTGTGAAATTTGTGTGTATGGAAAACAAAAGAGAGTTAGATTTGTGAATAGTGGGAAGGAAAAGAAAAATGAGAAATTAGAGCTTGTGCATACAGATGTATGGGAACTAGCTCAAGTATCTTCCCTTAGTGGCTCTTTGTATTATGTTACATTTATAGATGATGCAACAAGAAAAGTATGGATTTATTTCCTTAGACAAAAATATGATGTATTTCAAACTTTTAAGAAATGGAAATGCTTGGTTGAGAATGAGATTGGTAAAATGTTAAATGTCTCATATCTGATAATGGTAGTGAATATTGCAGCACAAAATTTGAAGATTATTGTTCCTCTAATGGTATTTATAGGTAGAAAACTATACTAAGGAGTCCACAAGAAAATGGAGTGGTTGAACGCATGAATAGGAAAATAATGGAGGGTGCAAGGAGTATGAGGTTGCATGTTGGGATGCCCTTAAACATATGGGTGGAGGATATTAATACAATTGTATATTTAATCAACATAGGTCCCTCTACTCATTTGGGTTGTGGTATTATAGACGAAGCGTGGACTGGTAAGAAGGTGAGTTATTCTTTTCTCAAAACCTTTGGTTGTGAAGCATTTTCACATATAGATTCTGAAAATAGAACCAAGATGGAAGCTAAGTCAAAGAAATATGTATTTTTTGGATATGGCATTGATGAATTTGGTTATAGGCTTTTCAATTTTGAAAATCATAAAATTGTAAGAAGCAGCGATGTCATATTCAATGAAAAAGTTTTGTACAAAGATCTATTGTAGCAACATGAGAAGAAAGACAATGATTATGTAGTACTGGATGATACTCCAAAAGATAATGTTCGAGTAGTTCCTTATGCTCCATAACAATAGCAAAAACAAATAACAAAAACCCCAGTGAATGTTAGATAGTAAACAAGGCTAAGTAGACCTCCAAAAATATTTTCTCCCTCTTTGTATTCTATTTTATTAATAGATGCTGGTGAACTTGAATGTTATAATGAAGCTCTACAGGTGGATACAAATTTTTAGTGGGAGTTTGCAATGACAGATGAAATGGACTCCTTACTAAGAAATCAAACTTGGGCTTTATGTTACCTGCAAGTAAAAGGGCTTTACAAAATAAATGGGTTTATAGGCTGAAAGAAGAGGATGGAGGTAAGAAAAGATTTAAAGCCAGATTAGTCATAAAGGATTTGCACAAAAAAATGGTATTGATTTTGATGAGATATTTTCTCTAGTTGTTAAAATTACTTCTATTTGTATTGTTTTAAGTACTGTGGCTATTGAATATTTGCATTTAGAGCAGCTTGATATTAAAATATCTTTTCTTCATGGTGATTTGGATGAAGAAATATATATATATGGTATAGCGACAAGGATTTTAGGTCAAGGGGAAGGATAATTTAGTGTGCAGATTGCAGAAAAGTTTATATGGCTTGAAGCAAGCACCTTAGAAATTGTATATTAAATTTGACACATTTTTATGAATGAGCATGGATACACTCGGTGTCATTCTGGCCATTGTGTTTATTTTAAGAGGTTACATGATGATAGCTACATTATATTATGTTTATATGTTGATGATATGCTTGTAGCTAGGTCTAACATGGATCACATTAAGGGGTTGAAACAAAAGTTAACACATTCATTTTCTATGAAGGATTTGAGGGCAACAAAACAAATCCTTGGTATAAAAATTTGCAGAGATAGGAAAACTTAGAAATTGACTTTATCTCAAGCTGATTATATTGAGAAGGTGTTGCAACATTTATCTATGGAGAATGCCAAATATGTCAGCACACCTTTTCCAGGTCATTTAAAATTGACTAAGGTGATGTGTCTAAAGACACCAAAAGAGGAGGCTAAAATGTCCAAGGTACCTTATGCTTCAATTATAGGGAGCTTAATATGTGCTATGGTATGTACTAGGCCATATATTACACATGCAGTGATTTGTTAGTAGGTATATGAGTCACCTTGGGATTGAGCATTGGAATGTAGTCAAATGAATTCTTAGATATTTGAGAGGTACATCCAGTAAGTGTTTACACTTTGGGGGATCTACTACTACTGTACAAGTCTATGTTGACTCAGATTTGGTAGGAGATATAGATAGCAGATGGAGTACTACAGGATATGTATTTACTATTGGCAGGACAATAATGAGTTGGATTTCTCAATTACAAAATGTGAATTCTTTATCCACTACAAAGGCAGAGTATGTTTCTGCTACAAAGGCATCCAAGGAGATGATATGGATTCAATTCTTCATGGAAGAATTGGGACATCCACAGATGGATAATTATCTCTATACAAATAGCTAGAGTGCCATTCATCTTGCAAAGAATTATGCTTTGCACTCAAAGATAAAACACATATAGTTACGATACCATTTCATTCGCTAAGTTTTGGATGATAGGTAGTTAAAGATGGAAAAGATACATACAAATGATAATCCAGCAAATATGTTTACAAAGTTAGTTGTTGGAGTTGATGAAAAAAAACCCATAGCTCCCAAGAACACCTGCATGCAAACACCTATCATAGAAAGAGAGAGAAGCAAACAACTATGGAGACCTAAATGTATGGATCCACAAGAGAGGAGAAATCCTTGATGTGAAAAAACAAAAGTTGTAATCAATAATGAAATGTCAGAAAAGGTTACAAAGTGTTATGAGATCAATCCTTATAAAAAGAGATAAGAAAACCTAAAAAGGTAAAACCCTAGGTTGCATAATAATAATTAATAAAGTAATTAATTATTATATGCCTAAATATTAGCTTAAGCATAAAGAGATAATAAGTGACTTAGTACTTAAATCAATATGATTTAATTAATAAGTAAACACTTTATTAATCTAACACCCCCCCCCTCGAGATAATCTTTGGGAGAAGCTAAAAACCTAGAAAGAACAACTGGAAGAAAATGGGTCTCGACAACAAAAGGCTTGATCAAGTACCCAAGTACAAAAAAGAGTCTCTATAAAGAAGAGAAATAGAGAAAACCACATGGGAAAAACTCTACTCCAAAAAGAGACAAAGACTAGTCTAAAGGATTGAAGAAGCCTCCAAAACTAGGAATGTTCCAGAAAATAGAAAAAAGATGAACATGTACAACATCATTGAAGCATGAATGATCTGAAGATCCTCCATAGAAATATGACCAGGTAGAGAAGACTATAATCTGCATGAGTGCCCTTAAATAACACTACTTGAATCAAGAGGAAAACAAAGGAAAACACCTAAACTTGAAGATACAGATGGCATAAATACCAAAATCCTGAAGAGCTGATCAATCAAAGCTAGAAGAGTGCATCCAAAAATAGGAAAGAAAAGAGTGTCCATATGGTAAATGATCCATCTCACTGGAATGCATAGGTACCTAGCCACTACAACCACCTAGTACATAGGATCAAATACTAAATACATAGCTCACACTATCAAACCAAGGAAGCAGTAGAACCAATAGTAGAAACCCCCCCCATATTGTTAACAAGGGAGTAATGATAGGTACACTAAAAAGATTGTCTAATATGAATTGCATGATGAAGAAGAATCTGAAACATCGAATGTGTAGAGAGAGTACAAACACATATAGAGATACATGAGGCTAATGTCATTGGAGGAATGCTCACATGAAAAAAGAAGATAGCAAACAAAGGAAAACATCAAACCCCCCTGACACTTTATAATGGAGTGCGAGTACATAAAGCACAAACATATGCAAGATATCATACATGCAATAGAATGAAACTTTATCTCAATGTGTGTGCATAAAATAATGCTACAAAAAATTAATTATACACTGCTCAAAGAATAGAGAGGGCTTATAAAAAAAAATAATAGCCTAAGATGAGCCATCCCTCAAAGGGAAGAGATCCTAGGACCTATAACAACCAAGATATCCACCAGACTAAAAAAATTCAAGAATATGAATAAAATGAACTTGGAGAAGAATCTAGAAAAATGACTCATAGCACTGAAAATATCTCTGAACAAGCTTTCCAATGATATATCATTTTTTGAAAATGGAGTCCGGATGCGAAAGATAGAGCTCCTAGAGTGCAGAACTGAACATATGGCTTTGACAGAGAAAAAAACCATTAGAAAAATAAAACCAAAAAATATAAGCTTTATATATGGAAATATCTTGGAATCAGCTTTTCGATGATATCTTGTTTGCCAAATTTTGACAATGTATGCTCAAGATATGAGCAAAACACCAATAGCTGCTCTAGAGGGCCCAAAGAAGGTATCTAGAAAGATCTGAGGATGGGTGACATCAAAAAAAGGACAAAAGCACACATTAAACCATTAGATCTAATAAAATCTTAGAAAGAGATTTTTGGCAATATATTATTTGCAGAAAATGGAGTCTGGATGCAAGAGAAACTGATCCCAGAATGCAGGAGGTCTGAAACGCCAAGATCACAGAGAACATCTGACTTTGACAGCAAAAAATGACATCAAAATGGAAAAATCACAAAACCATACTATTAAATTCAGATCGGGCTTGGAACCAGATTTCCAACGATATCTTGCACGCCTAATTTCGATCCTAGATGCCCGAGATATGGGCAAAAAACCATAGGTAGCTCCAAAAGGCCCAAAAATGTGTCCAAATGTGTTGACGTCATCACTTCACACACTTAAAATTGACAGCCAAATGGTCATTGCAGCATACAGAGCCCTTGGGGCTAAAAATATGGGCCCCCTAGCCACCATATGACTAGGGGCTGAGAATGCATGTGATCAGTGGGCTTAAATTTGATGGCCAAATGGTCGTCGCCACCCAATTAAACAAAAAAATAAAAAATAAATTTGTTTCAAAATTGCACGTGCACCTCAGGATCCATGCCAGGTAGTTTGGAATTTTGCCTCAATTTGCATGCTAAATTTTTTTGCTTTGATTTGCATGCCAAATAGTAAAATGGTTACCTCGATTTTCATGCCAGATGTGTACATTTTTTTCTTGATTTGCATGCCAGGTCGTATGACTTGGTACACAAATTGTTTTTTGCCTCAAAAGCTAACTTGTCCAAAATTGAAAATTTTTATATAGATTTTGGGTATCTCAGACCTTCCAAACACAACTGTGAGGTCCATTTTGGCTAGCAGTGCTCCAAAAAATAGTGATCACCTTAGGATCTGTGCCGGGGTCGATTGCAATGTTTTTTGCACAGATTCCAACTTTATCCAAATTGGACAAATTTTATATGGATCTTGGGGTTCTTGGATGCTTTGAACGCAACTATGAGATCTGTTTGAAGCCAAGATCACCAAAAAAATAGGTCCCCCCAGATCTGATAGGAAACCCTCTAAAAATGTAGATTTGACGAACACAGCCAAATCTCTCAAAAAGAGGAGAGGGGCAAGCAGATTTGAAGCTCTGATACCATGTTGGAGTTGATGAAAAATAACCCACAACTCCCAAGAACACCTACACACAAACACCTGTCATAGAAAGAGAGAGAAGCAAATAGCTATGGAGACCTGAACACATGGATCCATGAGAGAGGAGAAATCCTTGATGTTCAAAAACAAAATTTGCAATCAATAATGAAATTTCAAAAAAGGTTACAAAGTGTTATGAGATCAATCCTCATAAAAGGAGATCAGAAAACCTAAAAAGGTAAAACCCTAGGTTGCATAATAATAATTAATAAAGAAATTAATTATTATATGCCTAAAGATTAGCTTAAGTATAAAAAGATAATAAGTGACTTAGTAATTAAGTCAATATGATTTAATTAATAAGTAAACACTTTATTAATCTAACAATAGCAACAAGGGAGAAGTTGAACTTTTGTTTAGCTTCAGTTGGTCTACTACACTTAATAGAATAAAGGAAAAACATAGTCCAGGGTGGTTGGATCCAGTGGAAGCTTCATAGGGTAGTGATTCAGCTACAGGAGCAGTCTCCAAGTGGGAAATTGTTTCTTTGTGTGGAGTTTGATCAATCCCCAAGTGGGAGACTGTTATATTATGGTGATTGATTAGGGAAGTAATATACACTTTTCCCCCTACCCTCACCAAGGTTCCAAGGAGGGTTGGACTAGCCTCTGAGTGGGGGTTTTAGGGCAGCAGCCCCCATACAATTGAAGGTGTTAGCTCATGACTATTCGGGGGTTCAGGGGTGGAGCCCCCGAGAAATTTTTTTTGGGGGGGGGATGTTTTTCAAATATTTTTGGGGTGACATGTTGTAACTGATTCTAACCCTAAAGAGGAAAAATAAGCTTTTATAAAATAGGTTAGGGTTAGGGATTTCATTAGGAAGTATGTTTTTAGTAGCTTCTTACAACAATATTGAGCTGTAAGGGATTGCAGATTATAATTAGGTTGTAATCACTAGATAATAATAATATTGGACTCGTTGTTGGTGGATGTAGCCCAGGGATTGGGTGAAGCACATTAAATATGTATCTTGTGTTCTATTTTGTGTGGTTTATTGTTTTTTGATATTATTTATTTTTGCATATAATTGTTATTTATGTCTTGTTAATCCTAACAATTTGTTACAAGTCCTCTCAATGATACCCTTAGGGATAGAACCTCTACTTTGATAGGTAAGACTACCTTTGATCCATACACAAGAGAAAAATGTGTTTCCCCTGTTGGCATCATGATGCTAGTTCTATAGGCCCATAGTCCTAGATTCAACTAAAGATTCCAATCCTTTCTTGATTTGTTGACCATTTTGTGCAAGATTTTTGAAAAAAAATTTGAAGCCTCATCTTTCCCATTAGCTTGTGGGCATTAGATCAATGAATAATTTTGTGTGATGTGAAACTAAGCACATAACTCATCCATATCCTTTTTTTAAAGTTTTCCCCCATTATCTATCACAATTGATGAGGGAATTCTATACCTATAAATGATGTAGGTAAGATTGAACATAGGCACTTATTTTCTTATCACCTTGATCAAAGGAACAACTTCAACCCACTTTGTAAAGTACTCCATGGCTATGATAATGAACTTGTGTCTTTTGAATGATGAAGGATATATTTATCCAATGAGATCAAAGGACCACTATTGAAATGGCCAGTGTGTGATGAATGGTAATAAATCCCTTGCTAGAGCATGAATAAGGTTTCCATACATTTGTCACTTTTTACAAAACTTATCATATTGGATTGCTTCATTTTCCATGTGAGGCCAGTAATACCCAACTCTTAGGAGTTTCTTAGCTAACAAAAGACAAATCAAATGAGATCCATAAATACCTTCGTGGACTTCTTGCAATGCACCCTTAAACTCTTCTCGTTCTAAACACCTAAGTACCATCTAGACCATGCCTATATAGATCATTAGCTATGTTTGCATAACAATGATGTGGTGCAGATCAAGTTTCTCTTCTCATTTTTGGATAAGGTGTCAAGAATGATTTGATATCTTAGGTAAGAATATACCTATCTATATTAGAATAAATCTTATCCTATGATTGATAAAAATACCTAGGAATCAGGTGAATTATAGGAAAGATAAGGTAATTCCTCCACCAGGAACTCATAGCAGAATTATTTTTCTTGGATCTATAGTAGTGAGGCTAGGGTAGTCATGTAATCAACTACTTTGTTCTCTACTCCAATAATTTTTTGGAAAGTGATGAACTAAAAATACTTCTTCAAATCATTAATCATCCTCTTGGAAGACATGATATTTTCATATTTAGTCTTATATTGATCATTGATTTTATTTATAATTAGTTGAGAATCACCACAGATTTGTAGTTCCACAATTTTCCATTCAATTGCCATTTTTAGCCCATTCACTAAAGATTCATATCCTATGATGTTGTTAGTACATGGAAATAACAACTTGTATGCTTTATGAATTGTGTATCCCTAAGGTGTTATGAAAAGAATACCAACTCATAACCCCTACTGGGTGAATGACCCATCAAAGAAAATTTTCCATGGATACTCTATTAAGTATTTCATCTAGAAATTATTTACTTGATGGTTTATCATCTTGAAGTGGTGACTTAGTTGATTGATCAACTACTACCTATCCCTTAATAGAATTTATGTCCACATATTCAATATCAAATTCACTTGAAATCATCACCCACTTAGATAACCTACTAGTCAATGTTGCTTTATTCAATAGATATTTCAATTGGTCAATCTTTTCTATCAACTTCATTGAATGAGATAGCATGTATTGTTTGATTTTTTGAGATGTGAACACTACTGCTAAGAAAGCCTTCTCAATGATGGTATAGTAGAGCTCATAATCTATAAGAATCATTCTGATATAATAGATTTCTCTTTCCTTGTTTCATCTTGTTGTGCTAGTAGAGCTCCCAATGATGTTGTAGTTGTAGAGATGTATAACACAAGATATTTCCCATGAATAAGAGCCATCAATATTGGTGTATTTTATAAATACATTTTAATTTGATTCAATTTATTTTCACATGTCTCATCCCACTTGAAGGTGACTCCTTTGTGTAATGGTTGGGCCTTATCAGCTATCTGAGAAATGAATCTTTATATTTATTTAAGTTTCCTTTGTAATGTCCTTATTTGATTGATATTCTTTGGAGGTTGCATTTCCATAATTGATTTCATCTTGCTTGAATCTATTTTAATGCCTTTATTTGAGAAAATACAACCTAAGAGTTTCCCGAAGGTCACTCCAAAGGTGCATTTATTTGGATTGAGTCTTAGTTTGAATTGTTCCATTCTCTCAAAGATCTTTTCTAAATCTTCTATATGAGTTGTTATGTTAACTAATTTTTCCAATGTGTTATCTACATCATCCTCCATATTTTTATGCATCATGTTGTGAAATATGGTATTCATTGTCTGTTGATAGGCTACACCAGCATTTTTTAGGCCAAATGGTATTACATTCTAGTAAAATGTGTCCCAAGAACATGTGAATGTTGTCTTCTCTTGATCTTTAGTTGTTATCTTGATCTGATTGTATCCTAAGAACCCATCCATAAGTGAGTACATTTCATATTCAGTGACAAGATCAACAATCATGTCAATATTTGGAAGCAAAAAGTCATATTTAGGATAAGGCTCTATTGAGACCTCAGAAATTTGTGCATACTCTAATAATTTTTTCTAGTTTTGAGACTAGGACAATGTTAGAAATCAATTCGACATAGTCTATTGCTCTGATAAAAATAGCTTTTAGGAGCTTCTCTAGTTATACCTTGACTAACAATGCCACATGTAGGTGCATCTTTGTATTTTTTTTTTTACTATTTTAACCTAAGGGGCTATAGATAAATGATGCATTACTAGATCAAGATATAGGCCTAGCATGTTGGGATAGGACCATGCAAAATTGAATTTATTTTCCATGAAGAATAGTGTGAACTATTTTTTCTCCTCCTCTAATAAAGATTGAGAAATGTATACTAGTTGAGATTCTTCATCTATTCCTAAATTAATTGGTTGCATTGGTTCAATCACCACTGAAGATATTTCCTGAAAGTGATCAGGGAGAATAGAAAGCTTCCCATCCTCAGATTTCTTAGAGATACTTTCACCATTAGTTGCCTCATTTAATTTTACTATTTTTGGTTCTGATACTGCTACTAAGTGGTTTTCACCATCAAAATTTCTTGTTCTTTTTTCTTTTTCTCTTTAGACTAAGAAAATTGATGTCCCTCTCTATCATGTTCATACTTGGTTCATTGGTGGAATAGGTAAGGGGTTCAATTGCATTCAAGTAACAAGCCAAAGCATAGTCATTGGGAAACGTAAGTGAGTCCATGAGCTCATTTTGGCTCTATTCAATAATTTTAGGATTCTTTAAGGATAAGGATTCAACCGGTTCAAGGGACATCACTATGTTATCATCAAAACTAACTATTGGCAAGGTGAGTTCTAGTAAGTTACTTTCCAAAGGATGATTTAGATGGTAAAGAGTCCTAACCTCATCAGTAGATTCATTGTTAGTATTATGAAAACCTAATCCAAAATACCTAGCATTGGATTTTTTCACTCCTCTAGTTTATAAGCATATTTATGAATCACATCTATCTCAATATCAGTTGTAGCATCAAAAAATGAATCTCACTTGCACTCATTGGAACTTTTTTTAGCATCATGTGGAATATTTAGAACATGAGTGATGCAAATAGCTCTCCCCAATGAGGATACCTCTCTCCTTTTTCACTTCAAGTTCATGCTCAAATCCATACTCATGGGAGTCAATTTGACAATCATCTGATCTATTTAAGAAGTGTGCAATAGTCATGGGTGCTTCTTCATTGTGATCAACCTCTTCTAAAATATTTTTTTGTTGAGGTGTAGATGTTTCCCCTTGAGAGTTAGGAATTACTTATGGTTTATTTTCTTTAATTATATCATTTGCTTATTGTCTTTTTTTTTCCTCCTCTTCTCAATTTTTAAGTTCTTGAACGGATTCTTGTTGAGATGTAAATTGTTGGATGAGGTATGCAATTGGTGAGTACTGAGAGGGGAGGGGTGAATCAGTACCATAAAAAACTTTTAAACTAATTAACCTTTCCTTATTAACCATTTACTGAATATATAGCTTTTTCATGCACCTCATAAAACATATAATAGTCAACACATGACAACAATATTTTGGTATCATAGAAATCCTTGTTAGAGGATAAAAACTGTAGTGGGGATGACACCCACAAGACTTCACTACTACAAAATAAAGTTTTCTCGCTTAGAGATACAATATTTATCTATTTATGATAGCTTACCATGTTAATAGTATTAACCCAGTTAAGAATATTAAAATTGTTAAATCTAACTTGTGAAAGGATTTTACAATTCTAATCTAAGAACTACACATGGTTAACAAATTTACAAATAAGATCTGTTAGGATCTTCTTGGTTAAGAGAATTTATAATTCTGATTACTCTTTAATCAGTGACACAAAATATGTATGTCAAGCTTGCATCAAACATATGCTTATCAAACTCTTTGTTCTCATTAACTCATTACCTCATAATATTTACCTCTCACAATAACAATTCAGTACTCGGTAGATTCACTTCTGAATCACAATCTCTAACTGTTCTTCACTGCTCCGTACTCGATGACTTTTTTTCTCAACACCTTCTCAGTAATATTCTTCACACATACAATCTCCTCTTGTATTCATGCCACTCGTGCATGCATGATGATCTTCACACTCTGATCCATTTATATACAATTCTAGAAGTGGTTCTAGGTGTTCTAGAATCATCTCTACAAGTGGTGCTAGCATTGGTTATTCCTCCAATGCATATTTCATACTTTATTCTCATTGGAAGATCTCTCCTTTTAATCATATGTAATCATAATGTTTCAATCTCCAATGTTTTTTCATACAATTTCCTCAAGATTAGTAAACCATTTTCTGATTGGTGTCCAAATTCAATGTACTTAAAGATTCTCCTTGTGTCGGCCTTCTATGCTCGATAACACTTTTTCTTCTTTCTTAGTATCTATCTTTTCTTCTCAGTTCGGTGCTCAGTTATGCATTTCTTGGCACCTATACTTACTTCTCCTTTACTGAAATTCCATGTTCCTTTGTTTCCTTTACCGAATAAATTTCTCTTCTTTACCAACTTATCTTTCCTTCATTACGAAATGACTTTGAAAAACAATATGAATTCCTCATAACTAATGACAACAAAACAACTCTTAGGATTATCAATCTCCCCCTTTGGTATTAGTTTGGTATATTTTTTAAAAACCTTCAAAGTCATCAACAAAATTCAAAATTTGTCAAAAAGTTTCCTTGTCCATATATCCATTCCTTGGTCAACATATTACTGTTGGATATTGCTAATGCATGGGGAGGTGATTGAGACATTTAATGTGTTTAATCACTACGTTACTAAATGGGAACTCATACTATTGTCATTTTTGTTTTGTCATTGATGTCAACATATGTTTCTGTGAGGGAATCAGACTGGTTATCACAGTGTACGGACATTGTACAAATGTTTCAGATGCTGCGAAGACAGATGAGAGTTTTGAAGGATGTTGTGATCTTATATCCAAGATTGCATAATTTATTGTTTCATATTGGATGAGTTATAAATGTTTTGGTGAAGACTGGTCACTGACTGTGATAGTGAGAAATGACAGAGTTAGTCTCTGAGTTTTGTGTATAGCTCTCAGGTTATGTGGAATCAGTGCATGTGAACTTCAAAGATGAAAGATAGAGTATTGAAGAATGTTCTATGAACTGCGCAAGGTACAAAATGTAGGATGATGTCATTTGTGGTGTGTACTATGGAAGGTGATCTATTTGGAAGCTGACTACAAAGATGTAGCATGTATGATGGATGGAGAACTTGAATTAAGGATGTCGGTCCTTAATTTTTGTAATGTAATCATTGTAGACTTGTTTTAGATATCATGTGTATCTTAGCAAGGGTTTATGTAATTATTTGTAATTAGGAAAGCCCTATGGGCCTACCTGCTTATGATAATTGTAATAAGGTATAAATGAAAGGTCTTTTCTTTGGAAAAGATATATATGAGAAGAAGATGATATAGAGAGGTTGTGAAAGCTGCGAACTTCTATCTTCTGTATGTAGAGCGGAGGTTTATTAGTAGACTTTATTGGAACTTATCAAGAAAAGATAGTTGCTATCAAATAGTTCAAAAGATTGTGTATTTCTTCATATACATTTGTGTTGTGAATAGTGATTTCTAAGGTGGACTTAACCTTCTTTGGGCAGTGAGCCCTCCCTTTTGTTCTTGACTCCTAACATGGTCTATCCTCTAACAAGGACTATGTACTATAATGTTTCAATAAGCTCCTAATAGGGATATATTTTCTAACAAGGCTAACTATATTCTCAGTACATCATTTGTGGGTGCTAATTCCCACCAGGGTTTTAACCTTTAACTAGGTTTCTTTGAGACCAAAATATTGTGTTATTGTGTTGGCATTCATTGTGTTCATTGGATATGATATTTTTCTTCTTAAAGTTTAAAGTTTAATATATTTTTATACAACTGATTCACCCCCCCTCTCAGTTGTATTGTGGACTGTTATTCCTAACAATTAGAATCATAGCAAGTGGTCCTTAGAGAGAAAGCCTAACAACTTGAGGTGATCTTGGAGATGGCATTCTATAGGAAGGATAGTCCAAAATTTGATCCTGAGAATTTTGAGAATTAGAAGAACAAGATGCGAACTCACCTATTTTTGGGGGGGATCAACTATTGGTTGATTACAAGGAACAAGATAGCTATAAAGACCGAAGATGAATTGACAACTACTACTAAGGATTAAAATAAGATATTTTCATTGAAAATGATTGCAAGAGAAGCACTGATCAGTGCACTCTCTGAAGGAGAGTTTACTAAAGTTAAAGACTAGGATTCAACTTTCCAAATTTGGAAAAGATTAGAGGCACTATATGAAGGAGACAAGTATACCAAATAAGTGAAGTTACAAAACTAGAAGACAAAGATGGAGAAGCTGCAAATGAATGAGGATGAAAGCAATAGGGCCTATATTCAAAGGGTTACAGAAGTTGTAGTTGGAATCAAAAATTGTGGAGGCACTTATGATGAAGAAGAAGTTATTGTGAAGATCCTTAGATCACTAACACATTCTTACAAGTTTAAGGCTATGTCTATTCAAGAAACTATACCCTTGACTCCAAACTTTAGTAGAGAGATGTTGATTGAAAAGCTAACTACTTTTGAAGCTGTGGAATTAGGAGAAGTTGTACCTCAAGTTGAATCTTTATTTAAGGCATTTGCACATAAGAAATTGTCTGCACTTCTAAGCACCAGCAAAGAAGACCTAAAAGAAGAGCTTGGTGAGTATGCTGAGGAATGGGAACAGATAATGACAGAAGAAAGAAAGATGGATGAACCTGTTGCACTGATTTCTAGAAGAGAAAAAAGAGGTAAGGGCAAGTTTGAAGGCAAGTTACCCTTGGAATGTTTTTCACGCAATAAGGTAGGTCATTTTGCATCTAGATGTCCTACAAGAGTTTCTAAGTACAAACCTAATTATGAAAAGATTAAAATGGATAGAGAATGTTATTATGCTAGTGAATGAATCTCTGATGATGATGATTTAGATTGTGAAGAGATTGGATTTTTTGCTATTAGAGATGAACCAGTACATGAAGAAAAATATTTAGTATCTCATGTTGACAAGAAAACTAAATGGATAATTGACATCGGTTGTTCTCATCATATGACTGGTGATAAGAACAAGTTTGTTAAATTAGTAAAGTATGATTCAGGTGTTGTGAGGTTTGGGGAAAATCTCCCTAAATCTATCATAGGAGTAGGATCCATTACTCTGGATGGAAAGACTAATACAGACAATGTATTGCTTGTTGAAGGATTGAAACATAATTTTTTGAGTGTTGGACAATTATGGATAAAGATTTTTAGTTAAGTTTTGTTAATGGTAAATGTTTTATCAAAAGTAAGGAAGGAAAGTTGATTGCAACCGGTAGAAAATCTAGAGGTAATGTATTTGAATTAAACACATCTGGAGCCTCATGTTTTATTGTGAAGGTAGATGATAGTTAGTTATGGCATAGGAGATTTTTTTCATTTTAATTTTGATAACATTATGAAGGCAAGTATGGCTAATGCAGTAAGAGATCTGCTGAAGATTGTGAAACCATATAACATTGTATGCAAAGAATGTGTTATGGTAAAATAGAGTAGAATCAGTTACAAAAGAAAAGCATATACATTAAAAGGAAATTTGGATCTGGTACATATAGATCTATGAGGACCTACAAGAACAAAATCATACTATGGTGAAAGGTATCTAAGAGGAACCATAGACTATGGCTTATGGTATGACAGAAATGATAGCTTTGAAATTCATGCTTATACTGATGTTGATTGGGCAGGGATTATTGATGACAAAAAAAGTACTAGTGGTGGTGCATTTTTCCTTGGGAAAAAGTTGGTTTCTTGGCTAAGTAAGAAATAAAATTGTATAGCATAATCTACTACTGAATCAAAGTATGTTGCTGCTGCCATAAATTGCACTCAAATTGTTTGGATGAAACAAATGCTGACAAACATTGGAATAACTTTTGATGAGCCTATGGTTATCCATTGTGATAACACCAATACAGTGAATATGTCAAAGAATCCAGTGATGCACTCCAAAACTAAACATATTGCTATCAAGTATAACTTCTTGAGAGACAAGGTGGCAGAAAAGGAAATCAAATTAGAATATATCGGTATAAAAGAGCAGATTGCAAACATATTCACAAAGCCACTACCAAAAGATACCTTTGAATATCTCATAGGTATGTTGGCAGTTTAGGCCCCTCCTATTTATAATTAAATGATGTAGAGATGCATCAGTCTAGGGGTTTTCAGAGCCTTATCATAATCTGGACTGGATGTAGGGATCTACTCCTCAGGGGGAGTGATCATGGAAGAAAGATGTTGAAAAGAAGTTGATGACTCATGGCACCCTTTTCCATTGTTGTCAAAGGGGGAATGTTTCTATGATAAAATCCCTACTGTATGGGGAGATTGTTTGGTTGTAGGACTTTGGATTGATATAACTTTGGGATAAGATTTTCCCATATGGTGACATCAATGCCAAAGGGGGAGATTGTTGGATATTGCTAATGCATGGGGAGGTGATTGAGACATTTAATATGTTTAATCACTACATTACTAAATGGGCACTCATACTATTGTCATTTGTATTTTGTCACTAATGTCAACATATGTTTCTATGAGGGAATTTAGACTGGTTATCATAGTGTATGGACACTGTACAGATGTTTCAGATTCTGTGAAGACAAATGAGAGTTATGAAGGATGTTGTGATCTTATATCCAAGATCGCATCATTTATTGTTTCATATTGGATGAGTTACAGATGTTTTGGTGAAGACTAGTCATTGACTGTGATAGTGAGAAATGATAGAGTTAGTCTCTTAGTTTTGTGTATAGCTCTCAGGCGATGTGGAATCAGTGCATGCAAACTTCAGAGATGAAAGATAGAGTATTGAAGAATGTTCTATGAATTGTGCAAGGTACAGAATATAGGATGACATCAGTTGTGGTGTGTACTCTGGAAGGTGGTCTATTTGGAAGCCAACTACAGAGATGTAGCATGTATGATGGATGAAAAACTTGAATTAAGGATGTTGGACCTTAATTGTTGTAATGTAATCATTTTAGACTTATTTTAGATACCATGTATATCTTATCAAGGGTTTATGTAATTGTTTGTAATTAGGAAAGCCCTATGGGCTGACCTTCTTATGAGAATTGTAATAAGGTATAAATGAAAGGTCTTTTCTTTGGAAAAGCTATGTATGAGAAGAAGATGATATAGAGAGGTTGTGAAAGCTACGAGCTTGTGTCTATTTTATGTAGAGCATAGGTTTATTGGTGGACTTCATTGGAATTGATCAAGCAAAGATAGTCGCTACCGAATAGTTCAAAAGATTGTCTATTTCTTCATATACACTTGTGTTGCAAACAATGAGTTTTGAAGGTGGACTTAACCATCTTTGGGAAGTGAGCCTTGGGAAGTGAGTCCTCCCTTTTGTTCTTGACTCCTAATAGGGTATGTCCTCTAACAAGGACTATGTATTGTAATGTTTCAATAAGCTCCTAACAGGGCTATATATTCTAACAAGGATAACTATAATCTTTGTACATCATTTTTGGGTGCTAATTCCCACTGAGGTTTTTACCTTTAACAGGGTTTCCATAAGACCAAAATAATGTGTTATTGTGTTGGCATTTTTTGTGTTCATTGGATCTGATATTGTGCTACTTAAAGTTTAAAGTTTAATAATCTGTTATACAACTGATTCACCCCCCCCCCCCCCTCTTAGTTGTATTGTGGACTATTATTCCTAATAATTACTCCCCTTGAAGTAATACTTCATGTACATATCCATACTATATATATAGTTTCACTTATATCAACCTCTTTCTTAGACTTTCTCTTCTTTGATTTTCCCTTAGAACTAGATGCCTTCTTTGCATCAGATTGTGCAAATGTATTCTCTTTTTATTTTTCTTTCTTGTGATCTTCTTGTTTCTTCTCTTCCTTCTTCTCTTGTTTTTCATCCTTCTTCTCTTCATATTTTTCCTTTTCTTTCTCTATTTCCTGGTCCTTCTTTTATTATGTATTATCAGTAGGGGTGACCGATTATTGATTTAGACCTTGTGTAGACTTGGTCTCTATTGTCTTCTTAGTTTCCTTTATTTCAGTATCATGTGTTGGCTTGGTAGGGGCATCGACTTTAGTAGGTACTTCCCCTATCACCTCTATCTTAGGAAAACTCAATACTTACACAATTATAGGATCTTCTACCAATAATCTTGCCTTGGCAGAATCATCAACATCCATTACTTTTGTATCAATGGCCTTAGTTTCCATAATGTCTTCATTAGCTTTTACTATTTCATCTGGAGCTTTCTTAGTTATGTCCTCAATAATAATGAACTTGATTTTTTATTAATTCAATAGATTTAGACTCGTCCTCTTGGACTTTGACTCCTTCTATAGTCGGTAGATCCATAGAGAAGATCTTTCTCCAGAGATCATCAATATATTTTTGGACTTCTTCCAATTTAATGACCACAATGCTTAATGTTCTTCCCTTTAATATGAATCTTTTTGAGTATTCTTGTAAAGTGTCTTTGATTCCATTATTTCTTTGGTCCAAGATAGTGATTTCTAAGGACCTTTCTCTCATTTATTTCTTGGTAGCAAGTGCATACTTCCATCTAGCATCAATTTTATGAAATAATTATCCTTCAAGATTATGTGCCACTTCAATAGGTGTTATTATGAATTTATGTAGAGTGACAATTACTATATCTTCAATTCAATTCTTATCTTCATTATTCTTCTTATCATACTTCAACTGTTTCATAACTGAATGACCTCCATATTTCTCAAGTGTCTTGAGAAATTCATCAAGACTCTTCCCTTTACTTTGTACAACCTTAAATTGTGATAGGTCATCAGACTCTCTATCACTTTCCTTTTGTAGCTTCAACTTCCTTCTAGGCCTTCTTGTTGCCTTATTTTTTCTGACATAATTCTTTGTTTTTATTGGTTCTTCTTCTTATTTCTTCTTTACTCTTAGTGTGGAGATAGACCTTATAGATGGTCTGGCACAGATTGGGCTAGGGGTCTCTTTCTTCACTTTTATCTTCTTCCCCTTAGGTTGTGAAGTTTCAACAACCTCTTCATCAGTAGCAACAATACCCAAATTCTTAGATAATGTGTTTATCATTTTTCTTGTTTTTCTAATTGCCTTAGGTATCAATATACCTATCCTGATTTTCTCTTTTGCCTCCTTGAATGCTCCATACTGAGTTGAACTTCTGTCAATTAGTTTCTCCAATAGTCCTTTGATTTGAATTGTGGAAACATCAATGTGTTTGAAATATAGTTGGGAAATGTGATACTGAGGGGGGGGGGGTGAATCAGATATCACCTACTAATTCATTTTAACATTGCATAAAACTTTTGTATAGCTTCAACAAAACTTCATCAAAACAAAGTAACTAATATACTAAGCATCATTCAAGAAAGTACTCATAACTCGGTAATTTTGGTTACCTAGAAACCCTTGAAAGGTAAAACTAGGGTGGGGATGACACCCACAAATCTTCACTATTGTAGTATAAAGTTTTCCTGTTGATCAAAATATGATCTATCCTGTGAGGGGTCTTCCTTGTTAAGAGCTAAAAGACTTATACAGTCTACCTTGCTAAAGGATTTAAAACTCACAATAAAGTAAGCACTTGATTAAGAGATTACAATAGGTCTATTAAAACCACTCGGTTAAGAGATTTACCCTGATACACTTGTTAGAATGTCTCAGTACCTGATCCTTCAGTTTGTATTGTATGATGATTATAGATCTTCTCCTTACAGTATTGTTTTGATCTCTTTTATCAAGTTTATCTTTGTTCTGTCCTTCACTACTTAGCTCGACCACTGAACTTTGTCTAAATGCTTCTTTGAACTAAATGTGCTTCTCTACTCATTCCTTCATTCCCTTCACATCCTCTCACTTAAATCATTTTAGGATTTAGATCTTATCCTTATATAGACAACTAAAAATCTTCATGATTCAAGATCTACGATCTCAATTTACTCTTTTTGCTGTTTAAGCTTTACTAATTTTTTATTGGCTCCAAGTGTTGCATAGGGATCAATAATTACAAAATAGGTGCATAATCACCTCCATGATTTCCTCAACAAAAAAAATACAAAACATGAATGTCAGCCAAAATGTTTTACTTCAATCACTGTGCCATAACAAACTCATATGTCATTTCTAGCTAACTCAGAAAATGATGTCCTTGATACTCGGCAATCACTGTACTTCGGCATTTGTTGATATCTTTGTCACTCAGTATTCATATTTACATAGCTCGGCAAAAACTTAACTTTGCTAATACAAAAATACATAGTGACCATAGATTTACTCGGCATTACTATTGCTCAGTAATTATACATTACATAACTCAGCCTATACATGATGACTCGATCGTAGTGATGACCGACCATCATTGCCTAGATAATGACTAAGTGGAAGTCACTAATAGTCAACAAAACTATAGAGATCTACAATCTCCCCCTTTGACATTAGTGGCAAGAAAGCTTTGTCATGACATTACATATGTATTTACAAAAGTACTTAGTATTAGTAGAATACTCCCCCTAAGATATATATACATACAAAATTTTGTTACCTTCCCTTTGTGCCTGAATATGTCATGTCACTTAATTTCCCCCTTGTCTTTTGCATGCCTAATTTCTTCTATAGTGGGGATTGTGAAGTATTTCTCCAAAAATGGTTTATGCAACATCATAACTATATGTAATGCAGTTTCCCATCTTGTTGTAGCAACGTTCAAAACTTATAACTGCACTTCTAGATCGGCAGCTAAATTGACTAGGCTCTCGGCTGTAGACAAATTTGGATCTTTCTGTGTTAAGTCCTTAGCCTTAGCTAACTCTCTTTGAATGGCCTCCAGATGAGGTGTCAATATTGTTTTCATAGAAAGTAGATGAGCCCTTATCTTACCATCATTATCCATCAACTCGGCTATCCGTCCTTGTGTATGCATAAGCTTGGCATAATGTTTAGAACTTGATTCAGCATCCAAGCTTAAGGATTGACTGGTAGACTTAAGTTCTTGTTGTATTTTATCTACCATCCCTTGGTTATCCTATGTGAATTCTTCTACATTGCATAGTTTGGTAAGCAGAGATTGTACCTTCACAACTACTTCTTTTGACTTTCTTACCAAAGTAGAAAGTGCTACTTGTTTTACTGCAATCTCAGCAAATATCTTGTCCATCATCTTGGTCTCAAAATTTCTTTCCGACCACTGCAACAACTTATCACTAGCTTTTCTATCTTCATTAGTCACTTTCTTGACTATATGGACAAGTTGTTCCAGTATATAATTGGAATTATTTACATCAGAAAACTCAAAAGCATAATAAAAATTTCTTTTATTTCATACAAGACCTGCTTTTGCTGATGTTCCCTTCTTAGTTCTTCCTGCCTGCTTTTCCTTTTCAATAGATCTTGTAGTATTTGCATCTACTCAAGATAAGTTATCGGAAGCCCATTTTGGAATGATAATAACTTCATCAATTGTTACCTCTAGTGAAGATATTTTTGCCTTCTTTTTTAGTATTTTCTTCTTTGGTGTACTCTCACTCGACATCTGTACAAGAGCTTGTATTGCCTCTTGTTCCTTAGGCTCTTGTATGTCAATAGCTTTGTCTTTTTATTCTTTTCCCTTATCCTCCACATGAGGACTTGATTCATTTAATGTATATTGCTCTCCTTTGTCTTGTTGTGATTCCTTGGTAGATGTAGGCTGACTTTCTGTTGCTGACTGATCCTATTCCTAGGTAGTGCTCATACCGGCTAGCATGTCAACTGTAACAACTTCAGGTTTGGTGGAGGTTGTGTTAACAGTTGTTGCATCATCAATTTTCAGATAATCTTTCACTTGTAAGAGCACAATATTACTTCCTGGCAAAGATGTGTCTTTTGCTTCCTCAGCCTGTATATCCTCCTCGCTCAATACCTGAATGTCTACTAGGATATCCTCTGTTATATTAATAATACTTACTTTTGATACCTTCTGACATTTCTCTTCCTTAGGAGCTTCTGTCTCTTGAATAGGTAACTCCATTGCATTTTGTACATTGTCTGGCTTAGCATCCTTAGATGTACTAGCATCTTTGTCAATTAACAACCCAAAAACTATTTTCCAAGTCTTCAGACTTTCCTGTACAACATCCTCAACCTTGTGTTGAAGGATAGAATAAGCTCTTTGTTTGAGAACAAATTTGTTCCTATATTGTTCCACAATTTTCTTGATGTTTGTAGGGGTTAGATCCAATGAAACTTGAGCTAACGTGCTCTCTCTAATCTCCTTCTTGGTAAAAAGAGCATATTCCCATTTATGGGCAACTCTATTGCTCAACTCTTTAGGAATCCATTTTTCCAACTGTATAGGTAACATCTTGAAGATGCAAAGCATTTCCAGAATAACTTCTTCAACTTTTTATTTATCTCCTATACTCATGCTCCCAAAATTTAATTCCTTCAAATCTTCACGTCCAATAGAGCTTGTGATAGTGTAGCATATTTCATTTGCATTTGGTATTACATTTTGTAATGCAATCTTCTTCTTCACCTCTTCATCACTTTCTGTTTCCTCATCATCTTCTTTTTCTAAAATAAGTTTCCTTCTAGGCCTTTTGTTTGCCTGAGTCGGCACTGCCTTAGGCTTAACAGCTTTTCTTTTTCCTGATACAGGGGATTTCTTTTGTGTCTTGGTAGTTGAAGATACTTCCCTTGTTCTAGGCTTAAGCACAGGTGTCGATGTCACTTTAGGTTTTTGTATCTTTTTGGGTGTGGGCTCGATAAGTACTATCTTCTTGCCTTTCTTATTTTCTACTTCTACCTCTTCTTCTTCTTCACTTTCATTGTGATCACTTACTTCATCTTCTCCCAGTCCTTGAGTTAATTCAAGTGGTGTATTTTTCTCTATTTCTTCCACAAATTTCTCCAGATTCTTCACAATTTTCTTCCTCTTTCTCTCTACAGTTGTAGCCTTCAATCCCATAGTTATTTTGGCTTTGGCTTCTTCATATGTTCCAAAACAAGGTGCCTTATCATCAATTTCTTCAGCTAGAAGGGATGTTATAGTAGTTTTAGTCTCATCAATGTTCACCTCATAAGGCAACGGTATTAGCCATGAAACCCTCGGTAAAACTACTTGTGCATAGGTGAAGTCTATGTCAACTAGAAAGCATACATCCTGACTATACTTCTCAACTAAAGACACAGAGATTCTACTCCTCTTCCTCATTTTATTTTTAAAATCAATGAAATAATTCTCCATTACATCATTAAAACTTTCTCCTATCTGACCTATGAACTCATTGATTTGAACCGTAATGGGTTTCTTCTTATCCCATATCACACCTCCAACAGTAGGAAAAAACCTTTGAATATAAAAGAATAGAAAGATGAGCAAAGAACCAAATTTACACATAGAATTATTTGCATGCCAGATTGAGTTTAGGTTCTTGGCAAGCTGAGTCAACTGGAGCTCGGCAAGATCATAAGTGTTTCCCTTCTTAATGATTTTCCATGCCTGGTCCACTGCCATACATGGGAAGTTGTCCAACCGACTGGATTGGTAGAATTTGTGTGAGATAACCCTAACCGCAAAGTCAATCTCTGGATCAGTGATGGTGGAAATCATCATTCCACGCTTGTTCCAAATTTCCCATGTGTTCACCTAAATTTCTTCCTTTTTTGTACATTTCATTGTTCTTTTTCCCTGAATTGTAGGGTATCCAGTTACCCAATTAATCATTTCCTTTGTTATCTTAACTGGTCCATCTTCCAGCCATAATTGCATATCATGCACTCGACTTAATACAATTTTTATCCATTCAACTTTGAAATTATATGGGAAATCTAGGGCATGAACTAACCCTTGCTCGACAACCGATTTATATTCCAGCTTCAATGCACAATTATCACACAACTTGTCATATGTCTCCCTAATCTTGTAGTCTCTAATCTCTCTGATTTTGCACATATCACAAGACCTAATATCATTCATAATCAACACATTCTCTGAAATCAAGGATAGAGCCCTAGTAAGATCTCCTTTGATCACTCTCTTCGGAATTGCCTTGAACTTCTGCAACTTACAAACTTCATTCCTTACCAACTGTGCGTTGAAAACCTCCATCCCTTATTTCTTCATTGCAAAAAATGATGATGATGCCATTTTTAACTTAAAATTTTTTGAAAAGAAATATTTCTCGATAGGGTACCTTTCTCGTAAGTGATCTGTAGATGATTCATCGATGACATGCTGAAAAGATTCAAAATCATCCTTTGATAAAATGGTTACTCGCTCTCTGAACCAATCAAAGAAATTTCTATTCACTTGGTGAAATGAAATAAATGAAAACTTTCCGCTTTATAGATTCCAAAAATTTGAATTAGGGCCTCATAAATGCTCCATACAAAATTTTAAGTGGAACACAGCTATCTCGGCAAACCTATGTTAACCTCGGCTAACACAATCTCGGTTGATATAACCGTTCAGACATAGCTCAGAGTACATCACATCTCTGCTACCATAGGTGCTTGACATACATTGATAACTCGGTCAAAACACTGACACTCAGCATCAAAAAAATGAAATACTCTACTTTGCTAAGATATGTCCTAATGCATCTTTATCTATGCAGATATGGACTTTTACTCAACTTATGTTAGAAACTGATGTAAGATAAAGAATTGTAATACTCAGTTTCGAACATACCTTCTTTGCTTATTTTGAAGAAGTGTGATCATCTAATCCATCAGATTGGGTGACCTCAAATGCATTAGCTTCACTTGTGCTTTCTTCTTCTTTCTTCTTCCATGTCTTATTCATTTGATTTCTCAATTTCTCACGGATATCTTCATTCTGATTTGGATCATTTCTCGGCATAGGTGATCTACAATCTTTCTTTAGGTGACCTATCTTGTGATGCAGGAGCATCCTGGGTGTAAGAGCAATCTTGCATTACCCAAAAATATTTTTGGTTTATTTTTCAATAAGGGCTATCTTATGCCAAGCTTCTATTTATGGAAACTTACTATTTTTAGTAAGTTGGTCATATGATCTTAGAATGTTCTAATTTCACAGTTGGAGGTTCATCTCAATCACTTCAACCTACTAGTTGAGTTGCATTGCCACATAATCAGTATTGGTGAAGTTATTGACCTTTTTGGGTATAAAATCTTTCAGGTCAATTTTGAAGGCCTTAGAGGCTCTGGATCGCAATCGACCCCCAGCTAATTGGTGCTTGCATGTGTCAGGCACTGTAGATCTCGTCATGGAGTTTCGAAAAAGTGGTTACAATATAAAACCGGAGCTATGGTTAAAAAGTTATGGCCTCCGGAAGTTGGGCTACCTAAAAGCATATTTTGTATTTCTTTTGAGCCTACCCTATTGTAATAATTGTGAAAAATAAATAATTCTATGTTTAGTCGGCCTAAAAGGCTAAACTTCTGGAACCTTCTCGAGCGGTGGAAATTGTCTATATAAGAAAGGTCTCTAGTGTTGTCTTAGGCAGTTCGGGAGCAGTTCTGGGTAGATCTAGGTAATAATTCGAGGCTTTGTCCTACAAAATATTGTAAGGGAAAATGCCCATGTGGCCTTGCATATTGTAATTCTAAAATTTGTAATTCCACATTTGTGGAGAGATAATAAGAAGCCCATTTTTTGTTCTTGCAAATTGTTATTTTTTCTCTGTTTCTATTATGTGTTTGTGGTATTAAGGGGAGCATCCTTCATCAAGTGGTATCAGAGCAGGAGTTCTTGAGTGTTTAAATAGATCATCGACTATGAGGCAGTTTGCACCAAGACCATCAGTTAGGGTTTCTATGTAAACAGATCACCGACTATAAGGTAGTTTGCACCAGGACCATAGTTAGGGTTTCAGTGATAAGTGTGAAAATGCCTCCATGAAGGGAATGTGGCAGAAGAGCTGGTGTTGTAACACCTGAGGTTAGAGTGCTCCAAAGACAAGTGCAAGCATTGCAAGAAGAGATTCACAGAGGAATGAATCTTAATGTCAGAGATGAAAGTGAGGATGAAGCCGAGGGAGAAGGAAATTCTGATCAAGAAGAAGGTGAAATTTTGAACCAGGAGGAAGAAAGACTTTTTCAGGCCATTTTCAAGATCGGGCAAAGACCTAAGATTGAGGTTCCTGCATTTTCAATAAATCTTAACCTAGAAGAATTGATCGACTGGATCAATGAATGTGAAGAATATTTTAAGTATGAAGATATTGAGGATCCTGATCAGGTCAAGTTTGCGAAGGCTGGACTAAAAGGGCATGCGAAGATCTGGTGGCAAGAGATTCAATTGGATTGAAATAGAAGAGGGAAAAATAAAATCACAAGATGGGATCAGATGGTGGATAAATTGAAGTGACAGTTCATTCCTGTTGATTATGAGCTTGACCTATTGAAGAAAATACAAAGTTTAAAGCAATCAGGAAGATCTGTTCAGGAGTATATAGAGGAGTTCTATCGAATCCTCATCGAGACAGGCCATGTGAAAGCTGATAAGGAGAAAGTTGCCCGTTACCTTAATGGGTTGAGGCCAAGCATTTAGGAAGAATTGAATCTGGTATGAATGAACAGTATTGAAGAGGCATACCAGTTTGCCCTAAAAGTAGAGGAAAAGCTGAACAAGAAGTTTGAGAGTAGACAAAGCGGAAGAGGTCATGATGGAAGATCTGGTGGACGGTCATATGGAGATCGAAATGAAGATTCAAAAAAGCAGGATGAGGCCAATAACAATCAGAATCAAAAAGGAGATAATTTAAATTATTTCCATGATTAGAATAATAGAGATCAGAGAGGAAGAGGAAGAGGAAGAGGACAAGGATCTGGAAGAGGAGGCTTTCGTGGAACATGTTTTCACTATGGGGAAGAAGGCCATAGGGCATTTGAATGTCCTCACACCAAGGAAGGACAGATAGGAGGAATGAAGGCCAAGCTAGAGTTGCACATGTAGATGAAGATGCCAGATCATCACATTCTAAAGATGCTAAAAGAGGAGAAATGCTAAGTAACAGGAGAGTCCTGCTGAGTGGAGAGAATGAACCTAAGCAAAGGAGGAGCCTGTTTCGCACCAGGTGCAAGTGTGAGGGTAAGTGTTGTGATGTGATTATTGATAGTGATAGTACTGATAATTTGGTGTCAGAAGAGATGGTGACAAAGTTGAATCTCAAGAGGCAAAAACATCCACATCCATATTGGGTTGCCTGGGTGCAAGATGACCACAAGGTCATGGTCAGTGAACAGTGCCTAGTGAAGTTCAAGATACGCAGGTACGAAGATGAGGTACTATGTGATATCATATCTATGGATGTATGTCATATGTTGTTGGGTAGACCTTGGCAGTTTGACAGGTGTGATGTACATGATGGTCATGCGAATACCTATTCCCTGATAAAGGATGGAGTGCGACATAAGCTAAAACCATTGAAGGAAATAGAAGAAAAGGTATGTGGTAATGCAAGAATAACTTTTGTTGAGAAAAGAAATTTCTTAGATGGTATGTGGCATGAGCATATGTGTTTTACCTTAATTCCAAAGGCTAGGAAAGAGGAAGTAGAAGATGTACCTATAGAAGTTGCAGAATTATTGAATGAGTTTCAGGATATTGTATCTGATAATGTGCTTGATGAATTACCACCAGTAAGAAAGATTAGTCATTAGATAGACTTGATTCCAAGAGCCAGTTTTCCAAATAAGGTAACACACAGAATGACACTAGCAGAAAGTGAAGAGTTGAAGACAGATTTGAAGTTTAGTTCATCACATCATCCACAGATTGTATATGGAAGTAGTCCAAGAAATGCATTTGAGTTGAGGAAGATAGATAAAGGAGAAATAAGTAGTGTTGAAGCTGAGGATTTTGCAGAACACTTAAAGAACATCCATGAGGAGGTGAGGAAGCATATTACCAAGATGAATGCGCAGTATAAGGCTAAAGCATATGAGAAAAGGAGGCATAAGAAATTTCAAGTTGGAGATGAAGTCATGGTTCATTTGTGAAAGGAAAGATTTTTGGTTGGTACATATAACAAGTTGAAAATGAAGAAGTTTGGGCCATGTAGGATACTAAAGAAGCATGATTCAGGAAATGCCTATGAGGTAGAATTTCCTACTGAGGTAAATATTTCACCAATGTTTAACATTTTAGATTTGACAAAGTATCATGATGGAGGTGTTCAAAATGAGATCACAGAAGCACAGTGGAGTATTCCAGCAACTAGTTCAAATACAAAGGAGATTGAGGTTATACTGGATAGTCATGTTGGCAGAAGCACAGGGAATAGGACATATGTAGAATATCTGGTCAAGTGGAAAGGATGACCTGTTGAAGATTTATCATGGCTGACAAGGGAGGAGGTTAACCATCTTGGTTTTCCTCTTCACACTTGAGACGTGACGGGGTCACTTCTCAAATTACCCCGAGTGTCTGATGCAGGAGCATCCTGGGTGTAAGAGCAATCTTGCATCACCCAAAAATATTTCTTGTTTCTTTTTCAATAAGGGTTATCTTATGTAGAGCTTCTATTTATGGAAACTTACTATTTTTAATAAATTGGTCATACGATCTCGGAATATTTTGATTTCATAGTTGGAGGTTCATCTCAATCATTTCAGCCTACCAGTTGAGTTTCATTGCCACATAATCAGTATTGGTGAAGTTATTGAGCTTTTTGGGTACAAAATATTTCAGGTCAATTTTGAAGGCCTTAGAGGCTCTGGATCGTGACTGACCCCTAGCTAACTAGTGCTTGCTGGTAGTAGGCACCATAGATCTCGTCATGGCATTTTCGAAAAGTGGTTACAATAGAAAAATGGAGCTACGGTTAAAAAGTTATGGCCTCCAGAAGTTGGGCTACCTAAAAGCATATTTTGTATTTCTTTTGAGCCGACCCTATTGTAATAATTGTGACAAATAAATAATTTTATGTTTAGTCAACCTAAAGGGCTAAATTTATGGAACCTTCTCGGGCGATGGAAATTGCCTATATAAGAAAGGTCTGTAGTGTTGTCTTAGGCAGTTCAGGAGCAGTTTTGGGTAGATTTGGGTAATAATTCAAGGCTTTGTCCTACAGAATATTGTAAGGGAAAATGCCCATGTGGCTTTGCATATTGTAATTCTGAAATTTGTAATTCCACATTTGTGGAGATAATAAGAATCCCATTTCATGTTCTTTCAAATTGTTGTTGTTTCTCTGTTTATGGTACGTGTTTGTGGTATTAAGGGGAGCATCCTTCATCAAGTGGTATTAGAGCAAGAGTTCCTGAGTGTGTAAAGAGATCACCGACTGTGAGGCAGTTTGCACCAGGACCGTGGGTTAGGGTTTTTGTGTAAAGAGATCACCGACTGTGAGGTAGTTTGCACTAGGACTGTGGTTAGGGTTTCAGCGATAAACATGAAAATGCCTCCATGAAGGGAATGTGGTGGAAGAGCTGGTGTTGTAACACTTGAGATTAGAGCACTCCAGAGACAAGTTCAAGAATTGCAAGAAGAGATTCGCAGAAGAATGAATCTTAATGTCAGAAATGAAAGTGAGGATGAACCTGAGGGAGAAGGAAATCTTGATCAAGAAGAAGGTGAAATTTTGAACCAAGAGGAAGAAAGAATTTTCGGGCCATTTCCAAGATTGAGAAAAGACCTAAGATTGAGGTTCCTGCATTTTTAGTAAATCTTAAACCAGAAGAATTGATCAACTGGATCAATGAATGTGAAGAATATTTTGAGTATGAAGATATTGAGGATCCTGATCGGGTCAAGTTTGCGAAGGCCAGACTGAAAGGTCATGCGAAGATCTGGTGGCAAGAGATTCAATTGGAGTGAAATAGAAGAGGGAAAAATAAAATCACAAGATGGGATTAGATGGTGGATAAATTGAAGTGGCAGTTCATTCCTGTTGATTATGAGCTTGACCTACTAAAGAAAATGCAAAGTTTGAGGCAAGTAGGAAGATCTATTCAGGAGTATACAGAAGAGTTCTATCGAATCCTCATTAGGACAGGCCATGCAAAAGCTGATAAGGAGAAAGTTGCCCATTACCTTAATGGGTTGAGACCAAGCATTCAGGAAGAATTGAATCTAGTTTGAATGAACAGTATTGAAGAGGCATACCAGTTTACCCTAAAAGTAAAGGAAAAGTTGAACAAGAAGTTTGAGAGTAGACAAAGCGGAATGAGTCATGATGGAAGATCTGGTGGATGGTCATATGGAGATTGAAATGAAGATCTGAAAAAGCATGATAAGGCCAGTAACAGTCAGAATCAGAGAGGAGATAATTTCAATCATTTCCATGATCAAAATAATAGAAATCAGAAAGGAAGAGGAAGAGGAAGAGGACAAGGATCTGGAAGAGGATGCTTCTGTGGAACATGTTTTCACTATGGGGAAGAAGGTCATAGGGAATTTGAATGTCCTCAATGCCAAGGAAGGACAAATAGGAGGAATGAAGGTCAAGCTAGAGTTGCACATGTAGATGAAGATGCTAGATCATCACATTCTAAAGATGTTGAAAGAGGAGAAACATTAATTAACAAGAGAGTCCTACTGAGTGGGGAGAATGAACCTGAGCAAAAGAGGAGCCTATTTCACACCAGGTGCAAGTGTGAGGGTAAGTGTAGTGATGTGATTATTGATAGTGACAGTACTGATAATTTGGTGTCAGAAGAGATTGTGACAAAGTTGAAGCTCAAGAGGTAGAAATATCCACATCCATATCGGGTTGCCTGGGTGCAAGATGACCACAAGGTCATGGTCAGTGAACAGTGCCTAGTGAAGTTCAAGATCCACGGGTACCAAGATGAGGTACTATGTGATATCATATCGATAGATGTATGTCATATGTTGTTGGGTAGACCTTGGCAATTTGACAAGTGTGTTGTACATGATGGTTGTGTGAATACCTATTCCCTAATAAAGGATGGAGTGCGACATAAGCTAAAACCATTGAAGGAAATAGAAGAAAAGGTATGTGGTAATGCAAGAATAACTTTTGTTGATAGAGGAAATTTCTTAGTTGGTATGCAGCATGAGCATATGTGTTTTACCTTAATTCCAAAGGCTGAAAAAGATGAAGTAGAAGATGTACCTGTAGAAATTGTAGAATTATTGAATGAGTTTCAAGATATTGTATCCGATAATGTGCTTGATGGATTACCACCAATAAGAAAGATCAGTCATCAAATGGACTTGATTCGAGGAGCTAGTTTTCCAAATAAGGCAACACACAGAATGACACTAGTAGAAAGTGAAGATTTGAAGATACATTTGAAGTTTAGTTCATCACATCATCCACAGATTGTATATGGAAGTAGTCCAAGAAATGCATATGAGTTGAGGAAGATAGATAAAGGTGAAATAAGTAGTGTTAAAGATGAGGATTTTGCAGAACACTTAAAGAACATCCATGAGGAGGTGAGGAAGCATATTACCAAGATGAATGTGCAGTATAAGGCTAACGCAGATGAGAAAAGGAGGCATAAAGAATTTCAGGTTGGAGATGAAGTCATGGTTCATTTGCGGAAGGAAAGATTTCTGATTGGTACATATAAAAAGTTGAAAATGAAGAAGTTTGGGCTATGTAGGATACTGAAGAAGCATGATTCAGGAAATACCTATGAGGTAGAATTGCCTACTGAGGTGAATATTTCACCAGTGTTTAACATTTCAGATTTGATAGAGTATCATGAAGGAGGTGTTGAAAATGAGATCACGGAAGCACAGTGGAGTATTCCAACAACTAGTTCAGATACAAAGGAGATTGAGGTTATACTGGATAGTCGTGTTGGCAGAAGCACAAGAAATAGGACATATGAAGAATATCTGGTCAAGTGGAAAGGATGACGTGTTGAAGATTCATCATGGTTGACAAGGGAGGAGGTTAACCGTCTTGGTTTTCCTCTTCACACCTGAGATGTGATGGGGTCACTTCTCAAATTACCCTGGGTGTTTGATGCAGAAGCATCCTGGGTGTAAGAGAAATCTTGCATCACCCAAAAATATTTCTTGTTTCTTTTTCAATAAGGGTTATCTTATGCAAAGCTTCTTTTTATGGAAACTTACTATTTTTAGTAAATTAGTCATACGATCTCAGAATGTTCTGATTTCACAGTTGGAGGTTCATCTCAGTCATTTCAGCCTACCAGTTGAGTTTCATTGCCACATAATTAGTATTGGTGAAGTTATTGAGCTTTTTGGGTACGAAATCTTTCAGTTCAATTTTGAAGGCCTTAGAGGCTCCGGATCGCGATTGACCCCCAATTGACTAGCATTTGTGCATGTCAGGCATTGTAGATCTCGTCATGACATTTTTGAAAAGTGATTACAATAGAAAAATGGAGCTACGGTTAAAAATTTATGGCCTCCAGAAGTTGGGCTACCTAAAAGCATATTTTGTATTTCTTTTGAGCCGACCCTATTGTAATAATTGTGAAAAATAAATAATTCTATGTTTAGTCGGCCTAAAGGGCTAAATTTTTGGAACCTTCTTGGGTGGTGGAAATTGCCTATATAAGAAAGGTCTGTAGTGTTGTCTTAGGTATTTTGGGAGCAGTTCTAGGTAGATCTAGGTAATAATTCGAGGCTTTGTCACATAATATTGTAAGGGAAAATGCCCATGTGGCTTTGCATATTGTAATTTTGAAATTTGTAATTCCACATTTTTGGAGATAATAAGAACCTCATTTTATGTTCTTGCAAATTGTTGTTGTTTCTTTGTTTTTGTGATGTGTTTTTGGTATTAAGGGGAGCACCCTTCATCTTGTTACACTTGTAACATACCATGCTTCCATTCATCCAACTTTTGGATTTACCTCTGAAATGAGTCTTCATACAATTTTCTCCAATGTGTCCATATTTTCCATAGTAATGACAATTGTACCAAGTGTTATCATCCCAATTGTATGAGTTATTCTTCTTAGGTGACTTAGTTTGTTCATTTGATGACCATTTAGGTTTAGATCTGCATTCAAATGCTCTATGCCCATACTTCTGACAGTTGAAACAGTGTCCTTAAAACTTTGGTGAGATAGGTGGACTACTGACATTAGACCTGCATTCATGTGCCTAATGTCCATGTTTTTTATAGTTAAATTAATGCCCATTGAATTTAGGTTTAAGATCAGACTTACCATATTTTCTTCTGCATATGTTAGTTTTATGTCCTAGCTTTCCATAGTGATGGCATGTGGGTTTGTTGTTCTTTGGTTTTGCATTCTTTTTCTCTCCATTCTTTGATGATTCTCCTTCTTCAATGGATGATGAATGCTCATTTAGTCCAAGTCCAGATCTATCACCAAATCTTCTAGGTGACCTTAACAGCTCTTCAAAGTATTTTGCAACTTTGTTAGGTTTGTTCATCCTTTCATTGATTTCTTTTCCAGATCTTAGTTCATTCCTTAGTTGATCATTTTCAGATCTTAGATTGTTGATTTCCATATCTTTCCTGCCCAACTCTTGATTAACCAGCAACAGTTGATTTACCATGTCTAGTTTATTGTTGGTCAACCTTTGCATGTCACTTGTCCTCTCATCAAGTCTCATTGGCATTTGTCTTTTATCTTCTTCAACCATTATCTTGTCTTCTTCAGCTTTCTTTTTTGTTCAACTACTTCACAGAGTCTGATAGATTGAATTTCTTGTTCTCTTTTTAGATTTCTGATGTCATCATTTAGTATGGTATTTTTCTCCAGTAGCTCTTTTATTGCTTTGTCACTTTGTGCAGAATTCCCATTATCAAATAGTCCAGTGGTATCTTCTTCTTGATATTGTGAATCATTTTGCTGAATAGCAATTTCTCTCCTACTCAATGATTTCTTCAGTTCACCTCTAGCTGCTTCCAGTTGTTGTAATTCTAGTTGTACATCAATCTTATGATTCTCTATAACCTTTCCCATCTTATAAACTTTCATCTCAAGATCTTTTTCTTCAAGTGGTTAGACTTTCTATGAGAGACCTTGATGCTCTGATACCAATTGTTGGAAATATAGGTGGGAAATGTGATACTGAGAGGGGGGGGTGAATCAGATATCACCTACTAATTCATTTTAACATTGCATAAAACTTTTGTATAGCTTCAACAAAACTTCATCAAAACAAAGTAACTAATATACTAAGCATCATTCAAGAAAGTACTCATAACTCAGTAATTTTGGTTACCCAGAAACCCTTGAAAGGTAAAACTGGGGTGGGGATGACACCCACAAATCTTCACTACTGCAGTATAAAGTTTCCTGTTAGGGCTACAAAATTTGATCAAAATATGATCTACCTTGCGAGGGGTCTACCCTATTAAGAGCTAAACGACTTATACAGTCTACCTTGCTAAAGGATTTAAAACTCACAATAAAGTAAGCACTCGGTTAAGAGATTACAATAGGTCTGTTAAAACCACTCAGTTAAGATGTTTACCCTGATACACTTGTTAGAATGTCTCAGTATCTGATCCTTTGGTTTGCATTGTATGTTGATTATAGATCTTCTCCTTACAGTATTGTTTTGATCTCTTTTATCAAGTTTATCTTTGTTATGTCCACTGCTTAGCTCAGTCACTGAACTCTGCCTGAATGCTTCTATGAACTGAATGTGCTTCTCTACTCATTCCTTCATTCCCTTCCCATCCTCTCACTTAACTCATTTTAGGGTTCAGATCTTATCCTTATATAGATAACTAAACATCTTCAGGATTCAAGATCTACAATCTAGATTTACTCTTTTTGCTGCTTAAGATTTACTAATTTCTGATTGGCTCTAAGTGTTGCAAAGGGATCAATGATTACAAAATAGGTACGTAATCACCTCTATGATTTCCTCAAAAAACAAAATAAAAAACATGAATGTCGGCCAAAATGTTTTACCTCGATCACTATGCCATAACAAACTCATATGTCATTTCTGGCTAACTCAGAAAATGATGTCCCTGATACTCAGCATTCACTGTACTTTGGCATTTTCTGATATCTCTGTCGCTCAGTATTCATACTTACATAGCTCGGCAAAAACTTAACTCGGCTAATAAAAAAATACATAGTGACCATATATTTACTCGACAGTACTATTGCTTAGTAAGTATACATTACATAACTCGGCCTATACATGATGACTCGGTCATAGTGATGACCGACCATCATTGCCTAGATAATGACTAAGTGTAAGTCACTAATATTCAAAAAAACTATAGATATCTACACAATGTTCATCTTGTAACCCATAGGTGGTAACCACTCAGTTCTAGGCTCTACATCTCTTATGATACATATGTCAGTATCAACCTAAAAACAAATCTCATCTTTGTATTATTCCACTAACTGCAGTGGAATTATGAATCTCTTGTGCATTCTAGTTTGAAATTTACTAAAGTAGTCATCAATGATTACATTAAAATTGTGTCCTATGCCTTGAATATACTCACTAATCTGATAAACAATTGGTTTATCTTCTTTCTGGAAGTTACTTCACTTACTATTGGAAAAAAGTTTTGAAAATAGAAGAAAATACATACTAGAAGTGGACCGAACTTCAAAGTATTTGACTTTTCTTTCCTTATTGTATTCATGTTGTCATCCAGTTGCTTCATAAATATTTCATAGAGATCTATCTTCATATCCTTTTTGACAATCTTGTAAGCTATGTCAATTGCTCCACAGGGTACATTATCTACCCAAGATGATTGAAATATCTTGTAGGATACTATTTTGGATTTAAACTTCTATTAAGGGTCTTCTATAATAGATAAATTTAATCCTCTTCCATTCAATTTTGTTTTTGTAAGCTCACATAGCTTGTTCTTATCAGTTTGTTTATAATCCCTCATTTTATCACCGACAGGAAATCCTGTTACTATGTGCAAGACATCTTTGGTAATCTTCACTAGTCCATCAAGCCACATGAACTGATCATGTACTCAGCTTAATACTATCCTCATCCATTCATGTTTGAATACTATTGGCACATGCATAGCATGGACCAAACCCTTAGTTTGTAAATGTGTGTGGTTTCTCTTCAAATTATCATTCACACATAGATTCTTGTATGATGTGTTTATTTCCCCTTGCCATATATCTTTAATTTTGCAGTGGATGAAGGTGCAAACATCTTCAATCAGAATAACCCTTGGTAGGATCAATGATAAGGCTCCATCTTTGTCAATTTTTGTAGCAACAACAGGAGGCAACTTATATTTCGGATTCACAAGATCAATCTTCTCAACTATTACTGGTTTTGTATCTTGGGTGCCATCTAGATCTCAAAAATATTCTTAAACACTAGGGTTCCACTTGAGTAGTAAATAGAATTTGTGAACTCATCTCAGTGAACGCTAGAAATACCTTGAATAATATTTGTAGATGCTCAGAATTCTCAACTGAATTCTTGGAATCAATTTGTGATCTCTTCTCTATCAAATGCTTCAAGTGCTCGCAAAAGTGTAAGGTAATTTGCAATATCATGCCCTCTATTTATAGTTTTTCCTGGGTTGGGGCTTCCAACAGCTATAAAATTTGCATTTAATGCTTCTTACCTACATCATTTTACTGATAATCGAACTACACTTTCCTTCACTGAATGGAACAAAATAACTCAAACACTTTACCGATCAATATATGAAATGTTACCTTCACAATTTATATCCAAGTGCATCTTAGTTTTTTGATATGGATCTTTCCACTAAATCTAGGAATAAATTTAAGATAGAATTTAGGTTATCAACTCCTACACATACCTTTGACTAATTAAGTGAAGATAGGTGCACCTGATCCATTGGATGTGGTGCCATCACTAGTTCTAAGTTTTGTTTCATCATATTGAGACTTCCTTCTCCAAGTCTTATTCATCTTCTCTCTAATCTCATAAATGTTAACTTGAGTCTTTTCACTCGGTTGTTCCTTGGTTGAATCCTTATTTTGGTACATGCAGTCCTTGGCTAGGTGACCGACCTTGTGAAAATGGAAACAATTAATTCTAGTGTTTCTCCATGATTTCTTGTTGTTATACTGTGCATCCTGAAGAAGTTTGTAGTAATGTGACCAAATCTTCCACATGCAGTACAAGTGATTCTTATGTTGTAGTCACATGGTAGAGTTGGTGCTTGTCGTTTGTTGTCATCATTATGTTAGTTAGAGACCCATTTCTCATTTTTCCTTTGTGACCTGCATTCTCTAGATTTATGACCATATCTTTTGTAGTTGTTATAGTAACCTTCAAATCTTGGCTTCCTTGGATTGTTAGAAACTCTTGATCTACATTCAAATTCCTTATGACCAAAATTATTGCAGTTATAACAATGACCATTAAACTTAGGAGTATTCAATGAATTACATATTTTGCTCCTATAGACATTTGTTGTGTATCCTGGTTTCCCATAATGATAGCATGTAGGCTTCTTTGACTTCGGTGGGGTAGCAACTTTATCTCAGTCAGTTTCTTTCTTGGAGGACTCACCCTTCTCGATAGTGTTATTTTCATTGTATCCAAGTTCAGTAGTGTCTCTCGATTGTCTCTGATTTCTTAGTTGTTCATCCAAAATCTTCAATGCTTCTTCATTTCTTTTCAAGACTCCATTAGATCTTTCTCATATTTCAGTTCATTCTTTAGATGTTCATTCTCAGATCTCAGTTCTGTAATCTCTCTAACTCTCCTAGAAAATTCCTAATTTGCACTGACTATTTGTTATGTCATGTTGCATTGAACTTGTGTCAACCTTGGTATTTCCCTATCTTTCTCATTGACACGTGTATTCATTTTCCTCCTCTCTTCTTCAGCTATTCTTTTGTCATCCTCAACTTTTTATTTTTGTTCAAGGATTACACACATCCATACCAACTGTTCTTCTTGTTCTCTTTTTAATGCTTTCACCTGATTAGCTAGGTTTTTTTTCTTTTCAGATAGTTATGATATTATAGCATCAAATTCATCAGACATGCTTCCCTCTAACAATTCTTCAAGTTCCTCAACCTAATCTTGAGAGTCTTTTAGTTGGTGTGCTAGCTCATTCCTCTTATTAATTGAATGTAACAATTTTCTCCTTAATTCATCAATTTATTCATTGTCCATTCTCAATTCCATCTGCATATTGTCAATCACCCTTTCATACCTATAGCTCTCCATTCATCCAAATCTTTCCAATCAAGTGATTAAACTTCTTAATAAGAAAATTGATCTGATACCAATTGTTGGATTAGGTATGCAATAGGTGAGTATTGAGAGGAGAGGGGTGAATCAGTACTGTAAAACACTTTTAAACTAATTAACCTTTCCTTCTTAACCATTTACTGAATCCATATATTTTTCATGCATCTCATAAAAAATATAAAACATATAACAGTCAACACATAACAAAAATATTTTGGTATCGTAGAGATCCTTGTTAGAAAATAAAAATTGCAGTGCGAATGAAACCCACAAGACTTCACTACTATAGAATAAATTTTGCTCGGTTAGAGCTACAATGTTTATCTATTTATGATATCTTACCCTATTAACAATATTAACTTGGTTAAGAGTCTTAAGACTGTTAAGTATACCTTGTGAAAGGATTTTACAATTCTAATCTAAGAACTGCATCTGGTTAAAGGATTTACAAATAAGATCTGTTAGGATCTACTCAGTTAAGAGACTTTACAATTCTGATTACTCTTTAATCAGTAACACAAAATATGTCTGTCAAACTTGCATCAAACATATGCTTATTAGACTCTTTATTCCCATTAAATCATTACCTCATACTGTGTACATCTCATAATAAAAATTCAGTACTTGGTAGATTCACTTTTGAATCATAATCTCTAACTATTATTCATTGCTCTATACTCAGTGACTTCTCTGCTCAATACCTTCTCAGTAATCTACTTCACACATGCAATCTCCTCTTGCATTCATACCACTCACGCATGCATAATGATCTTCACACTTTGATTCATTTATATATAATTATAGCCAATTTAAGATAGCTTTCTCTTCATTCTCACCGGCAAGAGAAACTTGAGCTTTCACAAATGTTCCATCATGTATTGGTAATTCCTTAGAGCTAGCAGGTTTGAATGATGATGATGGTTTCCCATAGAACATAGGAGAGATTGGTATATCGTCCATAGATGGAAATGGATCAAGTTTTATATTCTCCCATTCTTGTATCTTTGATTTTCAATTTCTTTTCAAAGTCTCTCATTGTAGTAGCTCTAGATCTTTCATCTTATTGGTGTTTTGGGACTTCTCTTTTATGTGGGACCTTGCTATTAGTAGCTTGTTTCAAAGTATTGCAAGAATAACTAGTATCCACTGCTATGCTTACCTCTACTCCATCATAGGTAAATTTGACACACTGCTGGTATGTTGATGGTATGACTTGCATGTCATGAATCTAAGGACTTCCCAATAGGATGTTGTAAGCTAGAGGTAAGTCAAGTACTTGACAAATAAAATACCTCTAATTAGGTCCCACTATGATAGTCAATATGACCAAGCCTTTAGATGATCTCCCCTCTTCATCATATGCCTTGATAGTGATTTTTCTTCTAGGGTCTATTGCATTCTCAAAGAACCCCAAATATTTCACTAGATTGAAGGTACAAATGTTCAAACCAATGCCTCTATCTATCAAGATGTATTTGACTCAATGTTTATGGATCAAGACTTATATGTACAAAGGTTGATTATGTGGATGGCTCAATGACTTATCATCTTCCTCTAAGAAAAATAGATAATGTGGGGAATTTAAATGACTGACCATAGATTGGAACCAATAAGCCTACAAACCAATAATTACGTCTGCTTATGAGAATACCAATGCAGAAATGGTGTGTGTCTTGGTTGGTCCTCAGTCCCCATGGTACCACAACATCCATGCATATCTTTAAAATGGTATCATATCTCCCCATCTCACCAAAACCCAATGCCAAAACCTAATTCGAAGAGCTTCTCGCTACACTCTTATAGCCAACACCCTTTATCATTAAGGATATCACAACATCCTCTCTAGGTGTTTAGATTCAAACGAGGCCATCATGGCTTTACAAGAGGTCCACACTAGAATTTTTGGTGCCCACATGAGTGGCATGGTTCTAGCCAAGTAGTTTCTTTGAGTCAGGTACTAATGGTCTACAATGGAACATGACACTTGTGAATTCATCAAGAAATGTCTACCATGTCAGCAGCATGCAAATATGATTCATGGGCCACCTCAAGATTTTCACCCCATTACACCACCTTGGCCATTTTCATGTTGGGGATTCAACCTCATTGGGTTAATCACTTCCATTTCCTTACATGGACATAAGTACATCATAATAGCCACATAGTACTTCACAAAGTGGGTTGAAGCAATTCTTCTCACCCTCACTACTGGCATTCAAATATCCAAGCTCATCATATACCATATTGTTTTCCGCTTCGACATACCATCTACCATCTTCAATTACCATGTCACAGCTTTTAAAAACTAGCATTTGGATGATCTGTGTACCAAACTCCACATCCACCATCGTTTCTCTAGTCCATACTTCCCCCAAGGAAATGGCCAAGCTAAGGAAACCAACAAAACCATCCTCAAAATCCTCAAGAAGGTTGTCAATGATTCTGGTCATGACTGGCATCACCAAATAAATCCCACCCTCTAGGCCTATCGTACTTCTTATCACACTCCCACAAGCACCACCCCATATTCCCTTGTATATGGTGCCTAAGCCATTCTACCCATCGAGGTCAAGCTCCCATCATTGTGTGTCTCCATGAAGAACTATACCACATATGAAGACTATCGCGTGACACACCTCACACAACTGGACTTGTTAGATGAAAAGAGACAGCAAGCATATGATTACCTGGTTGCATACCACAATTGACTCAAAAGGAGTTATAACAAGAAGGTCCATCCTAGACAGTTCCAAGTGGGCAACATGGTCCTAAAGGAAAATCAGAAAGTGCAAGCACACCAAGAGAAGAAAGGTAAGTTCGAGCCTACTTGGTTGGGCCCCTATGTCATCACAACATGCTTTGGCTCTGGAGCCTATCATTTATCAACATCAGAAGGTGAGCCCTTAAATGATTGAATCAAAATCATACATTTGAAGAGGTTCTATGCCTGAACCAAATCCTACATATTCAAAAAATCCATAAAAAATGGAAAAAGCAGAAAAATACAAAAAAAGAAAAAAAGAAAAAAAATAAAAATCGTCCAATGGTGAAAACTTGGTAATTCAAGTTCCTTGGACAAGTATGTTGGTGAAAACCAGGAAATAGGCACCATACATAGTGGACTGAGTCATCCTCTTTAACCAATCCCCATCCCCACCACTAGCCCATCAATCCCAAGGTGTTCTATCCTCATGCCTATCCAATGCCACACTCAGATCCTATCCCCAATCTTGAGCTTCATGTATATATCTTGTATAAGCACAATCCAATCCTGTACATATCTTGTCACTATCCTATATAGTGAGATCTCCTATCCCCAATCTTGAGCTTCTGTACATATCAGTAGTAAATCTCTTCCCACCCATTGTACATATCATCCCGTCTTGTTGTACATATCATCGTCGATCCTGCAACAACATTTTATCAGATATCTTGTCCCATCTAGCCTTGTACTTCAGGAATATATTTTGTCGACTATTCCTGATCACAATGATTATCCTTGATCCATAATTTTCTAGTGAACAACACTCGTTATCCTCATCAATCATTGGGTCCTTGAGGATGTATCCTTCCTCCTGTTCGACCCAATCTTCCACCAATCAAACTAGGTCTGTGTCGATGTATCCTTCCTCACGATCAGACTACATCTTCCCCCCATCAATCAAATCAATCTCTCTCCTTGGAAAAGGATGTCTTTTGGAGTTCTCATTTTGGTGTTGGATTTCTTCCTTTGGATCTTGTTAATCTTTTATAGCTTCTCGTTGTTCCTCTCCTCAAATTCACCATGATCCTTTATATCACGGTGTGCTGCGAATGAGGGAAATCTGGGGCAATGTCTTTTTTATCTTTTTTCTTATGTCTGTGAGTCAATTGGACATGACCCTTGCATGGTTCACATGTGATCTTCTAGGTTACATGGTGCACTTGGGAAATGTCATTTGTTTGTGGTTTCTCCAGCATCATTTCTACCATGCTTTCTCTTGGGTTCATGCATGATGCTAGGGAAACCTTGTGTGTCTTTTTCGCATTAGTCCTATGCAACGCTAGTGACAAGGCCTTGTGATCCCAGTATCCTTGGTAGGTCTCTAATGTTGCTATATCAAATTAGGTTGTGCTCTCCACATTTACACTTGGAGCTCCCCAAATCCCCCTCATCTTGCATCATATAGATTAATCTTGCATCTTGTATCTTCCATGTAGTTGCATCCTGCATCTTGCATTCCACCTCATATTGCATTCCTCCATCTTTGCTCTTAGACATTTGGTTATTTATCCTCCCTTCTTCCTTCATCCTTTCCCTTCCCTTCTATGTTCTTTTCAAGAAAATTCTACAACGTTTCCTCTTTGCATTATTTTCTCGAGGGGGCACAACCCCTTATCCTCTAAATTCTAGCCTGGGGCATCTTATTTTCTTATCTTTGACATCACACCACTTGCGGCATCACATCAAAGAGGGGAAAAATGTAGACACCTAAAAATCTTTTAGAAATTAAAAGTATTTTTATTTTTTGAAAACCCCTGATGACATCATCATTTATTAATTTATTTATTTATTTTTATGCCATTAATTCCTCCCATTTTAATTAAACACATTTAATTAAATAATCCCTCCCCAAACCATTTAAATCAAATTTGAGTGATTTTCCCCCATTTATTGAATCATTATTTGATAAATGATGTCACATTCCCTAAATAAATGAAATATTTATTTAAAGCCTCAAAACCCTAGAATCTTCTAGAGATTCCTAAACCCTTCCAATCTTTCCTAAACTTTCCTAAACCTTTCCTAAACCTGTTTGGGAGGTGTTTCCTAACTTTCTTAGCCTAATCCAAGTCTTATTTGAATTTTGCTCAAACATCTCCATTAATGAGCCTTGCTGACTCATTAATAGCCTCTTACACACTCATTAAGGCTCTTACAGCCTCATAAAGAGACCCATGTCTTCTCTTCGACCCTTCTTCCCCTTGCACACTTCTCTAGTGTTGCTCACACATGTGTGAGAAACCTTAACCCTCATCCATCTAACCTTACCTCTAACCATACCTCAAACTCTACCCCAAACCCTAACTCTAACCCTAACTCCTCTTCCTAACCCAAGCCCTTCCTCAAATCCTATAAATACCCTCACTTATAAGATAAATTTATCAATTCATCTTTCATTTTCATAGTAAAGTTATAATGCTAGTTTATTCCTAGATTCATAGCTTAGTCATATAATTGTTAGTTTACTTCATTTTCATGCTTTCTAACTCACATTAGCATAGCATAATGGATTAACCTATCTTTTTTTCATTTCATATCATCATCATACTTCATTTTGGACTAAAACCAACTCTAGTTTAGTCATCTTTAGCATAATCTAAATTTGAGCATTATCAGGCTCTTTGAGGCCTTAGGGGGAAAACAGGTCTTCTATACCTAGTTTTGTGCCAATATGGGGTTCTCATAGTTCCTAACCATTCCTATCCTCCCTAATCTACATTAGGGATATGCTCCAAGTATTTTGAGAGCACACCCACATCCCTAAGTCAGGAACAAATCAAATGGTGACAGGGTGCTCCCGTTTTAGGTCTATCTGAATGTCCTTGCGAATAGTTCTCTCTATATGTTTAGGAATATGTTGTTAGAATTTGATTAACTAATGTTTGAATGTCTACGCCTATTCCAAATAGGTTAGGTTCACTCTGCACACACTATCTACCATTTTTTCAAAACTAGATGGGCATTGTAATTAAAGTGCAAAGTTCATTTCTGGGATCATATTGTTGATAAAGATACTCATTTTTTCATTTTCAGGGATTTGTCTTGGATACCTTGCAAAGATCTTCCTCTATCTCTGAAGGAAAGTGATAAAGGATTCACTACTTTATTGTTTGGTGTTACAAAGGTCCAACGTTGTGATGGTATGTTGTATGTTGAAAGAGTATTACTAAATGAATCATTTGATTAGGTCTTCAAAATATTTTATACTCAGAGGTAGTTTAGAGAACCATTATATGGATTTCCCTAACAAACTCCTAGGAAATAGGCTCATAAGTTATGTCTGATCATGCATGAACTCCATGCTAAGAGTGAAAAACTCTCTTACATGGTCTTGAGGATTTGTATTTCTAGTGTATTTATCATATTTGGGTATGTCAATGTTTGGGGGAAACGGTGTCATTTGCAAGTCTTTGTCAAAAGGGAAAGGACATATGTGATCAAGTGAATGTTTCTTTGAGGGTTTGTTCTCTTTCTTAAGACCCTTGATTTCAGTTTACAGAGAAAAGATTTGTTTGGAGAAAATGGATATAGGCTTTTCTGGTTCTCTTGTTATCAGTTGATCTATGTCAAAATCTTTAGGAAGTTTGAGTCCCATAGATGGTAGGTGCATGAAATACCTTTCCTTGTCGGCGTTCAGGAGTCCCATAAATGCTAGGTAGAGACAAGAGCATACTGCCAAAAATATGTGTGTGAATATTTGTCTTCAGTCCTGCAAGCACAAACACTTCAATATATCATTGTATCATTAGTTAGTGAAGCCAAAATCAATTAAAAAGCATAGGAAACCAATGGAAATCAACATATTGCTTCCTAGTTAGAAAGAGTATGATCTAAATAGAGTTTTCTCTTAGATTACTAGCCTAGGTTACTGACAATTCAATTCTAAAATGAAAGATTTAATTTATTACAATGCAAATATGCAAGACAAACATGATTCTAGCTATGATTTAAGATCCTCCATGATTTCTTAGACTATAAATTGAAGCTAAGATGCACCAATTAACTCTAAGAATGTTCTCAAAATGAAGAATTAAGCTCTAGATGTAATTTGACATTATCTAGTTAAGATGAATAAATTCTATATGATTTGAGCTTTGAGTGAGTTGCTTTTATAAGTTTGAGATTGATTTGAATGGTAGAGATACATCCTTGAGGGAAGGTTGAGATTGATTCTCAATTGATCCATGTGGGTGATCTTTGATTGTTAGAAACCAAGTCTTTTGTCATTTTTTGGTGAGTTGGAAATTAGGACAATTAAAGTAATTCTATTAATTTATAAGTCTAGTAATGGGATTTAATGTTTTTTATTTAATTAATTCACTAGAATCAATTAATGAATTAATACCCTTTTGTTGATTGATCCTTTGATTTTGGATTATTAATGAATTATGTAACTAGGTGGATCTACCTAATTACAAAATTAGGCCTAGGTTTTCATTGAATCGATGACTTTGATTGAGACTTGACTCTCTGGTTAGGGTTTAGGGTAGATTAACTAAGATTAGGGGCTAATAATTTAACTAGGCTATTTAGGGGGATTATAGTCATGGTTTGTTGCAGTTATAACAACTTGTACCATGTTGCAAACTATTTCCACTTCTTTCCATATTAGATCTATAATCAATATTCTGATGAGCAAACTTTTTGATGTGTATAAGTAGCCATTGAAAGATTGACCAATCATCATATTGCTCGTATTTATGAAATTGTTTCCCATTGCTCTACTTTTGCATTCAACATCTTGATGACCAAATTTATCGTAAGTATGATACTGGCACTATTAAATAGTTTAGGCCTTGGAGGCCTAAATGTATCATGCTCATTCTACTCCTACATTCAGCAACCTTATGTCCAATCTTCTTGTATGATACTTATTAGGTAGATGCTTTGTCATGAAACTCTAGGAAATCACTAAGAGATGAGATCCATCATTAGTCCTCCACAAGATGTAGTTTTTCTCTTAAAAACCATAATGAAAATATCAGCCAACCATGACCTATGCTTGGAATTTCACCATTACCAATATGTTGAATATTTTGACATCTTTAGGTTTCACATGGGGTTAAGAGTTTCCAATTACAACTCCCCCTGAGACAATTCTTTCCCTTTGTAGTTATCAAAGGATCCATTTGCACCATCTAAAGGTAAAAATCCATTCTTTTTCTACTTTCTTCCTTATTTCTCCCTATCTTATTCATTTTCATCCTTTCTTGATCAATATCAATCTTCTTCTATGGAACAATAGGTCTAATGTTCTTCTTTTTGGGAAATTTTACAATGTGTCATGGTTTGTTACAGTTGTAACAAGATGTACATGTTGCAAACCATTTCTACTTCTTCTCATATTAGATCTGCAATCAGTTGTCTTGTGTCCAAAATTTTTGATATGTAGTAGTAGCCATTGAAATATTGACCAATCATCGTATTGCCTATATTTATGAAATTATTCCCCATTGATGTACTTTTGCATTCAGCATCTTGATGACCAAACTTATCATAAGTATGATACTAACACCATTAAATGGTTAAGGCATTGGAGGCCTAAATGTATCATGCTTATTCTACTCCTACATTCATCAACCTTATGTCCAATCTTGTTGTAAGAAAAGCAATTATCATTGAAAGGTTAAGACTACCTAGTTGGAGCAATTGTTTAGGAGATGACTTTATAAAGTTCTTTTAATTCTAGAGTTGCTTGAATTTTTCTTCCTTTATTCTATTTTCTTGAATTTATCATGAACCTTTTCCTTTTCCTTCTTATCATTCTTAATTTGTGAACTTTCCCCTCTCAAATCCTAGACTACTCTTATCCTTTGAGGTTTTTGATAACTAACTTTCTTATCAAGAGTATTACTACCACTTTTGAGTTTTTAGCTTTTATCAATCTACTCATTTACATCTTCTTAATCTTTTCTTGGAGCAACAATTTCTTCTTCGAGTTTAGTGCATTCAACAGATTTATCATGAAGCCTTGAATTCAAACAGTCAACAATCTTGCCTTCTTCAACTTGTACCTTTAAATTAATTCTTTTGTTTTCTGTCTTTATTATTATGACCTCATATTCTTTGTTTTCTTCTATTTTAGAATTCAACTTGATGATTTTTTTCTCCCCCGTATTGAATGAATTTGATCTTATATTCTTCTGTAACATGCCACCCCAAATCTAGTTCCAAGTTTTAACTCTAATCCTCAGACTAATTTCGAAAATGGTGATTTGCAATGTGAATAGTTTATTTGCAGATTTACAAGTTCAAGTTTGAATGGTCTTGTATGAAAGATATTGCAAGAAAACAACGGTAGAGAAAAATAACTCTTAAATTAATCAAATACAACTCTATCCAATCTGTATTGCAAAATTTGCAAGGATTAAAAATTCAAACATAGATATCAGGAAAAAATACAACTATTGCTGACCTTGATAAATTTGTGATATTCAAGATCTTTTGCAATGAGAACACCCAGCTGTAGATATCCTTCATTCCAGTAACAAAAGGAAAGTGTTTATTCAACCAAGAGCTTGACTTTGACCAAACTATTGTTTATTACTAGTAAATTAAGCATACAATGGTTGAAATTTTATTGCAAAGATATATTGCTGAAGGAGTCGTTACTGAAGGATGAGTGTTAATATTTCATACCAAAACTAAAGCCAATGCCTTGATTGAGATATTTACACAGCCTAGAAACTTACGCTTGTAATTATGAAGATACTCTATTTTGGTTCAGGAAACTCATGAATAAAAATAGAGCAAGGGACAGTTCGATAACCAGTTTGATTATGAACGCCAAAGATAGATTAGAAAACTTAAACAGTCTATCTCCTTAGTCTTTATCATAGCTCATGATATTTTACGGTAGAGTTGAACATTAAGAAAATTTTGACCCTTTTTTAAAAATAAACACAACCGTAGTCCAGAGTAAGATATCTGATAAATAAAAATGCTTCCAGAATTAAATCTCACGGTTAGGTTAGACCCATATGAGTAATTAAATAACATATTCCTCAAAAACATTTTTATCCCAACAAAGTTTTTTTTACCATAAAAAATAATCTGAAATAATATGCAATTTGAGCTAAACTTTTTCAATTCGTTGTGAGATACCTGGTTGGCACCTCCAAATGGAACTGGTTTCCAACCAATTCCTAAGAAATCCCAAAGATCTATATCCTCAGATTTATGAACTGAAAGTCGCAAGCTCTCCAGCCTCTAAGAGAAATAATAAATCAAGCATCCAAGCATAATCTAAATACCTTTGGCTGTCTTGTTTAGGTCCATTGAAGGGATCGCTTTCCTTATGCCTGTCTCTTGATATTCCTTTCTTTTATCTTTTTATTTCCATTCTCTTTAATTTAATTTAAAATAAAGAAATAATAATAAAATGACTTTATTATTTTACCAGAACATAAGGACAAGTGGGTCTGGAAGTATATGATCGATGAAGGGATTTTGGATGAGGATGGAGGTGAGAGGAGTGAGGAAAAGGAAGAGGATCCGGCTGATGAGACTGACTGTGGTCTTGGGAGTGAGGAAGAATTGGTTGTTGAGGACTACATGGATGTGGAGGAGGTCGCAACCAGTCAATCTCACATAAATTGCGGTATGGATTGCCATGTCATTGAGCAAGCCATTGCAGCATGCCACATGCAGGAGGATGAGCATGCACCACAATAAAAAAACATAGCAATGCCAAGGTTTTTATGTTGAAAATCCAATGAGGGAAAAACTACTATGAGAGTTAACTTGTACTATATGAAATTAGTGTTACAACATTTTTTTTAGGCTTACAGCCTAAGGAAGCTCACTGCTCTCAGTGAAGACTTGTTGATCAAGAGATATCAATATAAGAACTTGTTGAGGAGATACATTATCTCAATGAAAGATACATTATAATTACAATGAGAATAGAACCATGAACTATTTTAAGAAGAACATCTATCATATAGTGATGGTGTAGTCTATTTGTAGCACAATTATCCCTTCACACTGATTTAGCACATTTCATCCTCAAATGATCTGATGCACCCATATTGCACTAACATCTCAAAATGATTTTATTTTCTAAACATATCCTTCACTACACTTTAAAACACTAATTAGATCAGCATCAACATGACCTATAGAATAAATGTGTAGCATTTCATAGGTCGGTTTCAAATCAACTAAACCATGGCATATAGAACATAGTGGATCATGCAAGTGGGTTACTTGGTCTCAAAATAATCTCATTATTTTGGTACACTTATACAAGATCCAAGGCATCATCTATAACATCTCAACAACCTTGATTGGTTTGGCTCAATTATACAACACTTTACCAATCAGCCTTACAACACATGCACCAAGAAATATTATGAGTTGTAGATCAACTCAAAGAATAACTATATTCAATAAAAAAACTTAGCACATCCTTCAAAGCACAATAGATAGGTCTTGAGATCAACCGTAATTGAAGGAACTTATGTTGTTGGCCCAACTATCAACATAACTATCAAAATTGTTAATTATTTGCCTTTATACCGCCAAGGGGAAGTCAAAATAATTATGCAAACCAAAATGAAGACATTGGAAACCATCAAAAGTCTCTCTACAACCATCTCTTGAAGAAATCCCTTATTAGATACTGGCAAAAATGAATAATCTTACTGGACAAATAGAAACAAGGAAATCCAAATAACTTGTGACACATCAACATATAGCATTGCAAACCACTAATACTCTTCAAACTCAAAACTTTGAAACCGTATGCCCTCCTAAACTAGCTCCTAAATCCGCACAAGCATATCAGTCATAGCAGATGAATTTAGAGCATTCAAGTGAGTTAACTAAGACACGTCACACAGTCAGACCATAATCCAAAGAATAGGCATGTATAACCATAATCTAAAGAGTAGGCATGTATAACTTTTGCTACACAAAAGTGTATGACTTGAAAATTAGATAATAAAGTACATATATATTATCAATAAACTACATACCCATAAAATGCAATATGGAAAGATGCATACCAAAATACTGAATCTTAGTCATAGAAGAATGCATTGTTAAATCCTTAGGAGGTTTTCCTTAATTCGACAATTATACATCTTAGTTAGTAATATTAACCAAATACTTCTTGGAGCATGAAGCCATCAACAATTGGAACTGCATCTTATACCCAAGGCCTAAAGCATATGTAATAGGGTGTTATCATATACTGACCAAACATTTGCACTGATATTCTATCATGGATACAACTAATGAACTTTTGGACTGTCTTCAATTCTCTTTTCTGCAATTTCACACTTCAACATTATGTAGTGATCAAAACACCTTTGTAGTGGAAATTGCTTATCCAAGAGCAACGAGAGAGATACTACAATAAGTTGTAGCATCCAACAGCCATTAGCACCAGTTTCATGATTATAAACCTCATCTCAATCTCACATCATCATCATCATATCATCTTTGTTGACAACCAACAAGATATAACTCTTCTTCCCATCTCTCATCTCCATCTTTGATCTTCAACCAAGCATTGTCAACACTAAAGAAAGCTAACATCCAACCTTATGTTGCATCAACATGGCAGTAGTTTACAACTAAAAAGAAATATCTCATAGTAATGACAAAATAAACAACCCATAGAAAAACAATGTTGAGAGAAAGACATCACAACATACCACAGCCACATCATCAAACACAACATCCTTACTATCATCTCAACATACTTGTGCATAAACATCAACACAAAGTAGGTCGACATACACAATAGAGAATACCATCAACTATTAACCATCTATCCAAGCTTCTCCATCTTATGAGAACTTACCAAAGCATCATCACATCTTGCCTTCAACAATCACTCCCATTATGAAAACCATATCAACTATGACACAAAGAAGAGGGATGACATCACAATCACAATTTTTGACATCAATGACAACGCAACACATATTACCAACAATCTCACAACCGCCATTAAGCACAAGATTGACACCAATACCAACACTAATTGCTAATAGGTTGCTCAGAAGGAATCATGACATGCAATTCCTACTCGAGATCAATGTGATCCCAAGGAACATCCACCCTTGAATTCCAACAGTATATACACAAAACACTTATCACATCTCTCCACAACACAAATACGGACTATCACCAAATGCGTAGAGAAACCACTATGTTCTTCCACACCTTACTTCTGAAATTAGTGAATGTAGATAGAACTTGTGTAGTCATATTATCCATTCAAATAGTAAGACATCATCTCTAAACATTAATGAATGCATAAAAAATAGGGTTTTTGAAGAAATCTCATTGTCTAGGTAACTAGCCAAATTTTTGGAATAGACTTCCAGATCACCTCCATCATTTTGAGTAAATACACTCTAATATCACAGACTTGTCTCAACCAATTTTATAATCATATAAGCCAATGGTACTACCGCAACTCCCATGGCTCAAAATGCAAATCTCCAATATGACATGACAAGTAATTAAAATTTATCTTCCTCAAATATTATGGCATTGTTGCTACCTTCAAATATTCCTTCTGGCATCACACCTTTGACATCAATGACAACATATGCTCAACAATCCCCTTCTTTGTCATTGATGCTAAACAAAAAAATGCTGCTAGAACATCAACACAAATCTAATATGTTAGGACCAAAGACGTCCTCTAAGGATGCTCATTTCTCCCTTCGTTGGAAGCAACTGACACTTTCATAAAATTGATAGCATTTGAGCTCATTTCTCCCCCTTTGACATCAATGGAAAAAGTCAATAGGAACGGCATGCACCAATTCAAAAGAAGATTACACCTCCAATTACAACAAAGAAGATAGATGAAGAAACCAAGAATGATCTCAAAATAAAGATTTTTTTTTCTTGTAGAGAACTATGGGTGCTTGGACAAAGGTTTCTTGGGAAAAGATATATTTATTATATCATAGTGGTATCCAATGGAGATTCAAAGTCAAAGAATGAACCTAAGGTTTAAAAAAAAAATCAAAAGAGCATATTTCACCTAAGGAAGATGGGAAAGGAAGGGAGATGAATCATAATGGTACATTTGTAGACCTTTTAGAAGCTCCAAAATATCATTATTTTAAATTTTATGGAGCTCAATTTGGACAACATATGAATATGTTGATGGATAGTGGGGCTACTCACAATTTTACTAATGAAAGTTTAATATGAAAGAGGATTGAAGAAAAAAGAATTTCAAGGCTTTGATGTTATAATAGTTGATTCCATCCCCATGGCTTGTACCAAAGTAACTAGGCAATGATATAATGTTGAGAGATTACATGACATGTGATGACTAAATTATGTTGTTAGAAATACAAAAATTGATTTGGTTTTGGGTGTACAATAGTTGCATTCTTTAGATATGTTTGCATAGAACTATCAAACTATGGAGTTGAAATTTAAATCAAATGGAAAAAATGTATTCGTAGAAGAATCTTCAATGGAATCCCATCAGTAGTAACAAAAAAAATAGAGGATTTTTCAAAGAGGCCAAGTTTCATAGGCAACAAGGTGCACGATAATACTAACAAATTCAACCAATGGTACAAAATAATCCCATCATGTTGATATTCAAAGAATTTTAGATAAGCATAGTGTTATTTTTTATTAATTGATTCGATATTACCACTAAGTAGGGGTTTTGAGCATATTATTGAGTTGGAACCCAGAGCAAAATCTATCATAATCACTCCTTATAGTCATCCTAGAGGGTTTAAAGAGGAGATCGGGAATGTCATGGAGAAGCTTCTTAATATACATTACATAAAGCCTAGCTCTAACCTGTTTGCATCTTAAGTTCTTGTTAAAAAAGATGGTACTATGTAGATGTGCATTGTAATGCTCCGCCAGGGAACCCAAGACAGATTAACCTAAAAGTTGTTACTAAGTTACAGAATAAATTTTTTATTAAGAGTTTACAAATAATATTGAATAACAAAGCAGAAGTAAAACATAAAGTCCATATATACTCATATAAACAATCTCAATTACAATTACAAATCTGAAGGGTTCCTTGACATAGAATTACGTAAACACAACTTAATCTATTAAGTACAATAATCATATCAATCTTCTACATAGTAAATCATCTCATAAAAGAATAAACAAATACATCTAAACCATAAGGTATACATGATAACCCACATCCATTGTACAAGTCGCAAGGTGTAAATACAGCTAAGTACAAAGTATAAATAAAAGAAAGAATAGGAACAAATCTCCAAGGAAGAAAGAATAAGAAGTAACCGCAACAAGGATCATCCAACACTAGTACAGGAACGTCAAAGTCTCATATGTTAAGAGAATCACTACCTCCTAACCTCGTGGAAACATGTGGTTCCATTCCCACTATATTGAAGAGATAACATCAGACCCCACTCGGATAACAATACCAAAATCACTCATCGGGTAGAACTAAGAAAGGGATCCTGAAAGTTTCTTATCTCAAAGGTTCAACTCAAAAACTCAAAGGTACGCATATTATCCCAAAAGTAACCAACACATGTAGGAAATCTAAGATGAAATTAGGGAAGTGTCATCACATATGCCAACCCCTTGAAATGATCTTACTAGACTCTAACTCCCAAGTGTTGACACGTGTAGAACCTGAAATCCTCTCATGTAGACAAGGATAACCGATCATGTCAAAACTCACTATCACTACTAGACAGGAAAGCATCTTCTCCCACTCACATCCTTAGCCTATACTAGCACTCAAGGCATGGGCGAGGAATCCATTATCTTATTAATTCATTTTAAAACCCAATTTAATATAATCTAGTATCACTTATTTAAGTAACCTACTAAGGATACCCAGGCAGCCACTTCTGGGCTCTGGTGCCTCCAAAGCAAGTCACTTCCCCTTTAACACCTAGATAACCTACCTAAGTTCATAAATCTCAAAACATCTCATAGATCATCATGAATCATAAAAGTAAATATTTGGTTCCAAAATGTCACAAGAGCACACATGACCAACTTCCATCACATATACATCATAACATAATCAAGAGCTTCCATAGGGTTGGGTTATTATAAAATCAAATACCAAACAAGTATGCAAGGCAAACAAACATAATACAATTCCCTAACCATCTCTCTAGTAACAATCCTAAAAGGATCCAAGATAGGATCCAGGAGCTTTCCGACTTCAATGCTGCCATAAAAAAGATCTCAGAGGTGAAGAAGGAAGTGGATGAAACTTGTAAGGAGTTTGCTTAGCTTTTTTGGTTCCCGGTGCTGTCCTTTTTTGGTGTTTCCAGGTTTTCAATTTTTTGTTGGTGTCTAGTTTTGAGGCTTTTTCTGCTGGTTTTGGCTCTGGTGGACTGGGTCCCAGTCCTGTTTCTCTTTAGTATCCTTAACGTAATATATTTTATTCTCTACTTGTAAGGGGTTTCGGGTCCCTTTTAAAACCTATTTTTTCCTGCAATCAAAAACAATCCTAAAAGGATAACATAAAATATTCTCTCTTGACCCACAATCGGAGAAGGAAAAATAATCACAAGAATTTAACAATAACAAACTAATTTGTAAAACACCATTACAAAAATTAATTTATTAAAATAATCACTAACACAACTATAATTACATCTTCCAAAATAAATTTTATTGCTAAGAAAATCAATTTATAATGTTAATAAAAATAAATTGATTCCTAAATTAATAATTACTAAAACAATATAATTTACATGCATATATACCAAGAATATTCCTTCCCTATGAATTTCAGAATAAATATCAAACATAAATTTATCAATACCTTTAAACTTTTAACAAAATATTAATTTTGATTAATATCTATTAATCACTCAACAAATATTAAAAAAAATTAAATTAAATTATTAAATAAATTTGAAATAAAATAAAATAATTAATAAATCAAAGAAAAACATATTAAAAAATGGGGGGAGGGGGGGCATCCCTCCCCACGGCTTCCTACAGCAGGACTACCGTGGTAGCGGTTGCCCATGGCAGTCCTTGTCGTAGCAGCTGGATTGCCTACGGCAGTCTATCATGGCAACAACTGTCGTAGCAACGGTTGCCTATGACAATAACTATTGTAGCACCCCCTGGCTGCCACAGTGACCAGCTGTCGCGGGGTGAGGGTAAATAAAACCCCCACCCCCAATACATATATTTTATTTTTTTTTAAAGAAAATAAGAGATTTTATCTTATCCAAAAACAACAACAACAACCCCTATATATATATATATATAACAAATTTTCTAAAAGAGTATATATGTGTGTGTGTGTGTGTGTGAACAAACCATGTGTAAAAATTATAAAGATAAATTAATTTGATTCAAACCCTAGGTTTTCAACAATGAATTTTGGCAAAACCCTAAGTAATTGAAAACAAGATCTTTCTACAATATCTTTTAACCATAATTTACCAGTTATATAGGATAAAACAAAGGGGACTCTCAAATATTAACTCAAATTTTCTAAATCTACAAGGTGAACAAACCATATGTAAAAATTACAAAGATAAATTAATTTGATTTAAACCCTAGGTTTTCAACAACGAATTTTGGCAAAACCCTAACTAATTGAAAACAAGATCTTTCTACAATATCTTTTAACCATAAATTACCAATTATTCACATTACTTGATTTATTCAAACAAAAAGCTTTCGAAACAGAAATTGATACAATAGAATATTTCCAAAACAACTAACAACAAAACAAATCTTACAAGCATGAAGTAAACAAACTTTCTTAAACAAAGAATTTAATCTATAAGGGTTTCAAACCCTACCTCAAACGACCAATTGATAGAAAATATGAAGAACAATCAAAACCCCTAAAAAAATTTCAAGCTATCTCAAATCCTCTAATTCAATCCTTAGAGCCAAACCTACAAAATCTCCATGGAATAATGGTCAAATCCTCCTTATAAAGAAAAAGAGTCTAGAATTTGAACTCAACCATGCAAAACTCGAAACTCAACTCAACTCCACAAACTTTATTAACATCAATATCTCTTTTGCATGATTTTATCAATTTATAATTAATAATTCAATGTACTTTTTTGTATTTCTTGTTTATATCAATTCACTTAACTATTAAAATTTACTCTATTCTTTTAATATATTTTAATTGATTGTACAACTAATTGCATATCAATTATAACTAAAAGAATATTATTTTAAATCATATATTTATCCAATTGATAATTCATTATCAATTAATAGAATTTATCTTAAATTAAAATTTTAAATTTAATAATTAATTAAATCCTTAAATTTCACAATTGGACTTTTAATTAAATCTTTTTAATTAATAAATATATTTCATTAATTTTCATTAATTAAATACCCTCACATTTAATTTTCTATATTTAATAAGATTTAATTATTTAAACCACATAATTAATCTCAATAAAATATTTAACCATTTCACAACAAACACACCAACTAGACAAATATCAGAAAAACCAACTGAACCTAATAAAATGATAATCATGCTCAAGGGAAGGGCTTATGAATTCATGTCACCTTGACGAATTCAGAAAGGTAAAATATAATAAATTTGTCCACTACTTTGGGACAATAAAATGGCTTAGGTTGGGATTTGGATCTGAATGTTATCTCCCCTCTCTTACCATTGAAATATTGCGATAGGGCACGTTCATCCTGACAATTCAGGGAAGTCGATGTCCGGTATCTACAAACCTACATAAAAGACAAGCATGTACATCCACACACACACACACACACACATACAACAAGTAATGGCAGGGATCAGGACATCATGTGAATCCCGCAAGCAGGTAAGTACGACTTCGTCCCTCAACCACATCAAACACGTCAAATAGAAAGGTAAAACATACATGATAGTTATACACATACATGTATGGGGTAAATAAAATCATGAATATAAATAACATTTTAAACATATAAATAATTATTATCAAAGTAACTAACATCATCTAACTGCAAACATATGATATCTCATAACTATCCAATATCAAATCACCATGTAATGTCATACATCCAAAAATCTCATAATAAAGCTAAAATAATCAACACACGTGAAAGTGGCCAAAAGAGTTTGACAATATAAAACTGAAAAAACAAACTATGGGCTACATGCATCAATTACAAGGCTATGAATAAGAGGAGCATAAAGAATATATATCATAATCTTAAAGTGGATGAGTTAATAGATGAGTTGCTTCAAGTTTTTTGATTTTCCAAAATCGATTTGAGATCATAATATCACCAAAGTTGTATGAGATGGAAATATACAAATGATAGCTTTCAAGTGTCATTATGGACACTTTTGAGTTTTTGGTCATGCCCTTTGGACTTACAAACACTCCAACCACCTTTTAGTCATGCATGAGCTATATATTTTGGTAAGCAATTAAGTAAACACGTATTAGTTTCATTTTCAATGATATTTTGGTTTATAGTAAAACATGAGAAAAACATTCAAGACATTTGAATACAATTTTGGGCATTTTCAAACAACAATCTCTCTTTGCAAAGATGTCCAAATGTGAGTTTATATTAACATATATTTCATACTTGGGACAAGTCATAAGGGCAAAATGTGTGAAGATGGTCAACAAAAGATTCAAATAATTTTAGATTAGCCCCCTCCCAATAATCTAACATTGTCGAGAGGATTCTTTGGATTATGTTGTTATTATAGGATATTTTGAATTGTTATTCTTAATTGGTTGCACATTTGACAGTTTGACAAAGAAAGGGATCTTTGTATGATCTGAAAATGTTCAAAGAACTTTGACAAGTTTGAGGTAATGAGCTTGTTCCTTGTACTTGTTATTCTTGATTTTGTATTTCCTTTTATTTTTTGATGTAATACAATTGGAGAAGATGCCAAGGTTGTCTTATCTCAAAAAGGATATTGAATTGTATTTGAGTGTAGAAAATTAAGTCAATTAGCAAAAACTTGTTCCATTTATGACAAAAAAGATTGGCAATTATATATGTATTGAACATTAGACAATATTTAGTTTCTGGAAGATTTATTATAATCTTTAAAAAAAAAATTGTATCAAGAGAACTTGAATGACCCCCAACAAAAATGGATAAGCAAGTTGCAAGCATTGATTTTGATATAGAATATATGAAAGGAAAAAGAAATGTTATGTCTAATGCACTTTGTTGGAGGCCTACCTAATATTCAATTTTCTCTATCTTTGAGGATAGGAAAGTCTCCATTATTATCGAGTAAGCTAAAAATAAATTTGTTGTTGATACTCTTTATGAGGTGACAAAAGATGGCAAATATACAATGGTGGAGGTGCTTGTCCTCTACAAAAAATTTAAACAAAAAAATTAAAATTTGGTGCATGGATCCAAAGTCAGGGAGATTTTAGTAGTGTTTTGTGATACTCCTCTAACAAAACACTAAGGGTACTACAAGACTTGCAAGCAAGATCGTGAGAAATTTCAATGGAAAGAGTTGAAAGATGGTGTGCACAATCATATAAGAGAATGTATGATTTGCCAACAAAACAAAGGGGAGCAAATTTTTCCAACAAATATTGCATTTATATTACAGTTGATAAGTTGACAAAATATGCAGATTTTATTGCTATCAAATCTAAAGGCCCCTCAAATAGCAAAAATATTTTTCAAAGATACTTAAATTACATGGATAAAATATTTAAGAAGAAGATATAAATTTGGCTTGTTAGAAGTATTTCCCTCTTGAAGATGTTGCGAGGAGAGGAATTTAAATTTTGGAACATCCAAAATTTATATTGTTTGAGGTCAAGCAATTTTAAGAGGTAGACTTGTCAATGTTTCATTTCAAATCTATTCAATTTCAACAATTAATAGTCCAATTCCAATATTTCCTAAGCTAGGTAATAATTATAATATTTATTTGTCCTCAATGGAATCTAATGTTTTTTTATTTATCTTGGAGCAATTAAATATTGAAATTGATTATTTGTCTAAATTCCAAATGAGGCTTGGAATCCTTGAAAATGCTCATCGTGCTAGGATGGATGGTTATGAGATATGTAAAAGCAAGTTATTTTGGGTATGCAGTTACGAGTGGAGGTTTGAAATATAATTTTAATTTATTGTTCCCTCTAAGTTTGGCGTTGGATTTTGGAGCCCAAGCTGGGTATAAATAAAAAAAAATTGTTTTCCATTTGTAAGATTACTTGCTTATTTCTACAACTATCTTTAAATGGCCTTTGGCTTTACAACTCCTTTTTGGACAAAAACCCAATGAAGGTCAGAGACCGTCGACTAAATCTCTTGAAAGCAATTTTACTCAAGAATTGCATTACCGCATAGAAGTTACAATTATTTTTTTAAAAAATATTGTATTGCAGGTTGCAAGCGAGGTATACGGAGTAGTTGTAGTTATGGTATTGTTTGTTTTGCTGTTCATTTTGTGTTTCTTAATCAAATTCTAGATGTCCGTGTATCCATTTTTTCAGTTGGATTAAGTTGTGAGCAAAATAGTAAAGTTGCAGTGTGTTTTACGCGACACTTTGGATGGGGCTTTGTAAGTGATTCCCATCATTTCTTGTTGCTGTTTCTGTTATAATTTTTCTATTGTTACAGCAGATTTTATGTTAATAAATCAAATTTTATCGGTGTGAAGACAATTGAAGCCGGGTGCCGGTTTGCTCAATAAAATTATCAAATACTGTGGGTTTCCTCCATATGTTTAAAAATATTTTTTGGGTACATGGAAAAACATTTACTTCAGATTTTCTGCAGCTTTCCGAAATTTAAGTCATTTTCAATTGAGGATATTAAATAGGGGCTTGCTCTATTCTCTTTAACATGGTGGAGCATAAGCTAATACAACGTCCTCTTTGGAGATCTCATTTTGATTATTACGATACTGCAGACCTCAAATTGGGAGATTTCAAACAGCTAAGATCCCTTCCAGAATTGAATAGAATTGCATTTGATGATTCAAATATTCAAACCCTCTTGTTAATCATAATTAGTCTTCACAACCTCCCACTTACAAAATCTTTCACCAAACAAACATTTTCTTCTCCTCGGTGACTGATCATCCATAGGAACTTTGAACATAAGTACAATTTGTGAGTCCCATAAAACAAAATTTCATGTCAAGGGCATTATGTAGAGCAAAAAAATATTCCAAGTAATCTCCTCAATGAGTTGCAGGTTCTTTACACTTCAGAAAATAGACCATAAAATATGACATCCATGGTAGAGAAAATATGTTTTGCAAAAATATAAACTAGGCAATTGTCTACTTAGAAATATACTCACACATACAAATCTAGTCAGCCGGACTAGTTCTCATGCTAGACATGTTTGCGGCTACAAGATTGGAAGTCACAAGATTGAAAAAATGAACTATACAGACCTCATGTACCTGTAAATTTTGTACAAGTTGATAGTAAGAAAAGCAATAGCCACAGAAGTTAGTGCTTGTCACTATTATCAGTATTTGAAAGAAATGAATATAATGCATGGTTGGTGCTGTGATGGTCAAATTGTTTTATGAAAAATTTAGGCAAAATACTATATTCTTTCATCAATCTTCAATATGAAATAAATATCAACAGAAATGGATTTTTACAAATGTCAACCCAAATGCAGAAACGGATCACTCCAACTCCACAGGACTACTACTGGCTGATATCCATTTACCATGTTCTAACCATTTTAGGAGTCCATACTCGCCAAGAAGGACGACCACTTTCTCTGCTCCTAAGATGGATCATATCTCTTAACAGTAGCATTCGCCGCTTTGAGTTGACTGTTTCTTTTGCAGGTTCAGTCTCTGTCAAAATCTCAGTGTTGGTCTCACTAGTTTGGCAATCAAATGTAGATTGAGGGCTTTCTGCTTCTGCAGCTTCCACAATCTGCTTTAATGTCTCAACCACTTCACTCATTTTAGGGCGGTTTCTCGGATGCTTTACTAAACAGCTATTGGCTAGAGAAGCAAGTCTCTGAGCTGATTTAAGTGAATACTGTCCCTCAAGTCTTGGGTCAATTACCAGGCGCAACTTTTTGCTGTCTGATGCATATGGTTTTACCCATTCCAAAAGCTTTTGCTCACTCTTTGGCCGATTTCTGTCCATAGATCTCCTTCCTGTTATTAATTCGTACATAACTACTCCAAAACTCCATACGTCACTCTTGGATGTAAGATGTCCAGTTTGAACATATTCAGGAGCTGCATATCCCACGGTGCCTACAACCTGGTAGGAAGCAAACAAAATGACAATTCAGTGTTCAAGCTCTTTCTTCTATAGGTTCTATTTCTTGATATTTAAAATTGTGCACTATCATATGACTCATAACCTCTTGCCCTCAATGCTTTACAACAACAGGCATGCTACTAATTTCAGTCAATCAAGTCTACTCGTTTCTTAGACATTTCAATTTTGCAGATAAAATAAATGAACATTAAATGAACTGTCAACTGAGCAAAGGACAGAAAATTTGCAAAGCCACTTGAGAAAGACCATAAGAAAAACCTTGACAGATCATGTAGGAATATACCTACAACATAATACAATGAACTATCAGAATAAAATTTCGTTCAAGAGACAAACAAACAGAGCACAAGATGAGCGGGATAGCGTACTTCACAGATATAAAGTACTCAAGTTACCATATGCAATTGAATTGGAGACCTGGGAAAATCCTGAAATTTGTATCCAATATTTATAAGTCCCCTATATGATCCTAGAAATTATATGCCTAGAAACTCATAGGACAAGAAACCTGGGTAGCAGATAACATGCAGGGGAATAATGAATTGCTGTCCAAGCCTCTCTCTCTCTTTCTCACCACAGAAAATCCACATGTAGAATTCTCCAGAAGGGTTCAACTCAAACAGAATCAATCATTTTCACAATCAATGTAGGATATCCAATTGAATGCATTGGGAATGACAATGAACTACGAAAGAATCTCTTTGCTAAAGTGTAGTTATCGGAAACTTCGGTTGGATATGTATCCTCTGCTTATGTACATAGCAATTTCTTAGAAAATCCCCCCGCCCCTGCAAATCCTAACACTAAACTACATACAGGAAACATCTAAAAAAGGGTCTCCTTATCCTACAATTAATTTCCAAGTCAAACATAAAATGTTTGGAATGAAACCCAATATCATACAAATTAAATCATTCGAAAAAAAAATCTCAGATTGTTGACAAAGGTGACACGTTTTTAATACTGAAAGAATTCTTAAATCTGACGGAGGATATTTGGCTTACTATGACTTCTATCTTAATTCAGTTATAGCTATTGTAACCTGAAAGGATTTTATACTTGAGCCTTGCACTTGTCTTTTCACAAGCTATGAAACAACCCATTACCATATCATCAACTCTTCCCCGCTGAAAAATTTAAAATAATTGCCACAATTAGTAACAGCCCAACTATATATGATTATTGATGGGCCTTTGTTTAAATACCACATAGGTTGAGTATTAGTTTCTGGATTCAATGATGGTTAAAAAAATGCTACACAATTGAATCCAGAAACTAATACTCATAGTAATATGGATTGTGGAAATCTAATAGATCTGGCCACATACGTTGTCAAATTGGTCACTAGCTCTTATCCTTGATATGGCACAGTATATACCACTAATCAGGAGATTGCTAGAGACAAGATGACAGCAATTACTAGACGTGATCAATTAAGATGATGAAAATTTCAAGCATTATCTGTAAAGGTATAATTATAAATATAAAGAAAGAAAGTTCGTATTTCCTTCTGCCATTTGCAGTACATTAAACTTTTAGATGAACTTCCTTAATATGATGCAACACTTCATAGATAAACTACCACACAATGGAAGTGCACTTTTGAATCTCCACTACTGCACAATTGTACAAAGCATACATGATATGGGTAGTCAAACATGAATTACTACCCATATCACAGGATGATATCCTTCAAGAGATCTTTGATATGCACTCTTAAGTCAGATTCATGTCTGCGGGTTCTTGCTGAAGAGCACACAGGAAATACTGAGGGGGTGAATCAGTATTTCAAAACTTTTAAGTTTTTTAAACATGAACCCACATTAACAAGAGCAACCATCAAAACATTAACACCATATTTCTCGTGGAAAACCCTTTTGGGTAAAAAACCATGGCATATAAAACTTTCATTAATAAAAAGAATGGGCACCAACCCGGATTACCAAAATGAGCACCAACCCACAGAGACCACCAACTCTCTTTGAAGTGCCGACTCTGAATAGCTTTAGGCACCAACCTCAATTTGAGAGCACCAACCCTCCTCAAAGTACCAACTCCAAATTGTTGAATCACCAACTCCAGATAAAACTCAAAAATCAGAAGAAAATTGCCAAAAACAGTATATACTCCCAAGTCATAACTGGAGAGACAACCCTTTTCATCCACATGAGCCAACGCACAGCAATATCATCAATTCATTATTCATTCTTTCATAGGCTCTGCCCCAATCACATTAACGCTACACAGCTCTTATAAATTGCACAAACTTAGAAACCACACTCGCACACCATCTTCAATTTCTTCACATGGCTGATAAAGACAAAAGCCACATACACTCCCACCTTAGCATACAAACATTTCTTCATACAGCCTGCTAGTAAAAACTCGTGCGCAGATCCTCATGTATGCACAAAAACAAGATACCATAAAAGGCTCGACTCATCAGTATTCTACATGAACAGGAGACAGCTGCTGTATATATATATATATATATATATATATATACATATATAGTGCGAGAACAGCACTTAGAAACTAGACTCGATCACCAAAAACACCCAGTCACAGCAAGCGTAAACTTTAACACACTGTATCTCAGACTTTATTCGTATTGTGCTGAGTCATATATTTTTCTAATCTCCATCCAACTCTCTATATGCAATACTAATAATATCACTACTGATTATGTAATGCCCGCACAGCACTTTCATAAATGTTTAGTCACACACTCGGGTTACGCACTTCCTCATATATAATATCCATTTTCAGGTACACACGATTTTCAGCTTCTTGAAATGCTGCATCCGCAGTGCAGTAAAACGCTGCCTATATCCCAACGTTCAACACCTAGAAAAATAGCATCACACAGATTAATATGACTCTTATATTCTGGAAACGCTACACCTTCCACTGGATTTCACAGCCCAGGTTCTCAATCATCAACGTACTACACTAATTTTCATCAAAACTGCTCCTTTAATCAAGTCTGTAGCAGAACGTAATCTTCCCAACACGCACGTTCTTCTTCATAAAGAAATTTCTCATGCTCAGGTATAATCAACGCTGCACATACCTTTCAAAAACGCTTCACCGAGAAGTTAAGAACATGTATAGGCAAATTTTTCTTTATTTATACCAAAAACGATTAAAGAAACACCGCCCAGCTATATCTCCAAATGAGCACAACTTCACCTATTTTTGACGAGTCAGAAAGAAAGACACACTGCCCAGTTTGTTCAAAAACGTTCAGCTGCCAAAAGTGGATTTTTTTTCTCCTTAAAATGCAAAAATCTCATTATATTTGAAAACACACAAACATCAATACCTAGATACGCTGCTTCTCTCAAATATTTTTATGGCCTTATTCACAAGCCAGCTCACACCATACTGTCTCATTTAAATACTGCTCATATATGACACTGACTTTTCAACCGAAATGGACGCCCAGTTGAGTTTTCAAAAGTCATGACTACTTCAGAATATATTCGCACCAAGCCAAGAGTATATCGTTTCTTCACGAAAACAATTCCATCGATATGATAAGTAACGCACCTTAATAATGAATTTATTCCAAATATAACACCAAAACAATTAATTCTGAACCCTGTCAGAATGAGTGTATGTATATAGTGATTATTCATTTAATTTAGCCGCCGTCATATTTGAAGTCGAACCTTATGGCGATTGCTGCCCTTATGAACTTTTTCCTCTTTAATATTTGGAAAGCTGCTCTGCAAAATCTGAACTGGCAATTGACCTGGTAGTGGAAAACGGGAATTGGTGAATTGGTATAGGCCAATTCTAATTTTGGGCCAAAATGAGCATTCTGCCAATCCACCTCAGGACCTGGAATTAAAATTAAGGCATGGAATTGAAATTGAAAATTCAATTTTGAGAAAGGAAACCAATTCCCATTTTCCAATTCTAGGTCAATTCCAGCAACCAAACGGGCCCACAATGACATGCACATTATTCTAATATGGCACATTAGTAAGCAGCTGACAAGCTGCTAATGGCTTAAGCAGCTCAAACTCGTCAAGCAGCTCAAGCAGCTCAACCAAGTAGGCAAGCAACACAACCAAATTCTCTATTACTTCAAGCAATCCTCTGAGATTTATACAACCTTGATCATCAACTTTTGACATCAATGACAACATACTCAACACTTGCTATAATATGTTTGACTACCCATATCATGTAATTCTTGATATATGTAGTCATCAGAACCTGTTCCGGGTGATGTAATCCAAAATATGAGGATCTTGCCTTTTTCTTCAGCAACTTGGCTCTATACATTGGCAGATTGGGTGTTACCCCAAGGGACGGTTGTTTGGAGGTGTTGTGCATGTTTTCTTTGACTGATTTTTCTTAAGTAGACAAAACATTTTTGGAGTCGAATGTTAAGATGTACAATGAGTGCAAAGGCCAAGAATAGAACAGGGGAGCAGGGTGGTTGCAGGGTCGATCCAGCAAATGATTCTGATCCTCATCTGGCAGTTTGGCCATGGCTGATAATTTTGGTATTTCACGTGCATTTAGCAAGGTGGCAGGATATCATGGAAAATTTATGTTTTGTCTTTACAAAGGTTGACACCTGCTGCTACAGGATTTTTATATGTTTAGCTGGTATCCATTTATGGTTCATTTCAGATTGCAGGTCATCCAGCTTCTGCATGCAAATCATTTTATTATACAGGTGAGCACCAAAATAGAACCCTCAACTTACCAATCAGAAATAAAATATCACACACCATCTCCACTTCTGTTGTCAAGGATTCATTTTGAGGCACTACCAAAGTCAAGCTTGGGAAATGGTGAAGAAGCTGGTGTTGTGCAAACAAACCTGTTAAATAGTATTGAGTATGTAAATCTAGATAATCAAGCAAATCAATCAATAATTTCCAAAACTGCAGACCAGAATTAGTTTGTGTTCACATCTTATTGATGCCGATTAGATTTAAAAGATCTAGAATTTTAAATGCATGAAGTTTCCACAGTCCACGATAGATTAAATTGATGATTTCTGTATTTGGCCGTGTTTGGTTTTATCATCAAAGTTTCCGATCATGCTCCATGATCCATCTTTACGATGAGATCTAGAAAAGAGAAAAGTAAAAAAAGATAGCAGATCAGGCTGACTAAAAAGAGGAGGGGGGAGAGAAAGAGCACACCACTCGAGGAATCTAAGGGTGTACAAGAAGAATGAGAAAACGAGAAAGAGAATTAATTAAATGAATTAAAATTACAATAAGTAAGAAGATTGTACCCCTTCTCTCCCCCCTCCTCTTTTTAGTCAGCCTGATCTGCTATCTTTTTTACTTTTCTCTTTTCTAGTTCTCATCCTGATCATGGATCATGGAGCATGAGCCAAAAAATTGATGAAAAAATCTAACACGGTCGATTCCAGAAATCATCAATTTATCCTAGAATTTTGTTCTAACCTGACTTTTCATCAAATAACGAGATAAGGGGCCTTACTGATTCACCTGAAAAGTTAGCGAAAGCAGTGCTCTTATTTCCTCCTCTATTTCATCTTTCCTCCCTTACACTCAGCCCCTTATACAGTTTCTTCCTCTCCTGTCTGGTAGCCATTGCTTCCAAGTTCCACCCCAACCCCAGGCTCTTTTAAGGCTGCAATCACAAGTGATCAAGATCAGATCGCAGGAGATGCACTGTTAAGTTTCCTCTCTTTGCTGGCTCAAAAGTCAAAAGCCATTCATCAAACCCACCTTCCATTTCAAAAATGTCAAATGGTTGCTTTCAGAAAATGGACAACCCTCCAAGGTTTATTTGCCAGCTTGAGAAAATGTCACAGGTGATATGGTATGTCAAGCAAAGGACTATGATCTGCAACTTCATAGAAGCACACCCATGCCCTAAGACTCTGAAAACTGGATTGTCAAATGCTAGAAAGTTGTTTGTTTGTAGATATGATCATGCTATGGAGAGGTCGTTTTATGGTCATTTTTGTGTCTAGGGAAAAGGAAAATTTGGTCTTTCCAGGAAACATCACTTTAAAATAAATCCAGTTTAATCATGATATCCTTAATCCTACAGATGGTTCAGCTCAACGACCTTATATCAACTTGTCTCCCTTTAGTCTCAAGTGAATTTTTGAATGATTTATATATGTCTCTCTGCTCTCATAAGAGCAATTGGAGAATTTGTAACTGCTTCAAAAGTTTACTACTCATATCTATGTTGATATGGACATTGGAAAGACTAGATAAAATTTTCTTGGAACAGGGAGAGCCACTGAATTCCCATTGATTATCCAAATATCCCTTTCAGCAGTTGATTTTGTCATACCATGGACCATCTAGCAAGGGTTTGCCCAAAACTTTAGTAATACAATCCACGCCCCTTTAATTCCATGAGAACAGATGACTAAAATGATCATTTGGAGTTATAGATGCCAATATAACAGAAAGACAAAAATCTGTCATTTTCAGTACCATATCATCACATTCTTGAACGATAGAAGCTGGTTGAAAGAAAGTTTCTTCCCCCCTAATTATTCTGCTGAAGCCAGAGATGTTCATTAATGAGAGAAGCTGGAAAAGAATCAAGGTTTGCAGTGTTCCATATGAAACTTAACAGTTTTTCAGATGGTGGAACAGTATCCATACCATCTTCAGAAAAATAACCTGTATTTCAAATGAAATGTTCTGTATATTTTATACACAAATGCCATTTTTCTATGATTGAGTAGATACAACACTTTAGCTTTAATTGACTCATTTGTGGCACTGTTGATTTCAGACAGCACGATCAGATTAAGGAGGGATTCTTCTGGTTCACATTGATGGCTCTTAAAGAGAATTCAAAAGGGTATGACTAAAATTGTTTATCACATATTTTCTGTTTGAAGGACAAACAACTGGGAACAGTTTTGTCTTTTCAAGGCCCAGGATACCCCAGATATGCTCAATGGAGGTGCAGAAATCTGTGCTACAATGTCTTCGGCCCAAAGAACTGATTTCTGTAGAATTTCATATTTGTTCCAGTTCATAAGCAGGAGATCCTTATTCTTAAGACCATGTTATCACATAGTTTCTAGCATTGGTTCCTCGTCTTGGATAGTATTTTTTTGACAACTTGGGAAGAGCCTGTAGGCGGAAGTGTCTAGTAAGGTTTGTAGCCAATATACTAATGGTGGATATCTTTGCAAATGTGACATATTCATTGCGATAATGAGATTCAATCAGTACTTCCTTTATCCTGTAAATAGTCCCACTCAATCCAAAATAAGAAGTCCAATTGTTTCAGCCTTCACATAAGGGCTTTTCAAGGTGCAAATTGACATAGATTTAAGCATAGGTGAGATTACCGTTTCTAATAGTAAGACCAAATGGGGATACTATTCAATAAGTGCATTGCCAACAACTTTAAGAATGCATCATTCAAAATTTACAATAGGCAAAACAAATAATCATATCCATATGGGAAAACTGAAGGCAATTCTCTGTAGGGTTGAACCTGATAAGTATTTCATAATTAATGTCCACTTGAGAATATTGTCTGACCTCATAACTGGCAAAATTTATAGTGAAATATCCTTTGGCTCCCATCCAAGATATCTTTAATTTTCCCTTTCACCATAGAGTTTTCTATCGTTCACTCTCTCAAGCTCTTAATTGAAGGCAATAATCTCATAAACTAATATATTCAATGTATATCATTGGGATCATCTCAGCCAAAGTGACATCTATTAAAATTCTCCTTCAGCAAGCTGGAAATCATAGCCACCATCCCATTTTTATTATTTTTAGTCTGCAGGAATCAGCTCAGCTCCCCAGCACCTGTGCCATGCGGATAGGGGGATTGAAACTCATGATCACTACCCTGCAACAAGATGCTTTCAGACAATTGAGCCAGGGCCCCTGCTCATAACCACCATCCCATTGTTTTAAGTTTTAACTAAGTAAATCAATTAACTTGGCCCCTGATTTAAGTTTTGTACCCATCGTCCATAGTGCGACAGCAAGCATTGTGTTAAATGAAAGAGATTGGAAGGAGGAGCATCCGTCTCCCCACAAGTCAATTATTGTGTCATTCAATTCAAAGCACAATAGCATTGTTTTGATTCAACAATCAAATTTACTCATTTTCATTGTTCAATGGTGTTACCAAATCAGCCTGCAAACAGCTTAGAAATGGGTATAAAATGTTTCCAGTAAGCATACACAGAAGATTCTGGGACAGATCTGCGGTACCCTGTGTGATTACATACCCATACTTTTTCTCGCTTTTTTGAAGTTTGTTGACCCTCAAGTTTGACTTTTCAACTTAAAAACATAATCTAAATCCAAAATGTGTAGGGCTGCTCTATTGCTGTTGTTACAGATGACAATCAAACAGGAACTGCTAGATTTGATAGCAAAATGAGCTGTTTTTAGGTTGTTTATGGTTGAGCAGCAAGCAATAAACTTGAACCTGGAATAGATTAAACAATTTGACAAGGAATTTATTCACAGACATTTGACAACAGAATGTTGGAGGTATAAATTTAACAGAAAAAATGGGATTGCAGAAATTTGAAATCTAGGATCTGGAATGAGAGAGATTGGCATATTAAGGCTAAAGGCCAAAGAAATCCAATATAAAATCAGGGGACAGGAGACTGAAATTTGGAAATGGGCAAAAAATTACAGCCATGGGTAGGCCTTAGTTATATGCTACCACCACCTGGTATGATTTCCATTTCCGAATGCTGTGAATTTATAATATATTGAACAATGAATGTCTATCATGACTTTCAAGTTTGACAACTTGACATCAATTCTCAAGTAGTATTTTATGGTTATTTTGATTATTCTGTGCAAGTTATGTTCTTATTGTATGCCTTAAGTTCACATAGCCACATAACATGCATAGAATTTTTTAAAAAACCATAGAATAGTACTCGAGTAGTTGTCAATTTGTTTAACTTGGAATTTGAAAGTCATGGTAGATATTAATGACATCAAGAGTAGTATTTTATGGTTGCTTTGGTTATTCTATGTATATTAAGTGATTATCTTATCTTAATTTCTGTTTTTATGCATGTCTGTGTGAGTGATTTTATATGATTTTTTTACAGATATTTCATAACGTACCCAACTTAGTTGTCCAATGACATTTTTGTATACTGACATAATACTCCCCGTTGATTAATCACTAACGTCCAAATTATTTGAATACTTTATAAGCTTTTTGTTAAGGAAAACCAAAATCTTACACAAATTGCTTTACATAAGCTGTAGGTAATATATAGACTTGTGAAATTAAAATTTTAATGCTGGGATGTGCAATATAACAAAACTTTACAAAAAAATAATTAGAAGAGATGTGGGCTAAGGCTCGAAACTTGAAAATCGTACATTGGAATTACATACCAAACCAAATTTACAAACTTCGAAAAAGAATTCATTTAAGATAACCAGAAAGCAACTAAATAATATTAATCAAGATAACTGCATTAGCAAGGTAACTTTTTTGGAAGAACCGATTCATCAGATTCAAGACAGTGACAACATTAAAGGAATTTTGATCTTGAGTCATCTAAAATGTACAAACTAAATTTTTAGTCACATAGGCTTAACAATAACTCATTAAATCTGAATTTGACATGAGTTATGATATAATACTAGACAGCATAAGAACAAGGGCTTCAGTAAAGGCATGAAACATGCCCTAGAATTACCTTTCATTCAGAAAAGAGGGCTAAGCCAAAAAATCTCACAATGTTCATGAACCTATCACCAAGTACAAATGGCACAATCTCCAATTCTTGAGATAGGATAGCCCTTGTTTTGGAAAGTAAATCTCATATATTTAGTTAAATAGGAACACCAATTTACTTTTAACATGCATGTTTTGGCACGATCAAATTGAATGCATGATTAATAAACACAAGCAGATAGCTAGTCATGGCTTTACTCATACACATCTCAAAATGCATAGCTTCAATCCCATTAAAACAATAGCAGTTGACGAGACATCCTTGTAAGACTAGTTTTTATATAGTTACTGAAATGCAAAAGAATGCAGATTTTGCATGTGTCAGAATCCATTCAAAGCCCAGAAAGATTAGCACAAATTTAACCATTTTGAACAAAAATCATGTAGAATACTGGCATGCTTTTACAGATACAGAAAATACGACAGCTACTGCCAACTGCCAAGAGAAAAATAAATTAGAATTAAATTGTGTTATCATAATGAACACCAAACCTTATACAACCTGCAATGATTTTTACCCATAACTATCAAGTATATATTTGCAGAATTTTCGTACTTACCGCTGTTGTCACATGGCTATTCCCTACTGCCGGTCCTTGCCTAGCCAGTCCAAAGTCTGACAACTTTGGATGGAATTCTTGATCTAGGAGAATATTAGATGTCTTAAAGTCTCGGAAAATTATCTGCAACACCATGATTATGAAAAGACAAAAATCAACTTCTGGCCATTATTTTTTCTATGCGAATCCAAAAGGCAAAAGAACTACACAAGAAGAAGAGAAGCAAACATATAAAACCATTTCCATCATGCACAGAAGTTCATTTTGACATCACATATCATCTTTCTTCATTCTTGAGATGAGTATAAACAATATACTGACCAAGGTCATGTAAATGAGCAATATATCGTTTAATATTTCAGCATCAAGAACAACAAATACAGATGTTACTATATTATCTATCTACAAGAAGCTGTAATCAATCAATAAAAATTAATAATAATAAAATATACACCAATGAGGTTAAGTAGTATGTTTCTTTAGATAAACTTTCTTGTTTTTTTTAAAGTCTAATTAAACACGTGTAAATAATATATCACAGAACAAGAAGCCAGAAAAATATCTTTCTTGGCAAAAAAATTTGTCTGCATCCATGGAATTGAATAATTAAGCATTATGAGTTTATTAATGCCTAAGAACCAAGAGAGTGCATAAAAATTTGTTACAACTTCAACTTATCATACTATCCAACACTGCCAAAGAATTGAACGGGAGTTTCAATACTGGAGCCCTTTCTAACTCTTGGTCTTTGGAGAAAGAAAGGGGTGATATGTTATCCATGCATAACAGTCTGCATGTTTTTTATCTGAGTTAGAACTGCCAAATCTCCCTTGCTATCTTTGGCCAGCCCTCACCAATCTCTGCCTCAGTGACCTCTCTGTGCACAAAGTTGACTTTTTTGTTCCATTATGGTTCATTTCTCCTCGTACTGCATGTTTAAATCCTTTTGATTTTTGGCACTTGAGAGCTTCAGCTCTCCATTCAGTTTACAGTCATGTTATTTTGGTAGGTGAAGTGTTTTTGGGGGCAATGCTTTCATTGATGGCGGCCAGTCTCCATGTTCACATATTTTCTTCAAGCTCTTTCATTTGCTACTTTATTATTCAGTTGTTATTTTAGCAGTGATCACATGCATTCTTTCCTCTCAAAAGATTTGTGTCACTGACATCTTTTAACTCCAAGGTTTGTGCATCCTCCAAAAGTGCAAGAGCGTGTTGTCATTTTGAGGAGCAACAACTGTTTGATTTTGATCCTATGGCCTGCACATTGCCAAAAGATTATTAATGAGGCTCTTGAGTTCCATTGTGCCATTGATTGTAAAGTTTTTATGTCATTCTGTGGTGGACCCATTTCCTTTTATTATGTTTATCCATTGCATTTGGAAGAAATGATGTCAACAACATCACCCAATGGGCGTTTTCAATTTCGAAATGTTGTCAGACTTCTAAATTTTCTGCAGAGCACAAGTCATTCAATCATATTCCCATCTAATTGCTAGCACATCTCCAAAACATGGCAACTGATTGTAGATGTTTCCCATTGTGTCATTAATTAGAATTGTACAAATTGTGAAGTAAATGGTGGGCCCCTTTCCTTCAACCCCCATAGTCATTAAAAAAACAGGGGAAGGCAATAATGATGTCATCAAATCCACATGTCACACCCATGCATCCCTAAGTGTTTCTAGAGCTGCTCTAATGACACATATATTTGTCATTGTGCATTGTGATCTAATTAATATAAGCAATCTTGATCAATTTCATCCCTCTTCTATTCGTTCATGTACACAGCCTTAAATTTGTTGATTGTAGCACTTCCTATTATTGAAGAATCATTAATTCATCTAGTGATTGGTTCTAGGATTATACACTTAAATTAGATTTCAATTTTGTGTTTTTGTTCAAGTATTTTCTCCCTTATCCTCTATTCAATCCAAAGTTGGGATGGCTTTGGGTTCACCCCAGAAAGCCCCAAAAGGACCCACAGGGAACCTGGCGCACCAAAGGCAGACCTTGGACAAACCCGAGCTGAACCTAGGCAAACATAGGTGGACCCACAGGCCACTTGGCCATAGAAATAAAAAAGAAAACTAAATTTTTTTAAAAGAAAACAATCTCTAAATACCTAATTTTGCCTGAACACAAGGGCACTTAACCTCTTTTGCCTCATTTCACAACATAAGTGAGTAAAAGAGTATTTTTGCCTCAACACTACCATTGTATTTTCAAGGTTGGTACATTTTTCTTCAAAGGTGAAGGCTAAAGAAGAGAGAAACCTACACCAATAAGAGAGAGAGTTCCACAAGAAAGATTTATCTATGGAAAGTAAGTGAATATTGTAACTCTTTTCAAGTTACAAATATTTTTTTGAACCTCCTATACATGATACAAGGGTTAAAATGGCAATTTTTCTTTTGAAGTTGTAGGGCTGTAAATTGTAATGTTTGTTTTGTTACCTTCATACAGAATGACTTGTGGGTCTAATTCAGTTGGCCCACATGTAGAGAGCTCATTCAAATTTGAAGAAGCATCATGACAACATACAACAATGATTGGACTACCTAGTGGTACCTAGTGGTGGGGCTTATTGTTGGTGTTGTAGCCAATGTGGGAATGAGTATAAGAGCTCATATAATCAAGTGAAAGATCGTTTGTGAGCTATTACCAACTTACAAATAAAAATTTGTGTTAGGCCAAATAAAGAAGGTTGCCAAAATAACAATAAAGGGATACCAGAGAACAAGAGGAGACCGGCATGGTAAGTAATAGATCAAGAGAAAGAGCACATCCTCTTTCCAAAAAAATGAATACAGAAATCTCCTTGTTGCTTATCACGACCAGTTGTCCCACATCCTTTCATGCAACCACTTCCCTAGAAGATGGTTACTCCTTTTGTTGCCCATAAGAGAGGCACATTGGAAAAGGCCTTCAAGAATGAGGCGAGGGAGGTTACAAATGAGAGCATAGCCTATTGGATTTATGGCAATGGACTTACTTTCAACCTTGTTACATCACCATATTGGTAGAATATAGTGATAGCAATTGCCAGTGCACCTACTAATTACATTAGTCCTAGTTATGAAAAGGTGCACAACACCTTATTGGCCAAGGAAAAAGCTTTCCTAGAGGCATTCATGGTCCAAAGCAAATGTTCATTTCTAATGGATGGAAATTTCGCAAGATATACAACAAGTCAATGTCTTTGTGGTGTCCCCTAAAGGAGCAATAATTTTGAAGGTAGTAGATTATGAGGGGGAAGTGAAGGATGCAATTTTCATTGCCAATATCCCATACAATCCATTAAGATAGTGGACCCCAAAATATTGTCCAAGTCATAATGGACAACAATAAAAATTGTTGGGCAACTAGTTCAATATTGGAGAGTACATATGAGCATTTTTTTAGACACCTGTATTGTCCACTCACTCAAATTGATATTGCAAACAATTGGCACAAAAATCAAGCGGGTTACAATAATCTACACAGAGGACAAGGAGATTCAAATATTGGTGATAAATCATCCTATGCCACGTGCCATCTTCAAGACCTCCAACTTGGAGTTAAAGGTAATTTAAATTTCTTTTTAATATATTTTTTTATTTTTAAAAATTTTGATGTGACATGTCATCTACCTTTTACTATTTTAATTTAATTTATTTTTTACACAATGTAAGGTTGTCAAAACTAAATTTGCATCACACACTTGTCTTAAGATGACCTGTGAAGTTGCAAAAGGCATTGAGCCTATTATCATCAACACTCTTTATAGTGTATGGAAGCAATCAAATATAGAGGGAGCCCAAAAAATAGAAGCATTGATCCTAGATGATGAGTGGTGTACTCGTGCGGAATATATTTTCAGTTCTACTAGGCTCATCATCAACATAATTATGTATGCTGAAACCTGATACAAACCACCCATGTTTGGGTGAAACTTATTATGGCATGGACTCCATGGTTGAATAAAAAAAACCATAATAGAAACGAAAGAGACTGATTGCATAGAAGTATTTTTCGGAAGGGTGCAAAGATCATCATTGACAACAAGAACAAGATGATCACCGCCTTGCATCTCGTAGCAATTTGTTGTCTCTGAAATATTATAGCTCAAAAATTCTTTCTTTTCCAAAAGAGGTAGCATCCTATAAAGATGAAGAGGCTGTTGTTGGCTACAAAACTACATTCAAAAGAATATTCCCAAATTTAGATATATAGAGTATTGTCTTCAGTGAGTTTGGCCACTTCATATCTTCAGAGAATCATGATGTTTTTTTCTCTTTGAGACAAGTACAAGAAAGATGCTCATGAGTGGTGATACATACAATGCCAAGGCTATAGTTCCTTGTAGCCTCTTGCAATACAAATTCTCTCTCAAGCATGCATCTTTTTTATCTTTTAACTTTCTCATTTTTCATTCGTAGTTATATATTATAATTTATGTTTCGTAAATGCAAATGTTGTATGAAAATTCAACAAATTGCAAGCTATTCTTCAGCTAAGTGGAATAGAAATACATACTACTTTATCTATCTGGTAAATGCAACCAATTGGGTGCAAAAAAGATGAGGATTTGATATTTGTGAACTACAACTCACCTCTCTTTGTTACATAAGAATGGAATCTTAGATGCTACAGTTGCAGAACTTGTCAAAGTCTCTATCAATGAGGCAGCTTCTACATTGACATGGCTAGTGGTGGTGACATTTTAGCTGGTCCAAATGAAATTGAATTAAAGCTTAATCTTAATGCTCTTGATAAAGAGCAATTTGAAAATATTGAATATCAATTGTAAGATTCACTGCCATTTAACAAATCATGGAATTATCGTAATACGAATTTATGAGTATATTCCCTTTTGCAAATTGAGGTATTTAGATATTTTGTTTACTGGCAATAACATTTTGTATTAAATCATTAACATTTGACTAATTGTTGAGTATCATATTGTGAATTTATGAGAATTTTCATTTATGCAAAATATGAAATATTTAAATATTGTGTTTACTAGCAATTATGAGTATTACTGTTTTTTAATTTTCAACATTTTGAATTTTTAATAGATGCATACGAACTCATACTTGTACCCAAGAAAAAAAAATTTGAAATATCAGCATACCCAAATGCTTAACCCATACCCATCCCCATACGAAAACCAGCAACTCAGGATAATAAATATGAGTTTATTAAAAATCATAAAAAGAGCCAGCCTTTTGACCCGAGTTTTTTTGTGAGCCATATCCCACATTCACAAGCTTCCCATGCTTGATATCTAACGAGTACAAGTTTGTGTCAGAACATAAAATTAGATATAAACAGGCTGTACTATGCCAAATTATTTGTCCATCACGACAATCTCAAGCTTTCAAGAGTCTAGTGCTTCCAGCTCATGTGATTCTGTCCACCTGGGGCTGTTTTAGCACCTGCAGCCTATCTGACTACAATGGCACCTGTGGCTTTTCTTAACATTGTGGGCACTTGTGGTTTTTCTCAATATTGTTATTGTGGTTTCATATGTTCTCCCATCACTATTGGTAATCCCAGCTAGGTCAATGATTCTAGACTTCTTGCTTTACCCAGATGTTCTTGGTGTGGACATGTAAGAATGCTTCTAGTTCTGCACACCTGGGGCTATTTCAGCACCTGCACCCTATTTGACTACAATGCATATGGCTTTTCTCAATATTGTGCACCTCCTTACTAATAACAATCTCTCAATGTTTTGGGTTCATATGTTCTCCCATCTTTATCGGTAGTCCCAGCTAGCTCAGTGATTCTAGACTTCTTCCTTCAACAAGATATTCTTGGTGTGGCCACGTAAGCATGATTGGTTCTCTTGGGGCTGTCACATTCTCCAGATACCTCAAAAACTCTGGTCAATTCTCTGTTTCAAGATCTCCATGAAATGCCCCATCGTGCTCTTGACGAATTTAGCAACATTATCCGTCTAAGCAATAGTTTGCCATGGGATTTAACACTCAGAGTAATGTTTCTGGATCAATGTCAAAAGAGGATATCTCTTTGCTGAAAGGAACAGGAATTTAACAAGTGAAGGATCCATCCCTGGAAGATATTGATAATAGAATCTGCAATAGCAAAAGGTTGACAAAAAATCTACAGAGATACAGCCTCTGTTGATCCTTTAGTGATAAGTGGGAACCAGTAGAACTAAAATTCTAAAAGCAATCCTAACTATCCTCAGCAGAAGAATAGTGTTTTCATATGGACAATTCACAGTAACTCCTTCTCTTAAGAAATCTTTTACATTAAAATGTTCCAAATTTCCAATGCTAAAGGTTTTGAAAAGAAAGTGTGAGTCCATGGATGAAACAGCTTGTGGCCTAATGCAGATGAGTTGATAAGAAGCATTGGTAAATTCTGGCCCAAACAACTTGCACTAAGTTTTTGTTTGAAAGACGTTGCTTGCACTTTTCTATTCCAAGTTCCAACTGACAGAATAGATCTTCAAATATTACATGTAGTTTTGGGGACAAGCAGGACCTTTCATGAAACCTTCATCTCCAGATTTGGTCCAAAAACCATGACTATATCCTCTTTTATATTTTGATATGAATGAGGCTATGAAAATTTCTCTACAGTCTACACTATAGAAGTATGAAATTCTGGATAAAATAAAAGGTACCTGTCATTTACAAGAATCTAAATCAAGTTGAATTTGAACAAAATCTTTCTTACAAGATAATCTTGGAAGCTGAAGGTATTAAATTGACCTAGCTTGTAGAATATGTAAATATTACACTTGGATGTAGAAAGTATCATGTAATAGAACATTTTATGGCAAAATGTCTCAAGGTTTGGAAGATGGATGACAAAGATAAGAATATGAAGCCTATTCTTGGAAAGTACAAGTTTAATAAGATTAGACAGAAAAAAAAAAAGTGAGGATAGCTAGGCAAAAATATTCATTTCTGGCAACGGGTATTACACTTGGACATAGGAACAATCATGTAATAGGACATTTTATGGCAAAATGTCTTACGGTTCAGAAGGTGGATGACAAAGATAAGATGATGTTGCCCATTCTTGGAAAGTACAAATTTAAGATCAGACAGAAGAAAAAGAAAATGTTAAGATGGCTAGGCAAAACCTTCATTGCTGGAGACAGATAAAAAGACACCCCTAAAAAGAAGTAAAAGAAACCACAATGGACAAATTCAACTATCTCTGTAATAGATAAAAATAGAAATGATAGCTCAAGGTTCCTACATCATAGAGAGAAGAGAGACCTAAAGCAGAGGAACAAGAACTTAAAGAAGGTGATTCCAGCAATTGATTTTATAGAGAAGGATCTGAAGGAAATAATTCATCAACTCTTCCATGTTGAAGAGTGGAATTCAAGTGTATCTCAAAGAAAATTTTGATAGAGAAGTGGAGGCCCATTTACACAAACAAAACACACAAATATATATATTAGACTGCAGGAATCTGGTAGCCCATACACACAGTAAGATTTGGCTATGGAGATAGCCACTCAAGGTCTAGAGGCAAAATGGAAAGCACAATAACAAGAGAGAATCAATATGACAAGAATAAATTGTATCCTCATCAAGAATGCAATAGACTAGATCAAATTGAATACTACAAATGAGACCCGTTGAGACATAGGAATGCATAAGATTATGACAAGTGTTTTAATCTTATGACATGATTCATAGAGTGATAATTAATCACCCACCTAAGGTGGAAAAGTGATAGTGTGACATGTCCACTCCAGGCGGATCACCCTCCACAGGTGGAAAAGTGAAAGTGTCACATGTCCACCAAAGGCGGATTACCCTCCAATGCGGAAAAGTGACTGTACAACACGTCCACTAAAGGGGGACCACCCTCCAAAGGTGGAAAAGTGATAAAGTGACAAGTCCACCAGAGGTGGAAGTCCCACTTAAGGTAGAAAAATGATAAGATGATAATGTCATCAAAAGTGGGAATGTTCCTATGTTGTCCGTAAGTAAACTTGAGTAACATGTGTGTCTAGGACCTCGGAGAATAAAATGCTAGATACAACACTTAAACACACCAAAACCCCCCCTTAAGTGCAACTTAGGGAGAATGTATACAAACAATGCAAGATGGGTCCTAGCTACTAGGCCATGTTAGGTACCCATGTACAAATGCAATGCAATCTCTCGCAAATGGCAAAAAAGAGAAAACCTAGTGGGACAAAAGTCCTCAAAAGAGATATGAAAACACAAAATTCTCTCAATGATGAATGAGATGCACAAAACCCCATATGAGGAAAATGTCCCCCCCATAAGAGAGAATGGACAAGTCTACATCCACATATGGCCTTTTCGGCGACAAAGAAACAGGGAAAAAACACAAAAAGAGTGTTTTTTAAAATCTGATTGTGTTTCCAACAAGCATCATGAGTCCTTCATCAAGACTCATGAGTCCCTTGAAAAAACTTGCGAGTCTCTTGAATGGACTCATGAGGACTCGGCTCGCGAGACCATGGTGAGTCATCTCGGCCTACCACTAGACTCACGAGTCTTGCAGAGTTCATGGCAAGTCCCACACATTTTCCATCTATGACTGAGATATTGTTTCAAAATCACCTCCAAGATGCATTGTAATAATGACACCCCTACCGCCATGGAGGGAAAAATTTCTTCTGAGGGCTTCAGGTCAACTACTCCAATTTTGATGAATCGATAGTCGATCTTATCTAACTTGGGCCTTCTGAATTCCAATGGTGTCCTTAGATTTGCACCAACAAGCTCCAATTTTGACTTGCAATAGAAAGCCACAAAAGAAAAACCCCAAAATGCACCAAAAGCCTCTCCAAAGATTATCTAGTGGCACTCAACCAGCTTTGAAACCATGTAAGATTTGGCTATGGAGATAGTCACCCAAGATCTAGAGGCCTAATAGAAAGCACAAGAACAATACATTATCAATATGACAAGAATAAATTGTATTTTCAGCAAGAATGCAATAGACTAGATTGAATTGAATATTACAAAAGAGTTACCCTGGTTAAGTAGGCCAAGGTGACACATAGGAATGCATAAGATTATGACAAGTGTCTTAATCTTATGACATGATACATAGAGTGATAATTTATCACCCACCTAAGGTGGACAAGTGATAGTGTGACACGTCCGCTAAAGATTGATCACCCTCGAAAGAAGGAAAAGTGAAAGTGTCACATATCCACTAAAGGTTGATCACCCTCTAAGGTGGAAAAGTGATTGTGCAACACGTTCACTCAAGGTGGATCACCCTCCAAAGGTAGAAAAGTGATAAAGTGATAAGTCCAACAAAGGTGGAAGTCCCACTTAAGGTTGAAAACTGATGATGTGATAATGCCACTAAAAGTGGGAATGTTCCTATGTGGTCCCTAGGTAAACTTAAGTAACACGAGTGTCTAGGATCTAGGAGAATAACATACTAGGTACAACACACCAACACACACAAGTGCAAGTCTTTGGGACCGTGCCTAACAATTTTTCTTGAAGTCTCTTCATTTTTTCATTCCCATGTGAAGCCTTTAAGGACAGAAATGCCTGATCATCATGGCAACAAAGTTTCTAGCCCTTGCATTGTTGTATCATTTCATACTTCATGATCATCCCCCTTCATCAGATCTCAATAAGGATGTGCCTGTACTTGCAAACATTGCGCAAATATGAATGTGCTTAAATAACTTCACCCATTCCAGCCCAGTGAAGCGATAATCTGCGATCAGTCGCGATTAATCTCCAGTTGGGGTTGCACCTGATTTTTTTCCTATAAAATCGGCAATAATTGTGTTGACCAGTCAACGATTTATTGCCTGTATTAGTCACGTTTAGTCGGCTTGAAAATCGCGATTAATCGCGATTTATACGTAAACAAAACTTCCGCAAAAAAATACCTAAAACACCGACCAAAAAAACATCGTTTTTCCTATTTAACACACCGCGCGAAAGTTTTAAACGCATTCGACAACTACTGGCTTTGTTTTTTGCAGAGATTCCATTGGGCAACTAAGGTGTTCATTTCTGAATTCGTTTTTGCAGAGATTCCTATTTCACCAAGTTTTCAAATTAAATTTGTTTGTTTCTAAATTTAAGCAGTTTTTGAAGTGGGTAGCACAACTTTTCCTTACTTGACGTCAACTCCCCACTAATCGTCATTGTTGATATTATTTCTTCTTTCCAACCACTCCTCTAATTATTGTTCAGTTCAGTACCTGAAATCGTTTTTTTAAAATCCTTTTGAATAATTTCTATTAGAGTATAAATAAATCAAATAGACATGTTGTTTTAGTGGTGTTTATATTTTCAAGTTTACAGTAAGTTGATGTTTTCGTATTTTGCATACATGCAATGTTCTATGTTCGAATTTCTAATTGCTAATTTTCAGTCAAAAATCGAATTGTTAAATAGAGAAAACCTTGAACCTGTTGATGTTAATTCAGAACCATTGAGATGCAAGGTGAGGACTACATAGATTGTCGGTCAAATTCATTTTGCCCAAATCCATTTTGTCCTCTATAAGATTTTCCTGCAAGGAATCTGATTTATGAATTGATAAGACTTTCTGTTCAAAAACTATATTGTAATTGACATTTTGACAATTGTCTCCATCTAGTTATCTTTTGTGCTATTGTGGTATGTTTTGTGCAATGAAACCAGCGATATCTAGATTCTAGATTCTATATAAAATTATAAATGATGACAATCTCTTCTCTATAATCTACTAGTTGAACTCTATATTTTATTTTTTCTCAGTATATCTATGGTGTGGAAATGCCCCTAAATTTTAAAAAAAAGTAATTTCTGACAATTTTTTTCAATTTATTACATTTTTTCGCATATCCGATTTTTTCCCGATTAATTCCCGATTTTTTTTAAAAATCCTACTCTTTTGGTTTGCCGATTTTTTCCCAAAACGATTTATGCTTCTATGTTGCAGCCAATTCAAGTATGGATAATGCTGGCCAGAAAAGAACATAAAATAGAAGCAGTTATAAGTGATTTATAACCAACAGAAATAAAGGTGACTGAATAAAGCTCCCATCAATTTGAGCAGCAGCTTAGATTGACATACCACTGTAGTTTCTTTTACAAAATTCCTATCTATTTCAAACTCTGCTTGAAAAGTTTGAAACCCAGATGTTTGCAGAGACTAGAATTCAGAAGACAGGAATGCAATTTCCAAAAAGCTTGATCTAATTATGTCAGATTCAATGATCAGGAATAGAACCCGAAAAGGCTTTTGTCTAATCCTGTCTTATTAACGGTCCTATGTTCGAGTTCCTTCTTATAAATATATATTTTATTTTAGTATATAGGAATCATTGTAAAACTAAAAACAAATAATAACAACAAATTGCAACCTAACATTCACTTGTTTGCATTTATTTTTATGCAGAACTGAAATTAGCTATATGACTAAACTATTCCCATCCTATGAAACATTAAAAGTATCTCACAAAGTAAATTTCTAGCATGCTGTTCATTAGACTTACTACAGCTGCTCCACTAAGGAGTTAACTAGTCTCTCCAGCTCAAGAAAGTAAAGCAGTATGCCTAGAAAAGCTTAAAACAACTGCTAGATATTATAAGTTAAAACAACAAAAGAATTAAATTTTGACCAATTAGATATCAATACTCTATCGATTGCACTAGACACAATCAACTATGAGGTATGATGCATAAAAGAGCAAACCTGGAAATCCATTTCCTCATGTAGATAAGCTAAGCCACTTGCTGCCTCTAGAGCAATTTGTAATCTCACCAACCAAGGAAGAACTGGGAGAGACCGACTCAACAGATGATCCTCAAGGCTTTTGTTTGGCATAAACTCATAGACCAAGAGACGCTGAATACCTCTTTCATCATCTTCAGCACAATAACCAACCAATTTCACCAGATTTCTATGCTCAACCATCCCTAGAAAATTCACTTCTGTAACCCATTCTTTATGCCCCTAAATAGACAACAAGAAAATGGTTACAACACAACAGCAAATCACGAGATCTTCATAAAGATGCAACCCATCCTGGATTTTTGACAAAATTCAATGAGAAAAAAACAAGCAAATATAAAATTCTTAAGACTTGCTGATTTACCAATTACTTGATTTAACAAATGTAATTGCACCTTCTCAAATATGAACATCCAATCATTGCTTGTAAATTTACTATGACATTTTATATATGTGCAAAGCTGGCACTAACAAGTAATAATTAAACAATTCATTTTTTAGTAGTATACATTTCCAACGTGATGGAAAGATAAGCAAGGTGAAATCTAAAGAGAATAAAGCCAGATTCAGGTTCCCTCAATGTGAAATTATGGTAGCATTACATATGTTCCTTGTCATTATGAACTCCTAGTTTACTTCAAAACTCAAAAAGAAGAGTACAATTTTATGATGATACTGAATTATGCAACTAGGAACTGTGTTGCTTAAGTTGACTTCCTATAAAACCTGACTAGTTCATATTTCAACAAACATGGTCACTATCTCCATGCTCCAATTGATTAATATTTTTAGAAAACCTCACTTCTCTTTAATAAATTAATAAATCATTAAATAACAATTGTACAAAGGGTTTATGCCCTTAATACAGGGCAAATTGTTTTGGGTATTTATACAATAGATTATCTAAACAAATTTCAATAGAATCTCCCATAGACCCCCAGCATATGGAGTATAATTATAAATGGAAAACCAATATAAAAGAATTTCCCCAGCTTCAAAAATCCCCTCCTATTTTTATTTCCTCTTTCAATTTTGCATATTGTCCATCTCTGACCATTCATAAAATGGCATCTATTCTTTGTCTTTTCTCATCAACATTCCTCAGATTTGTACACTGTTGTCATCAATTTTGTATTCGCAAAATTGGGGGCAACCCTACAGAAAATTTCGTAGAATAAAACTCTCTAAGGCATTTTCTTTGTTGTTTTGTTTGATTTTGGTTTTGTTTTCACCCTTTGGTTGTGGCATTTTCAATTTTGCTCGTTTTGAGCTATCGTAGGCCTCAATCGGAGTTGTCTATCAAAAGTTATTAAGGAATTAAGTGTTCTGTAGGTGGGCTTTTTCAGCCTAACTGCATATCCTTATTCTTTGATTAAATCTTTCATGGGGTGGGCTGTTTGTTGACAACTACATAGCATAATAGGTGTTATTTACATGTAAGATGGATTTAAAACCCCATTATCATATGTTCTCATTAGAATATGTGAAATTTTAATGAGTTTTTAATCAAAAGGTGGACTTTTAAAGTCTCAATACATACCTCCTCATTAAAATTGAAATTACATGTAAAATTAAACATGAGAAACCTATGTGCACTTAGAAGTGTTGATTTTTACATGCAATACATATGGAAAAGTTCATCATTACTTCTAAGATGATATGCAATGGCTATTAAAAAGCCTATTTACACTTAGAAAGTTTTAAATATTGAGTTTTTAAATATGTAATGGCTTTATAAAAGCCCATGTGGGTCAATTTTAAGAACTCTATTTCAACTTTGTGCATTTGCATATAAAAAGCCTGTTTTTGGCATTGGGTATCAAAAACGCCTAGGTTTTTGCATGTTGGGGGCATTCCAAAGCCCGTTTTTAGTTATCCACAGCATAAATGTCATCAAAGTTATACATAAATGGAGATTGAAAGCCCATTTTGGGCCTTGAAGTGCTGAAATGCCTCATTCATTGCATGTATTGAGCAATCTAAAGCCTGTTTTTTAGCTTCTTGATCAAAAACGCCTCCATTTGGGCATGTATTTGGAGGTCCAAATCACGTTTTTGAGAATAACCAGGAAAAACATCCATTAAAGGGGCTTTATTTTGGATTCAAAAGCCCGTTTTTGGGCATTCTTCATCAAAAACAGCAAGTAGGGCATTGATTGCAAGTGTATCATATGTGATTGCAAGGAAAGATCCTGTCCTTGCGCAAGCATCTACATTTGCAGGTTTGAATAATACTTTCTTGTTGCTATTAATGTGCATTTTATTTCTCAACCATAAACACTTGTCAAGAAATCATACTTGACTTGAATATGCATTAATTTAGCAAGGGGATTGAATCAACTTCCTTGCATCTATAACTCCAATCTTGAGATCTTTTGCTAAATCCGAAATCCCTTGGATTTGATACAGATTTTCTTCAAGATTTTGAGAGATTGTTTCCCTTGCATTTCTCAAGAGGAATTAAGTTTGTTTTGTAAATTTCGAGAGCTTTATTTCCAATTTTTTGTATATATTTATGTTTGTTCTTGTTTATGCAAATCTTTTATTTCATTTTCAGATTTGTATGTTTTTGTTTTTAGTTGTTGTTCTTTCTATTTCTATCTCAATCATTCTACTAAGTTGCATATGCAAGAACTTCACCATGCTTGCATATGCAGTCAAAATTAAAAACCCCATTCTAAGTAATGAACCACTCCAAAAAAGAGCAAGTATTTCCCTTATGCAATGCAAGCTAAAAAGCCCACTTTTTAAGTGTTTTGCATACACTTTTCTCACTTTACCCAATGCTGTAAATGGACTTAAAATTCTCATTTATATGCATCAAGAGCCTTCTAGATAACTTATAGTGGTACATAAAAACCCCACCTATGAGTAAATGGACTTCCTTTTTGTATATATGTGCATATTCACCCCATTTATTTGCTCCAAACTTACTGTCCACCCATATGCAGTACCTCCAGAAAACCCCATTTCTGAGTTTTTCCCTCATTTAGAAAGCTGATTTTGCCCAAAATCCATTGCCTTTCGCTGCTCAAAAGTCTTCCATTCATATCCTATATGCATACTCTTCCAGATCTACAAAGTTCTAGCTTGAAAGACCATGTTATGGCTTTATTCTGGTAGCTAAAGAATGACAACATAATGGAGCCATTCAAAGAAAGAGATGAATGATGAAACAAGGAGAGCATAGAAAACTTTCAAGACTGATTTCAAGCAGGAGATTTGTTTATGCCATCAAATGTAGAACAATCAAGGATGCAGATTCATATTCCAGTTCGTGATGCTTTCATCAAACTTGAATACTTCAAACACATGAGAATATTCACAAATTAATTATTTACTGATCTGTCAAATGCCAATTCACAATGAAAATTACAATCAATATTCAATAATCTTCACATTGCTCCTCATTAAGAGCATCAAAAAGTCAACATTTGGTTCAACTTCATTTGAACCACCATGCATTACAATGCCACTTCCACTTGCCATGTCATATGTACAAGCTGTCTCATCTAACGAGAGTCCAGCAAGTTGCAATGTCTAAGTCAACACACTGAAGATATAGATCCCAATTCCTCATCACCCCTTCATTGTAATCAAGTTTCTTATGTGACATGAGATGCAAGTTGGAGCGCACAAAGACTAAATCCTCAATTCTTTTGTACCTAATCAGCTGCACTTAACTAAGGGAACCAAGGATCTAGATTTTAGGATGGCACCTACTGGGGTTCTAGGATTGGAGACCTCAATGGGGTTGAGGGGTAGCTCAACACACTGGAGTTAGATTCCAATTCCTCATCACCCCTTAATTGCAATCAAGTTTTATATGTGACAAGAGATGCAAGTTGGAGCGCACAAAGACCAAATCCTCAAGGACCTCAATTTCTTTTGCACCCGATCCGCTACACTTAATTAAGGGACTTACACTTAATTAAGGGAAACGAGGATCTAGATTTTGGGATGGCATCTAATGGGGCTCTAGGATTTGAGACCTCAATGGGGTTGAGGGGTAGTGCCCCTCATGGTGTCTAGGGAAACAACCCTCATATAGATAAGGAGCAACACCCCCAAAGTGGTCAAGGGGCAATGCCCCTCATGGCGATCTAGGGACAATGACCTCAACAAAGTTGACCAAGCCCAAATTAAGGCCTTGGAAACCACCATGGTGCATGCCATTTTCACAATTTTACCACTTAAGGAAGGAAATAGATATTTGGTACTTTTTTTCTTATAGAAATATTTTTTTTTCCTTTTAAGTGCGGCCCACAAGTCCCCCTAGGTTTGTGCAAGGTCTCGCCCAAGCACCCCAATTTTCTTATGGGTCAAACCCAATGGCATACCAACCCCAACTTGAACCCATACAGGTACAGGGGACTCTGAGAGAACCCAGTAACACAGCTTAACATCTAACATGCTATTCATAAAGGATATGTATTTTGTTTTTGGGTGGTGTGATAGCCCTTGGTTTTCAAAACTCAAAAAAAAGCATTTAACAAATATTGGAATACCAATCAAAGCTCACAGATATAGTTGGCTAAATATCTTGATCATGGTGAAGGTTTAATGCCAAAGGTATATGAGTTTTCCTATTATTACTCTCAAATCAATTGTGCCAGGTTTTTTCATTGTGTGCTGTAAATGTCTCCATGTAAATCTCTACGACATAAATTACAATCGTCACACTCTAGGTATAACATGTTGACCCCTTTGGGCCTTTCCTAATACTGCAAAAAAATGTCATATAGCTAGTACATACATAATCACATTAAATCCTATAAGTGATGGTCTAACCAGGATCTTGCCAAAATAATAGGAAATGAATTTGTTGAGTGGTTACATTTAGAACAGCTAGAGGTAGACATAAAATACAAGTTGGTTGAGCCATGTGGTGCCTTCAAAAAAGATCATCATATGGTTATAATGGTTATAATTTTTTTGTGTCAAGCTTTAAGCACTATGTCGTTATAATGTTTGGATTTGTCAATTTAATCCTCTGTCGAACATTTATGTGACCTGCCCAACAGACAGCAACAAAGACACTAACAGTGTGTGTGAATATCATCACCAAGGTGACTTCCCTATTTGTTTGAGAAGTGCAGCTCCCTCATATGATAGGGGGTTTTAAAAAAAATTGTGTGCTTTTTACCAAAATGCACAAAAGGAACAAGAAATGCAAAAGGGCAAGAAACGAAGTATCGAGCAAGAGGGAAACTCTAGATGGACTCAATGCACAGAGAAATACATAGGCAGCTTGGGAAAAAGGAAGGTATTGCAGATTGAATACTCTCTTCTTTGTGTAATGGGAATTGGTCAATGATTTACAGTTACACAGTGGAACAGCAGAAACCTCATGGCAATAAAACAACTTCATCGGCTACATTCAACAACATGCAGGGAATACAAAGTTCAAGCTTTCAAAACCCTGCATCACAAATTATGAAGGGGGTGGAAAGTGAGACATGCAATCAAGAATGACTTGGTGTAATTAAATTCCATTTGACATGCTAGAATCAGATTTTGTAAAAGGAAAATAATGACCTCCATTTGTGAGCAACACTAAATTCTATCATGTTAAAAACTGCATTTCATTGATATTAATATGAACATTACCAATAATGTAACATTAGTCTGCTGGTTCGGGACAGAAACTTCAAAAAGATAGCAGCTCATGGAGAATCTCTAATATCTACAATCTGCTTTCTAATCAACAACCTAATCACATCCATATTACATCTTTCTCCAGCCTATTTATTACCTTGCATGGTGAAATTACTTGCACAAGAATATTCCACCCTGTTTGACCAATTACATCTGAAATACATTTTGTGTCTTTGGTCCGTAATTATTTATTTGATTCTAGAAAAGAATTAAATAAACTCTGTTATATGCAAATGTATATGCAACTTAAAAGTGGACATCTTTAAAAACTTCAAGTACATAAATCGGGGTTCATCACGTAGTGTGATGGTTAAGTGGTTGCATTGTTAATGGTACAACCAAGGTTCAAATCCCCACTGGGCTCAAATGGTGTTCGTGTCAGTGCCAGGCCATCTACGTGTATGTGTTGAGGACAGAGAGAGGAGGGAGATGAAGGACAGGACGAAGATGTGAATGAGATGAAGGAGATTGTGGAGAAGGAGGCAGCTGGAGGACAAGCAAGACGGCCACACGTTAATGTCAGTAGGTTGGCCGAGTGTTAGCTGGGGATGAGTTCCCCTGTTTGTGGCCTCACCTGGAGCAAGTGCCAGGCTAAAAATCCTTGCACTTCACCGATCAAAAGAAAAACAAAGTACATAACTCAAATTTTCTTAGACACAATTGCCCATTGTATAATTGATGATAAGAAAATTTCACCAAGTAATGTCACATGAAGGTTGATCAGAAAGTGAAAACCAAGACAGTACCTTAACCATTGGTCAACAGAGTCAATGAAGATTGTGTAGAATGATGACTCCCTGCTGCCAGATTAAACATATGAAGTGCAATGGATATTACAAACCTTTTCTAAGTATGGATCCCATGAGGGAAATACTGTGACTATGATGACGAAGAAAAGGGATTCTGTCTAAGAAGTCTGCACATCGTGAAGCTATGTTTCCAAGTGTCCTTATGTGCCCAAGGGGCCAAGATGAAAAATATGACACCCAGATCTGTAAAAGGTCTCTGATTGGTCCAAAGTAAAGCAATTGGAGGTGTAGCCCTTATTTGCATAATTAGGGAGTAATAATTGTCAAGGGGCTGAACCATATACTCCGAGCACTGAGAATGTCAGAGATCTGTGGAAATGATTCTGCTTTGACGTGAAATTCATCACTGATTCTAAAATTGCTGGCAGTAGCTAAATGGCTCGGAAGCCATGCAAGAGTTAGTACCTTTCCTAAAAATATTCCCTATCCTTGTGCTCCAAAATAAAATCAAAACCATTCCACTATGTGGCCAGCCAAAAGAGCTTTCAAGCACTCCAAACAGGACAAAAAACAGACTCCAGTTGTAAGAGTTATGCCAAAAAGAATGTGTGGTAATCAAGCAAAAAGAAAAGAATGAAGGATGCAAAGCAAATTGTTTGTTGCATTTTCAGCAGTTTGATTTCTTCCAAGAGATTTTACATTATGAATCAAACAGGACATGAAAGCCCCCTTTTTGCGCAATTTGTACCATTCATCATGTTTACAGGAGTACGAAGTCCTTTTTGCATGATTTTACATTGTTCGAGTGAAATGGCCAAAGAAATGTGCAAAACACAAATTTGCAATTTCCCCTATTGTTTATCATGTTTTTGGAGGTTTGGGATCACTTTTCCATTTCCAAATGAAATGATCAGCATGCATAGAGAAATGTGATCTAATGATTTAGAAGGCATTTTGCTTATAGAACTTCAGAGATCTGGTACAGAGAAAAGGAAACACATGAAGGGCTAGAGCAAAAGCTACAAGGTGGTGCACACTTGATGAGAAAGGGGCAGTGCGGAGGGGTCTAAAATTCACTGTCTTATTACGAAAACACAATAGACATAGTAACCCCTTCAGATTAGACAATAGTAATCCCTCATATATCTAGTTATTAATGACACTCTGGGTTGTGCAGGGTGGTAGTAGAGTTGAACAGTGTAAAATGCAAGAGTTTCAAAATTTCAGGATCAAGTGCCAGAGATACCTTGTAACCAATACCATTTTCGAGAAGTCAAGGATCAAGACTAAGCCATGCTTCGTAGCAATAGCAGGCAGAGAAGTGTATCCCTGCATCACTAACTCTGAGAGGATACATAAAAGAAATAGCCAAGGAGTTGGAGATCAGGGGTACCAACGAAGTCATCCCTTAAGGCATGCAAATAAGGATATGTTTGAATTAACGATCCTTGTGAGATAATAGTGAAAAATGTTGGAGATCAAAGTTCGAAGATACCACAAGAAAAGCATCTTCAGTAAGGGATGGTCGAAACTCTGATCTGAAAGATAAGAATTTAGAAGTTGGGTTCAGATGAAAGGCATGCTGGCATGGAAATGTGTGAAACACTGACAAACACAAAGGAAAGCGAAGGTCAAGGGAAAAGGATGACTGAAAAGAATCTCAAAATTCTAACAGGAAAAGGGGATGATGACGGGGAACAAATGAAAGGTTAGACCAATATCCCAACAAGGATGATCAGAAAAGGTGAAGTTGGGACGAGAAGTATAACAAGAAGGGAAACTCCAAAACTCTGACAAATTGCCCAAATTTCTAGAAATAACCAGAAAACAGCCCATACTTTGAGTTTTGTGGGACTTTTAAAACCCCCTACACATGATAGGCACATGGTGGATGAAGGGGAACAATGTTTAGGCAAATTTGACAAATGGAGACCCATACAAATATTTTGTATATCAGTTATATGTGATCGATAAAATGGGGCCTGAATGCACAAAGGAGTTGGGAAAATTTTGGCACCATCATTTAGATTGAGTCCCAACATATGTGAGAGAGAGAGAGAGTAGGTTACAACGTGTGTGTGTGTGTGTGTGTGTGTGTGTGTGTGAGAGAGAGAGAGAGAGAGCACTGGGATTATCAATTGGGGCAATACAAATAAGAAAGGCAAACAAAATGCAGTGGCACAAATGAGAAGAAAGGGTACATGTGTGAGAGATGAGACACCACCTTCATTTGAAGACAGTTGATTTGAATGCATTTCTCAATATATAACAGCATTATCCCTGTACATGTGTGTATTCTTCTAGTGTCTACTTTGTGATGGATCATTCCTTTGTAATAGTGTCTACTCGAAGGGCACAGCTGCTATTATCTAGCATTTATCCCACGCGCAGAACTTCAAATGTCTTCTTTTACAATAGTGCCGGCTTCTTTGTAATGGATCATTCCTTTGCAATAGTGTCTACTCCAAGGGCACAGCTGCTATTATCTAACATTTATCCCACATGCACAGAACTTCAAATGTCTTTGCAGATATGCTGCTGCACCACCATTAAGCATTCAGAGTTATCAAGAGAGAGCTCCTTCTTGAGAGCACACCCCATTTTTGTATCATTTGTGTAGTGTGTTACTACTGTTGACCATGCGCTTCAATGCTTTTTAAAAGTGTTTTTATTTCAATAGGACGATTAGTCCTACATAAATAGGACGATTAGTCCTACATAAATGTCGTAATGTACAAACTTGTTAGATATATTGAAAAGCACTTGCATAGACAGTTGCTTTGAACGGAACAAAAATGTTTTCAAATGCAAGCTCAGTGCCCATGCCTCTGCGTTGCAGCCTGCTGTATGCTACCTACATTAGCAGGTTGTGAGCGTTGTAATTTGCCTGTGCTTGAAAGGCATTAACCATTTTTCTTTTCCGACTAATATACAACCAAAATGCATAATCCGCACATTATACTGCAGTTTCGCGGATCCGCACTTGAAAATGCCGTTTGACCAGAAAGATTTTAAAATGATGAAATGAACCTACAATGCATGAAAACACTCTTAACAAATACAAAATGCTTAAAATGACAAAAAACGCTTTCGTATGCACAAACACACCTTGCGATGAGATATGGGTCAACATGATGAAAATGGATCTTAAATGGGCAAAAAGGTGTTTTACGTAGCTGTTTTGCCAGATGACTAAAGTTGCTACTGAGACGTGAATCCGCTATGTAATGCCATTCTGCCTATCCTGTGAGCCGCTCCTTGCCATTTCCATTCATGCTGAAGATATGATTTCTCCTTCCAGTTTCCAGTGAGTACAACGCTATTTTTCCCGCACCAAACACTAAAAAGCGAATCAAATTTCAGCAACGTGGTAAGACACCAAAGGGGGTTCAACAGAGTTTCCGAAGATTTGAAAGATGCACTGTTCGATAAATTAAAAACCTGGGAGTAATAAAGGTATTTCTAGTTCTACTTTATTCAGTAAACAAAGAAGACAAGACTCGTGCCAAAAATGATAGGAAATACCAATTGTTTTGAGTGATTACGTGTAGGGCAGCAAGGGGAAGTAATTTAACACAAGTTGACCGTGCCATGTGGTGTGTTCAGATAAGATCATCATATAGTTTACTGGTTGTAATTTTTTTGTGTCGAGGTTGAAGCCCTGTGTGTCCCTTTCGATTGTTTTATTTCTGCTACCATTTTTTAAATAAAAATGTGTTTGGCATACCCATCTTTCATGAGTAGTAAATTATAAGAATTTATTTCCTCCGTCTTTCATGGTAATGATTTTCTAAAATCTGTCTCATAAGAACTTGAATGGATGAAGCAGGGGATTAAATCTAATAAAATGAAGAGTTTAATCACAGCAGGAACTTGCACCTGATTATTGGTTCTTCCTCACCTAGAAGTCAACTATCTTAGTACTGTTCAATCTATTGAGGCAATCTCTATTGTAGTAACTGATGAGTGTGAGATCTATGAACATAAATGGGCAGAAGTGCATGGTAGCTAGCATAACATGAATGCTCTTTAACAGAACATAAAGAAAATAACAATTGACGACTAGAGGGGGCTTACTTGCATTCCTTTTTTGTTGAGCTGCTTGACGGCTACCTCAATTTTGGAATTAGGATTTTCAAGGCTTTTGACCAACCCTTTGTAAACACACCCAAATCCCCCTTCTCCTAGCATGAGGTGGCGACTGAAGTTCTTGGTTGCAAACTTGAGCTCTGCATAAGTGAACACCCGGAGATTCTGCGGTGCTTTTTGGGACAAAGTGGACGTTATACTCGGGTGCCCAGGTGAATCAATACTCGTATCGGACATTGAAATCGTCTGAGACTGAGATTGAGATTGAGATTGAGAATGAGACTGAATGTCAGAGCCGGACCTTCTGCCATCTGGATTTGACCCGCCACTCATTGACCGCGTCCATAAGGATTTCCTCTTGCTATCATTGATGTTGTTATTCCTCTGCTCTTCCTCCTTCTTGTCTCCATATGAAAAATGGAAACACTTCATACTTGACAACCCTGAAAACAATCAAAGCACTTGCCAATTGCTTCACTCCGTCCAACAAAAGTGGATCTGTGATGCCGTCAATGGTCTTCAGCCTCTTAATCCAAATGGGTATCTGTGAGAAACTCACTGGACTTCAGCCTCTCAATCCAAACGGGAATACGTGGTGTCAATCTGATGTTTTCTCTTCACATTTGCTGCTCTTGTTCAACAAATCCTGGCATGTCAGCACAATTGGCCGCCACCATCACCTAATCAGCTTGAATACGTGCCCAAGCAATTTCGAAGCAGGCATGGTAGGCTGGAGAAACGGGAAGAAACAGATTGCCTCAACTACCTAATACTTTGTCCACAAATACAATAGTATATTCTATTACCGCGTCTTCCCGCTTTTTGACATATTCCCCCTGGAGTACAGCCAACTCCAGTACAGCGCATCACACTGTAGAACAACCATCTACAAATTGATGGATAACTTCATCTTCTCCACGCATCCGCCCTTTTCCCAGAGAATTTATTTCAACCGACCCCACTTCTTCAAGGATAGTATAATTTTCCAACCACAACAAAACAAGAGTTCAAAGCCAGAGGGATGGACCGCCGGCTCCACCGTATGCAGATATCACCCTACGTAAGAATTATCCTGTCTCAATATATGAAAGATGTTTATAACGTTCACAACAATGAATGAATTCTAGGAAGATTTTTTTAGGAGGTCAAATAGTTAATGGGAGTTTATGAGAAGGTTTAATGAAATGGTTATAGAGTACATAGAATGTTTATTTATGTGGTATTTATTAATTAAACTAAAGATTTCAGGTGTTTTTATTTAATTAATAAATAATAAATAATTGTACAATTAGAGTTATTTTGTTTGTTGGATAGATATGGTCATGATTAAGATATAAAAAATTATAATAAAAGAATATTATTGTGATGAAATGGAGATGAAAAAAAATCAACACTGTTTTTTAATATGGATTTTGAGGAGATTGGATCAATAGTATAGTAATACCTCTATTCAAGAGTAGAGATGTTAACAATGCTTTCAATTATTGAACCATCATGATCAATTATATGTTTGTAAGTTTTTTAAGAAAAGAGCATAGAATCAGCAAATGGACAAAGAAAAAGAACAAAAGGGCAAGCAAGTTTCAAATCAAATCACTTATCTATTGATCATTAAATCACTTTGAGATATATCATTTAAACAATCTAGAATGGGAAAGAGGAAGATTATTTGTTATTTTGATCTCTTCAATAAGGTTGTCAACACAATTGTGAAGCATATATTATGGTGTTTAATGAATGATATTGGTATCCTCATGCATTCAAGACCAATTGTCCACGGGTTGTATGAAGAGGTCTAGGTAAAAATCAAAACTCAAGCATATTTTTTAAAGAATGTTATAAGCGACAGTACAGTTCTGCAAGGATGCTTGGTATCTCCTATTCTTTTTGGCTTATACATCGACAAACATGACGAATAATTGATTTATAAGGTGGGAATGGTGTTCTTCTAGGAGAACATGTTGCTAGGCTTCTTTTGTACGTCAACAATATTATTTTGATTATTAGGCTTACTCAAGGTTGTAGGAGCACCTAAATTTCATTGACCACTTTATTTAGTTAGTATGCAAGTCAACAACAACAATATCATATCATGATTTTTTCCAATAAAAAGAAAAAAAAAATGGTGTTTAGCTTGAAGGAAGCATTCTATAAGAAGTCATAGAATATAAATACCTTAAGATTGATTTCAACAACAATATTAATTGGAAAACTTATAGATGGAAGAGAAGGGTGGTTGAAGAGCATTTTTTTCCTTTCAAAGTAGATGCAAAAAGGAAAAGCTATATGGTTAGAAAATTATTCAAATGGCTATTACTTATTATAATAGTATTTTATGAGTGTATCGTCTTAAAATGGAAGCACCCATGTTAGGACATGTTTAGCCCTCCTTAGTGGATACTTTGGACTCAAATCAAACACCTTGTATAGATCCATAGATGTGCATATGCTTATGTGCCAGTTTGGGCCCTATTTTGTCCCTTTCCCCGCTTCTTTTTCCTACTTTCTCAGACCCCGAGGCAATTCTGGAAGGCCTTGCCCTTTGGTCTAGGCCAGATTTTGGCCCTCACCTTTAGGTCTAGGATGAATTTCGGCCCTGACCCTTAGGTCTATGTTGGATTACAGAGGGGGGTTGAATCATTAATCCTTGATTCTCTATACCTTAAAAAAAAATTCTTTGATTAACTCGGTGTCAACTTGATCAGACACAATTCAACATTTACCAACAATAGTAAATTAACTTTAACAATCAACAATAACAAACACAATAATCATTCAACACATATAACACCAGTATTTAATGTGGAAACCTAGCTTTCTGAAAAATCACTATGGGAATTGTCACCCACTAAAGAAATACTCTTCTAAAGTATGCTCGGTTAAAAGCCAATCTAGTTAAAGATTACAATACACATTGTTAAATGTGACCCAATCAAGGGATTTTCCTTAAATCTGTTAGGATCTTTACCCTGTTAGGAGTGAACTAGTTAAAGGTCTTCAAACACTCTTTAGAATGTTACCTTTTTCAAGGACTTTACAATAAGATTGTTAAGTCCACTCGGTTAAATAGATTTTTTTGTCACAAATGTTAATAAGCAACGTGAATAAATTAACCTGTAAATCCGCAACTATCCTTAGCATAATCAGATCCTTTGTGCACTCTTCTTCTTCACTTCAATCCTTCACTTTCCACTAGCTTCAACACTTCATCAAATTCTGCTTTCTGACTCAGAATTCGCCTTTTCCTTCTTCACTGCACCAGTCAGTGACTCATCAACTATTCAACTTGCCAGTCATTTGTTCATACAAATTCATCCTTTATATAGACCTTGTTTTGTCGCTTAATCTCCTTTATCATGTTTTATTTTGATTAATTTCAATCGTCCAATTCATTTCACAAACTTATTCATTGAATATAGATCTCGATAACACATTTTGTCATCACCTTGGAACTTGAACTTTCTTGAAACTTGTTCCTTCTCTTTTTTCTACTTAGATCTATACCATATATCATCATCATGAATTTTCATGATCATAGATCTCTTCAACTAACTCTTCCTCGTCATTAGAATCTCCCAACTCATCATAGCTCAACATTAAATGTCGTTCTGATTCTTGTATTTAATTTATGTTCCTTGCTCAGTGAATAACTTCTTTTCTTTAACTAAATTTTGGTTAACTTCTAATGCAGGAGCATCTTGGGTTTAAATGGCAATCCTGGATCAACCAAAAATATGTTAGAGCTTGTTTGGCTACTTGATAGCTTGTTTAGTTTGCTCGGTAACTACTTTTGAGTTCTCAGTGAAGTGTTCCTATCGGTCACTGGCGAGCTCAGTTACCGCCATTTGTTATCCTTTACCAAGTTGGTTCGATAGTGTTTGGTGTTGCTCGATTCCCGAGTTCACCGACTGGTGTAGTTAATTGTTTAATGTTGGCCAACATGTGCAGTTAATTTTGGTATGATATTAATGTTGGGATCAGTCATTGGGAAGCGTGTGGACCTTAATCTGGGTCGTTACTTTCTCCAATGTTGGATCTAAAGGATCTTTAGAGCTGACCTATTTGGTGGCCTCTTGTATAAATAAGTAGAGACGTTCTAGGGTTAAAGGGAGGGAGTTAAGAAGATAAAATCTAAGATTTTGGATCCTCGCATGTATGAGGATTGTTTTGTAATTGAATTTCATTGTATTGGTCATAACCAGGAAGGCCTTACAGCCCAACATGTATGAGTTTTGATGACTAAATGAAAGATATTTGCATTCCTTCTCTCATTCTCTGTGTTATTGCTTCTGAGTTGTTAATCTGCAAGTAGGATTATGTATTTGGGAGTGCCCTAGGCCCTTCTGCCCATCCTCACTTGCATCAGGTGGTATCATAGTGAAGGTTAGATCTGGAGGTTCCTTCTTGTAAACCCTAGTTGGTGATATTATTGTGGGGTGGCAGATTGTGATCTGGCCTATAATTGCAGAGGGTTTCAAGATGGTTCGAGGGAGGCAAGATGTGGATCCAGGCTTAGCTGATGTGCTAAGGCAAATTGCTACTAGATTAGAAGTTGTTGAGACAGCCCAATGCAAAGGAAGACATATTGATGATGTTAGTGATGATGAAGCTGAGAAAATGCAGGAGGAAGCCACACCTACACCTATAATGGATCAAGGAAGGAAAGATTCTTGAAAGCATTGACTAGTTTGAAAGCTATGTCATAGTTTAAACCTCTTGAATAAAGTAGAAAACTAGGTTTGGATGAATTGATGGATTGGATCACCGAGATCAAAAAATACTTTGAATATGAGAATATATCAAAGGAGAAGACAGTGAAAATTACAAGCACAAAATCAAAAGGTCATGCATCCTTATGGTGGGAAGATCTATAGTTAGACCGAAAGAAGAAAGGTAAAGACAAAATTAGGGTATGGAATAAGATGATAAACAAATTGAAAGACAAGTTTCTACCTTGTAGTTATCAGATTAATCTAGTTAGGAGAATGCAAGGTTTGAAGCAAAAAGATAGCTCTGTGAAAGATTACACCGAGGAATTTTATAGGCTAGATATCAGATCTGGACATATTGAAGATGAGGTGGAAATAATTGCAAGATATTTGAATGGATTAAGGACTTATATTCAAGAAGAAACCAGTTTGGTGAAAATGGAGAGAATTGAGGAGGCTTATTAGTTTACCCTAAGAGCTTAGGAGAAATTGAATAGAAGACATGAGAAAAGATGAAGAGGAAGAGGTAGATCCTATGGTGAAAATAATAGACCTGATCAAGATAAAACAAATCATGACAAAGGCAAGAGTGAGTGGAAAGGTGAAAGTTCTTTTCGAGGAAGAGGTAACTACTCCCAAGGTGGCTATGGCAGAGGAGGATTCTGATGAATTTATTACAATTGTGGTGAAGAAGTACATAGATCATTTGAGTATACACATGCTAATAAGAAGTTCGGTAGTAGTAGAAATGCTTTGGTACATGAAGGTTCACCAAATGAGCCTGAGAAGGAAGGAAACTTGATGGTCATAAGAGCATTATGGAGTGAAAAGGCTAAGGAAGATTTGGTAAGGAAAAATTTGTTCAAAACTAGATGCAGAGTTACAAACAAAGTTTGGAAAGTGATCATTGATAGTGGAAGTTCGAAGAATCTGACATTAGAAGAAATGGTTACAAAGTTACAGTTGGAAAGATTGAAGCACTTAAATCCCTATCAGATTTCATGAATCAAGGATGAGCATACACTGATGGTAAGTGAACAATGTTTTGTGAATCTGAAAATTGGAAAGTACTATGATAAGGTGTTATGTGATATTATGCCTATGGATTGTTGTCATATTCTATTAGGTACAGACCTTGGCAATATGATAAACATGTTATATATGATGGGAGATTGCACGAGTATACTATTTGGGTTGATGGTAGGAGACAAATCTTGTTACCCTTGATTGAAGAATCTGTTGGTGAGATATATACATCTGTGAAAGTTTGTTTGATGGAAGGTAGGCAATTTGAAAAGGATTTGAAGAAAAATGATCTTTGTTATGCTTTGATTCCTAACAAATCGAGTGAGAAAATAGAAGATAAAGTTTTGGTAGAGGTTGAGAAATTGTTCACTGAGTGCAAAGAGGTCATTTCAGATAATGTACATGATGGTTTGTCATCAATAAGAAGTATTATTCATTGTATGGATTTGATTCATGGAGCTATTTTACCGAATAAAGCACCACACCGACTAACACCAACCAAAAATGAGGAACTCAACTAAAAAGTGCAAGAGTTACAACAGACGGGTTTGATCAAAGAAAGTTTGAGTTTATGTGTAGTACCAGTTGTGTTGGCACCTAAGAAGAATGGGGAATGGAAAATGTGTACCGATTCTAGAGAAATCAATAAGATAACAGTTAAGTATTGGTTCCCTATACTGTGAATGGATGACATAATGGATTGTTTGAGTGGAGCAAAATATTTTACCAAGATTGATTTGAAGAGTGGATATCATCGTATTAGAATCAGAGAAGGCGATGAATGGAAGACTGCTTTTAAGACAAAAGAAGGTTTGTATGAGTGGTTGGTTATGCCTTTTGGTTTAAATAATGCACTGAGTACTGTTATGAGGCTAATGAATGAGGTTCTGGAGAAATTATTGGGTAAAATTGTGATTGTGTACTTCGATGACATTCTGATATTTAGTAAAACCAAAGAAGATCATTTGTTGCATATTAGACAGGTATTATAGAGATTGAAGAGGAAAAATTGCTAATTAATTTGAAAAAGTGTTCCTTCATGAAAGAAGAAATTGTGTATTTGGGATTTGTGATTTCAGCTGATGATCCTGAGAAGGTTGGAGCTATTCTTGATTGGCCTACACCTAAAAATGTTAGTGAGGTAAGATCATTCCATGGTTTAGCAAGTTTTTACCAAAAGTTCATCATAAATTTCAGTTCAATTTCCAATGTTATGACTAAAACAATGAGAGGAGATAAAAGAGAATTCAAGTGGACACATGGAGCTGATAAGAGTTGTGAGACTTTGAAATAGATGGTTGTTGAATCACCCATGTTAGTTTTACGTGATTTCAATAAGGTATTCCGAATTGAATGTGATGCAAGTGGAAGTGCAATAGGAGTTGTGTTGAGTCAAGAAGGTAAACTTGTTGCTTTCTTTAGTGAGAAGTTGAATGATGCTAAAAGGAAATATTTTGTGTATGATCAAGAATTCTATGCTATTGTTCAAGTATTGAATAAATGGAGACATTATTTGATGCCAAAGGAATTTGTATTGTGTACTGATCATCAAGATTTGCAGTATTTGGGTAGTCAGAATAAGTTGAATCAGAGACATGTGAAATGGGTTGAATATTTGTAGAATTTTTCATTTGTGATAAAACATAAGAGTGGAGTGTCTAACCGAGTTGTTGATGAATTAAGTAGAAGAAGATATTTGATGACTGAAATGAGAATTGAGGTTCTTGGTTTTGATGACATGAAGAATTTGTATGAAATTGACCTTGATTTTTCATAGTAGTGGAGAATGTGTAGAGCACCTATATTAGATCAACCGAGTAAGTTTGAAGACTATTTCATTCAAGAAGGTATGTTGTTTAAAGGAATTTAGGTATATATACCAAGAGGATCAATGTGAACGATGTGAATCTAACCTATTGGGAGCATGCTAAGACATTCAAACGTTAGTCAGAATAAAGAATACATTGACAAATAGAAAAACTATTCACATGCGACCTCAGATTGAGCTGAAATGGGAGCACTCGGGCACCATTGATTTGCTCATTTAGGAGGGATGTGGGTGTGATCTAGAAGCACAATGAGAATGTCCCCAATGCAGATTAGGGAGGATTAGGATCATTTAAAAATCATAGAGACCCCAAAAGTGGCACAAAACCAGGTATAGGGAACCTATTTTGCCCCTAGGGTTCCAAGGGTGCAAGTGATGAAATGCAGATTTTAGCTTGTGAATGCAATGTAAGATTGATTTTAACTAAAATATAGGTGTGATATGGAATGAAAATGATTAGTAATACTTGAAATCAACTATGTTAATCCATTAAGTTTATGCTAAAATGAGTTAAAAATCTTGAAAGATGAAGGAAATCTAACAATGTTAAATATGCTATAATAATCTAGATGCAAATGAACATTATAACTATGCTATTGAAATGAAGAGTGAATTGGTAATTTTCTCTTGGAAGGACTATGTTGGGTATATTTTAGGTTTTCTGAGGTTTATGCTTCAGGTCTTGTTTTAAGTGTCCTTGCTCGTGTCTTCATTTGGTTTAGGATTTTTAGAGCTTATCAAAACTTGTCATATTTGTGTTTTAAACCCTTGCCTTAGTTGTTTTTGCCTTGAATTGGTTAACTCTTTGGTTAATTTTGAGTGTGCCCTAGTTCTGTCTATTCACGCATTAATTTTTGGGTCACTTAAGTTTTCCTTTTTGCATGCGGTCATTTTTCCTTGTTCGCTAAGTCGCTCAATGTTTTTCCTTGTCTTTAAATCATCCAGCAATTCAGCGACTGTGTAATCTCCTATTCACTTGATTCTTAGCGGTTTCTTTGAAACATCTGGTGACTTGGCATGGCGGTTATCTCATGTTCTCTTAATTAGGTGGCTAAGTTCAAGATCTTTTAGTGATCCAGTGAATGTCGTTGATCGTCTCTGTAATGGGTGGTCATGTTTTAATCTTGCAAAGACTGGGTCCTACACAAAGACATTTGGCGATCTAGCGACTGAGTCACGTTTTCATAATCTCTAAGTCTAGCGGCTCTGATAGAGAAATTTGGCTAGAGATAAAGTTTACTCCAGTCACTTGATCTTGAGAAAAGGTGGCAATGCTCTAAATTATTTGGCGACTACGCAAGTGAAGTGTTCGCGGGATCTCGGAGTTAGTTGGTGATGCTCCAAATCTTTTAGCGACTTGGTGAACAAAGAAAAGTTGGGATCTGTCTTCTTCAGTCATGCATTCTCAAAATAAAAAGGTTAAGTTTGTTGACGTTGGGAGATTAAGCAAATCCTTTGGTCGTTGATTCTCGTAATTAAAAGGTAAAGGTCTAATGGATCCAATGAATTAGCGACAGCCGCCGATTGCTCCTAGGATCTACGGTCAGCACATAATCTCAAGATATAACCTAAGGTATGAAAGGCATTCAACGAATTAGAGATATAGGTTATTCACTCAATCTTGAAGCCTGACCAGAGTTAAGCATTTCTTTTTGAGAATGTGAGATAGCCTTGTTCGCTAAGTCACGAGATAAACTGAGAGTTAAATTTGGCTTTCCGAGAATAAGAGATTTGGTTGTTTGTTGGTTCTCCAGATGTGACTGTGGTCAAAGTGCTATGTTTCATGGGTTTACGAATCCTTTGTTCGCTGATTCTCCAGATGACTATTGAGTTAAGGAAATGATTGCGAGAATTGGTGAAGTCTTTGGTTGCTTATTCTCTGAGTATAACCATGGTTATTAAGAGTTTTTTGAGAATGTGAGATTGCCTTCAGTCGCTAGATCTCTAATTGCAACAGGGTAATGGTGAGTTGTCAAGGATAGTGTAAGGATCGTTGATCATCTCTAGGATCAATGGTGGTTGCTGAATCTCTAGATGAAGTCATGAGTTAAGAAATCTTTTTGAGATTCCGCAAATGGCCTTGTTGCTGGATCTCCAATCTTAACCCTGGATTAGCATTTCTTTCAGAGAACATGAGTTCCTTTGTTCACTGGTTCTCTGAATCATGTCTGGTTAAGTTTTCATGCCAGTTAATGTTTTAAGTCATTGCAACGTGGATAAAGTACTTTGCCAAGCTGGAAAAAAGTGAAAAGTCATCCAATCAGGGTTTTAATATAAAAGGTTGTGATTATTGCTCTTGCACTTTTTCTTGATTTTTTTAAATCATCCTGTCAGCATCCACACCATGGCTACCCTGATTCGAAAGTTGGTAGTATGTAGAATTGAATGTGAAAGTGACCGAGCCAGGATTCATTGTGATTTAGCGATTGTACACATTCAATTCTCGAGGCTATATAGACAAGACTTCATTGATTTCTGTGCTTAATCATTATAAAGGCAATTGTGATTGTTGGTGCTGAAGCAGAGAGTGAGAAGTGCAAAAGGTTGCAGTGCTACAAATTTCTATTCCATCAAAATGAGTCATCCTGAGGTGAGTGTAGCATCATCCAATGGAGGTACAAAAGAGCGGAGAGGAGAAGAAAAGGGAAAGACAAATTATTCAGATGAGTTTGTCAGGCTGCTTCCTGGTACAAATCAAAACAAGAAGGCCATTGACATGACATTTGAGGACCTTATGGACAAATGTAGAGACCCTATCACACCTTTTGGCTTAGGTTTTACTATATTCTCATACTTCTATAAAAATAGGCATAGGGCTATACCTATTTGTAATGCTTGAGCGTTGGGAATGGAAAAGTTAATAGTGCCTAATGTGTTTTTAGATGTTGATTTAATTATTGACTAGCTAGGCTGTATGACCCCATCTCCAAAACCATTAGGTGTGAAGACCAATCTATTTTTATTTCCTTGGATAGGGGGTCTTTCATAAAGGCATTTGATTTCTATGCTTCTTCATCCACTGAAATAGATTTGAAAAAAGAAAAGCAGGAGTATGCCAGTAATATTGGGTCGGTAAAGAGCCAGATAGTCAAACATATGCCCAAGCAGGACAAGTACATAACCCCTCTCCCAGCAAGTATGAATGCTCCTTATCTATTTTTATCCTTGTGTCATTATATGAAGTTCTTGTGTCATTGGTTGTGTCAGGTTCTAGGGATAGATGGTGATGAAGAGAAAATGTCTGCTGAACTTTTAATGATTATCTTGGATATTCAGAATTCCCACACCAATACTGATTATGATTACATCCAGTATGTAATTGATAGGATGCACGAGGGGTTTGTGTCTGTTAAGAAAAATAAAAGACCTATTAGGTTCATGCATTATTCCCTCCTTATGCATTTAATTTTATACCACCATGTCAATAAACTTGATGCAAGAATGTTGAAAATAAGGACTTCTTTTGAAGGTAATCCTAACCTAGTGCAATATTGGTTAAGATCCTGGAATTATACATCCAATGAGTGTAACTTCTCTTTTTTCCATAATTATTTTGTCCATCCAATTCTTCAGATGTTGGGAACAAATGTGGTAAGGTTGTCAACCAAGGTTTTGAGGGTGTTAAGGCCGATGCAATTTGAGGATAAATGGCCAAGAAACCACAATTGGGGATATTTCTACATAGGGAACACCTTCACAGTCATCAGAGTTTATGGTTTCCCCCAACCTCCACACTTACTTCCTAATTTTGCACCTCCTAGGGTTGCTATGATGGAATTCATCTGGCAATTAATATGGATTGACAAAGAGCACGTAGCACCTCATAGGAAGGGTATCTTCACACCAAGGCAATTTAGAATTGGTAGCTTCTTGATTGGAAAAAGAGCACTGGACCAAGTCAGTAGCTGGCTCAATCACTTCAAAATGGCTACAGGTACTTGTAGATATGTTGATTCTGAGGGTTTCATCAGGGTTGCCAGGATGACTTTGATTCCTAACATTGGAACAATTAGAGAGCATGAGAGCCTAGATGAGGAAGATGTAATAAGAAACATGTTGGACTTAGATGAAGCAGGAAGAAGATGGACCAAGTACTTTGATTTGCTAGACATAGAGGTCAGACTGAAGAAGGCAGGAATTCCTTTTGGTGATTATTTCCCTGAGCTCCCATATCTGCAAAGAATGGAAAAGATGATAGAGATGCATGGCACCTTGTCTAACCAATTGGAGGGGATGATTGAGGTGAAATTGGATGTGCCAAGAGATTATTCCACTTCTGAGCCTGAGGAATTCACTGATGAATCTCAAGAGGGTAGTAGCCCACCTCAAGGAGAGGATGCACAAATAATTGACTTGACTCAAGAACAACAGGAGAAAGGGGCTACTTCTGAGCCACCTTTGAAAAAGCAGAGGCTTCAGGCTGGTGAGTCTTCAAAGGTGAGAAAGAAAAAGAAGGTAATTGACATTGCTTCAGCTCTTGTGCCTAGTAATAGGGCTTATCACCATCAAATGAGTAAGGCTATCAGGGATGGCAAGAAAATTGTATCAAAAGAAGAAGGGGATTTACCCTTATTGATGGGAAAGGATGAAAGAGAACTTTATCAAGAAAATTTTCTCAGTGATGACCAGCTCATCAAAAGCAAATAATTTAAGGATTTCCTCATTTGGAGGAAGCAAGATGAAGTGAGAAGGTCCTTGCATGATGGAATGCAACCAAGTGAAGAAACTTTGAGGGCCCTAACGTCATATGATCCCAGTCTTGAGAGGATTATTGTAGAAGAGGCAAGAGAGATGGTTAAATCAAGCGGCATGCTTCTAACTCCTAGATGGGACTTGACCTCTGCCTTCATCATTGATAAAATTAGAAAGCAGCTAGAGGGGAGCTTGTCATATGAAGTGCAGATAGATGACGTAGTCAGAGGGAGTAGTTATGACCCCAAATCACAAGTTGTTACACTTTGTTCTATGGCCCCTAGAACTCAGAAGCCAGCCTTAGCAAGCATTGAAGATAAGATGGAGGGAGACAAGATTGTTTGGATTGTGCAAAACACTACTGATCTTGAGGTATCAAAGGTAGTTGTACACTTTCCTCACCTCAATGAGGCCAAAACCATCCAATTGTCAGAGAGGTATGACAAATTATTTGAGAATTCAATGAAGGTTGCAAAGGACATGGATCTAAAACTTACGATGATTAAAAAGATGGAGGATGAACTTGAGGATTTGAAAGCCAATCTTGAAGAAGCTTCAAAGGTAGTCCCTCCCCCTTCTTTGCAAATTGATGCTTCTCCTCAAACAGATGCATAAATTCCCGATAAGCCTACTGAAGACTTAGAGAAAATAAGATTGGATGCATCCTTGGATACCATAACAAAGATTGTGCAATATAGGCAAAATAGAATAAAGGAGAAGATGGAATTAGTCCATCAATCAGTTAGTCTATTGCACAAGGCCAATGATAAGGTGAATGAGTCACTAACCACTTTGGAGCCACTATTCAGTGTATGGTCAGGGAGGAGTTTATTGTTTGAGAAGCTTGATGCTTTACAGGAGCATAGGCCCGATATCCCTGAGGTAGTGACAAAAGTATATGAAAAGATTGGTTTGGTGAGTGCTATCTCAAAGTTTTTTAAAGGAAAGTCTAACCAGATAAAAGCCAAGTTGGCTATGTTTGATAAGGATTAGAGTAAGTACCTGCCTTCAGTGTATGGTGATGATGGAAGTGTAATCAGTGCAGATGAATGGAAGACATCTATGGTTGAGTTGATAATAAAACAAGAAGCTTTCCTTAATAGTGACAATACCTTAGACTTGGAGGGATGCAATGGTATAATTGATAGTTTATTTAAGGTTGAAGGTGATTGCATACAGTTTATGGTAGAGGCTAAAGGTATAACTGATTCCATGTGGGACCTACAGATCAAGTCATTACAGGAACTGCAAGCACAATTGGCAATCTGATGATGATGTGGCAACATGAGACAAAATGACAAAGAGGAAAAAGAAAAAGCTAGTTGTCCTAGTGTTGGAAGAATAAGAATAAAGTACACATGGCACCTGATCCAGAATTCTAGGGAGAGCATGTACCGAACAAAGGATGATGTAAGTTAGCCTGTAATGGCAGTTATCATTCATGCAACAAATCAAGTAACTGCTCTGAAATATCTTCAGACAAATGTGCCACTTGTAAAGGTGCAAGTAGTCTTGAACTACTTTCTATTTTTCCAGTCATTGTCATTATGGTTTGTACTTTTTGTTTGTAGTGCAAGTTATTTTCCTAGCCATCTGAAGCTTGTTGCATCCTTTCGAGGATTCCAAGATGGTTAGATGTATAAGTAGCAATTTTTTTCTCCTTTTGAAAGGTGGTGAAAGTTTTTGTAAAGAAAGTACTGAAAATAGAATCTGACTTCTTTGAAGTTATTGTTAAAATTTGTATGGATACAATTGAAAATTAATACAAATACACTGGGAATTCATTGCTATCTCTGGTTGTCTTTGTGTATGGATTCTTTGTTTTTCTTATGCATTAATTAGTAAGGCTCTTTAATGTGTTGTTCATAAGATGAATATAGGGGTTGAACTCAAAGTTTCTCTCAAGGAGAGAGTAAATCTTTAGGGAGGTCTCTAGGAAGTAAAGATCTATACATAAATTTGATGGCAGGGCTGGGAATTGGGATAATGAACTACTAGGCATTTCATTTGAGTTCTAGTATCTTTGTGATTAATAGGATTTTGTAGATGTTAAGTTTTGACTCTGACCCAATGAATAAGGCACTAGTTTTACCTTGATTTGCATCTTTTCACTACCAAAATATCAAAACCTATTCTATTTACTTTATTTGTATGTTACTTGACTGTATTTGACTATGTCCAAGTACATAGATCTATTTTATAGTGCTTTGTAGAAGCATTTGAGAAAGGTAAACCTGCTTGAGTTTCACTCAAAGTGAAGAAGGCTTGAAGCCTTAGTACCTTAGCATTTAAATTGTGTTGGATGCAATTGTTGGGAGTACATGAGTCTTGTGTTCAGTGAATTTCCTGAATATTTTAATCATCTATAGTTTTAAGTGCTAACAAAAATGGTGACTCTGCTGGGGACTAACTGAGTATGTAGTGGATTTGATTTATTCATACAATACTATCCATTGTCTTTGTTGTAGACCAGCATCAAAATTTCATTCCCATTTATCTGTGGGTGGCGACTTTGAAGAATATGTGTTTACCAGTTGTGGGTATCTGTAAAACTTGTCATATTTTGTTGTGAAATGCCATGAGTCGGCAAAGATATACTAGGTCATATTATAGAGATCATCCAGAGAGTAATATGGATGAACTACAAATGCCTAGTAGGAGACAATGGTCTAGAAGAGGTATTTTCAACCCTAGTTCTCCTAGACCCGTTAGGGATAGAATCCCTACACTCGTTCCTCATGAATCTTCCTCTTCTTCTGATGGACTAGAAGTTAATAGGAAGAGCCGACCTAGGAAAATTAATCCCATTCAAGAAGATGAACTCACTGATGTGGGTTTCTTTTCTGCAAAAGAAACTTTAGAGCAGTTAGGGGAAACATCTACTGCAGAAACCGCTTCCTATGATTCTGACAAGTTAAGAGAGGAAGTAGTAGCCTTGAAGAGGAAAGAACAAGAGTAATTAGCAAAAATTACTGAAAGAATGAAGGTATGAGAACAACAAATCTATGATTTGTTGATGGAAAGACAAGATCTCATAAGAAAAACAAAAAATAATGAGATCCAAGCTAAAAGCTTGAATCAAAATGTTCATAGTTTAAACAAAGAATTATTTGGAGATATAGGAACTCTGAGGAACCAAGAAAATGCTAGTAAACCTGACCCACATAGGGGTGAGTTTGCAGAGGAAGGTCTTGTCATTAGGCAATTACAACCCTTAGAGATTAAAAGGAACGAGGACCTTAAATATGCCCCTAAAGATGTTTCTAATAAAGGAAAGTAGAAAGTGGTTGGCATAAGCATTAATGAGCCTAAGAAAAATGTTGTTCCTTCTAACATTGTCTCCCAAGCAGGCTTAGAATTGGAAAAGGCAAGAAAGGCCAAGGAAGATTTGGCCCTCCAACTTGAAAAGTTGGAATTAGAAGCTGCTGCTGACGAAATGAAAAGAAAGATTGACTTCCTGCATGCAAATATGAATATGTCTGCCAACAGTTCTTTCCCTATGAATTCAGGAACAATGCCCTTTGGTCAACCTTGTAATACTATCCTTAAAGCCCAAGCCTCAAATACCAAGCAAAATGTACTTGGATATGTTCCAAACACCAGTGCTACAGTCCCTGTGATTGGTAGCCAAAATGCCATAATACCTGGTCAAAATGTTGGAGTAATAGCCTAGATCTCACAAAATTTCCAAAGAAGACCCATTCACCTAGATAGGTATAAGCCCTTATTTTTTTATGGTATTCCTAGTTAACCTAATGTTGTCCCTAATGAGATCAGGGAGAAGATCCCATTATTCACTGGTAACAATGTGATCACATGTGAAGAACATCTAAAATTCTTCACTGAAAAACTCAATGATTATGAAATTGAGCATGAAGATGTGGTAATGAAGCTCTTTGTTCAGTCATTGGTTTGAAGATGCTAGGGATTGGTATAGAGGTTTGCCTGAGAATAGTATCGCATCATGGGATGAATTTGTCAGGTGTTTCAAGGAACAATATGCAGAACATGTAAATTCAAGTTACATGCTCAATGAGTTTAACAATATCAAGAAGCATTACAATGAGAGCATGTCATAATTTAATGGTAGATTTCAAAAGGCCATGTACAAATTGTTCCAATTATTGAGATTAGATGATGCAGTTTGTCTAACCACATATTTCAATTCTATGGATGATAAAATGTCTTATCTCCTGAGAGATAAGAATCCTCGTACCCTGAGGGATGCCTTTAAATTGGCTATAAATATTGAAAGCAACCGAAAGGCATCTGGTCAAATGTATAAAAGGGATGAGGGTAGATTGTGGAAGGAAACTAGGCCACAACCTACAAGGCCTTCCAAGGATGATGATAAAATGGATAAGTTGGCCAATGTCACCAAAGACTTCCCAACAAAGTTTGAAAAGGGTGGCATAAATTTTCAAGATGCAAGACCACCTTATCAAAGGCAAGATAGACTACCTAATTTACGAGACATGCCTTATAAGACAAATTGGAAGGATGGGAGGCTTGCTCCAGATAACAATGAGCCTCAAAATGGGCGAGATACACCGGACCCTTTAAAGAAAAGAACAACACACAATGTGGAGAATACTCCTTGGTGTGTGGCTTGTAATATGATTCATTCACCTTTCCAATGTGTTGTGGCTCAGGCCTTGGGGGAAGAGGCTGATAACCCATATGCAAAAGATTATGAAGGATCTGAAAAGCCTGCTGTTAATATGTTTACCACTAAAGTGATGGGGGATATCTTATCTTCAGATGATGAAGAGATCTATTTTGATGTAGATCATAAGAGGAAGATTCTCTCTAATTATGAGCAGCAAGTATTCACTCACTCTGATCATCATGAGTCTGATAATGACATATATAGAGCTAATATGGTAGGGTCTGGATCAGATGAGAAACAATGGAGAAAGCCCAACGAAGATGAGATTAGAACTCTAACTGTGGCTACTATAACACAAGCCAAGTCCTCATACAATTTGAGGAATAGAAGGGTGGACATTGATCAAGGAGTCCCAAGGTCAGTTTTTGTCAAGGATAACCCTCAAAATAGGGATTCCCCAAAGCCCAATGTTGTAAATTGTAAGAAGGAAGGGCTTGTAACTAAAAAGAAAAAGAATGAGGAAATTGTTGCTAACAAGGCTAAGAGGAGGGCTGGTAGACCAAAAGATTCTCCTGATCTTTCTACTGATCCTCCTACCTTTGATATGAGACATGCCTTGTCTCAAATGAAGGTTTCTATCTCTTTACTTGAAATGTTGAAGATCAAGGAGCATAAGACTGCAGCCTTGGATCTCATAAGTGAGCAAGGAGTGGTCTCTATTGTGCAAGAGAAGGGGAGTGTAGTAGAAGGGCCTATTTTAGTTGATGACATTTCAAATGTATGTGTTGGAAGTATTGTGACACAAGAGCCTTCTTCTATTGACCCTTTCTATGTCACACTGATAGTGAACAATTTTCTGTTGAAGAATTGTATGATTGATTTTGGTGTTGCTACAACTGTAATGCCCTATCATGTGATGAAAGATATTGGATTACAAGTAGACACATCTAATGGTAGATGTTATGCTATGGATAATAGGGCAGTGCCTGTTGTAGGAACTCTAGTTGGGATTGAAGTAAAGATTGCTACATTTCTAGAGGCCACATACAAAATGGATGTGGTTGTTGTTGACACAAAGCCTCATTATGGTATGTTACTGTCAAGACAGTGGGCTACAGCAGTGGGTGGAAAGTTGCAACTGGACTTGTCATATGCTACTATTCCAGTCAATGGGACTGAGGTGAAGTTGTATAGGGAACCCCGTTCTTCAATCATGGTTGAAAAGGTTGCACCAGAAGACTTGAATTGTTTTGTGGACATTGACATGAATAATTTCATGGTTGAAGAAATAGTACCTCAGATGAAAAACATAGATCCAATAGTGGATGAGTTAGTATTGAAGCAAAATGGGCTTTGGCAAATGCTTTTTGATGGTGGATGCTCCAAGGAAGGATCAGGAGCTGGTGTTGTGTTCATTTCCCCTTCAGGTATTACATTTAAGTACTCTTTCCTATTAACCTTTGAATGCACTAATAATACTACTGAATATGAGGCTCTAATATTGGGATTGGATATTTCTATAAAACATGGAATAAAATGTTTAAAGGTCCATGGTGATTCCCAACTAATTATAGCCCAAGTGAGATCTAGATATGCTGCTAAGGATGAGAGATTGAAATTATACAAGCATGTTGTTTGGGATAGACTAGAGTTCTTTGATGCTTTCAATCTCCTTTGGGTAGAAAGGTCCAATAATATCATGGTAGATTTTCTTGCCAATGTTGCCCTAAAAAATAATGACATTACCCTCGCTGGTGTGTCCATGTTAGAAAATAAGAGTAGACCTGCAGTGCCTGATAATTTATATAATTGGCAAGTATTTGAGGATGATTTTGATATCCTTAGATTTCTTTAGGGCTTAGATCAGTATGATGGGCAACAAATAGACTTTAATGAAATACATCAGTATGTTGAGGGAAAAGAGTGCATTATGGGAAATGAGATAATACAATTACCTTCAAATCATATACCAAAAGGGTTAGTGGAGTTAGAAGGAATGTTCAAGATAAATGATGGATACTTGTCTCAGAAGTCTAACACAAAAATGGAAGACTTAGAGGAAGTAAACCTAGGTTTTGAAACCTCCCCTCAAATGGTGTATATTGGGAAGAAGTTGAGCAGAGAAGTTAGAGGAAATTTGATAAGACTGTTGAAGAGATACAAGCATGTGTTTGCTTGGTCTTATGATGATCTCAAAGCATATAGAGCTAATCTATTTCAACATGAGATCCCCCTAAAAGAAGAAACCAAGCCATTTAGACAGAAACAGAGACCTATCAACCCTTTACTAGCTACAAAGATGCAGGCTGAACTAACAAAATTGAGAGATGCTGGTATCATTGAGCCTATTAGGTATTCTTCTTGGGTCTCTAACCTTGTACCAGTGAGAAAAAAGAATGGTGACATTAGACTCTATGTTGATTTCAGGAAATTAAATGTAGCATCACTCAAAGACAACTATGGATTGCCTAACATGGAAGCTATGTTGCACAGGGTAACTGGCTGTGAGTTGTCTATGATGGATGGGTTCTCAGGGTACAACCAAGTTCTATTTAAAGAGTCTGAACAATTCAAGACAATGTTCACTACCCCTTGGGGAAATTATGTATATGTCTGCATGCCCTTTGGCCTGAAAAATGTTGGAGCAACTTTTCAAAGAGCAATGGATGTTGCTTTTAAGGAATTGATAAATGTCCTAATGGTTGTGTATCAAGATGACCTGACTGCCTATTCTAAGAAAGCTAAGGACCACTGCAAACATTTGGAGAAAGTTATTGTTAAAGCTTTAGAATTTGGCATTTCACTAAACCCCAAGAAATGTTAATTTGTTGTAATTGAGGGAAAATTGTTGGGTCACATAGTGTCAAAGGAAGGAGTGAGAATTGATCTAGAAAGAGTGGAAGCAATCAGAAAGGTTCTCCCTCCCAAAAATATCAAAGGTGTGCAGTCTTTTCTAGGACAAATTAATTTTTTCAAGAGGTTTATTACCAATTTTGCAGAGCTAGTCAAACCTATTGTGAAGCTTTTGAAGAAAGATGCTAAGTTTGACTGGAACTGTGAGACTCAACAAGCTTTTAAAAACATTAAACAAGCAATCTAAGAAGCTCCTGTTTTAATATCCCCTGACTATTCAAAGCCTTTTTCTCTATTTTCTTTTGCATCTTTTCATACAATTGCAGCTATTTTGTTACAAAAGGATGAAGAAGGGTTTGAATACCCTATTGCATTTTTTAAGTAAATCACTGCAGTCTACTGATCTTAACTATGAATTGATGGAGAAGCAGGTATATGCACTAGTAAAGGTGGTTAAGGCTTTCAGACCTTATCTGGTATGTGCTAAGGTAAATGCTTATGTACCCCATGCAACAGTAAAAGATATTTTGAGTCAAAGTGAGGTTACTAGAAAAATATGTAAATGGATCAATACGATTCAAGAGTTTGACATTGAACTCCACATAACCAAGCTTGTGAGAGGTCTGGGACTTGCCAAGCTCATGACAAAAGAAAATATGGACCTAGTGCAAGTAAACAATGTGGCCATTGGTAGGGAAGATGTGACAAGTATAGAGATGCAACCATGGTATACTAACATTGTTCACTTTCTCAAGTATGCTGCTTGTCCACATGATTTGAATGACAACCAAAGAAGGAGCTTGAGGTTGCAGGCTCAAAGGTATGTATTGATACAAGGTGATTTGTTTTGGAAAGATAATGATGGAATGTTGCTCTTGTGTCTAGATAAGTATCAATTTGAAAAGGTTTTAAAAGAGATGCACTCTGGGTTGTGTGGAGGGCATCATTCAGCTAGATCTATAGCCCACAAAATTCTAAGGGCTAGATATTACTGGCCAGTCTTGTTCAAGGATACCCATTCATATGTTAGAAAATGTGAATCATGTCAGAGATTTTCCAAGAAACTAAAATTTTCAAGTGCTTTGCTATTGAACCCTGTAGTTGCAGAAGCTCCTTTTGCTATGTGGGGCATGGATTTTATTGGGGAGTTCTCAGAGAAATCTAGTGGATGGCATAGTCACATTTTGGTGGCCATTGATTATTTTACTAAGTGGATAGAGGTCATTCCAACTAAAAAAGCAACCAATACAGTATTTATTGAATTCTAGATGAATAACATAGTTACTAGGTTTGGGGTTCCCATGAAACTAGTAATGGATAATGCTATGAGTTTTAGGTCCCAAGAATTTACTGATTTTTATACTGAGATGGGAATAGTTATGTCATATTCATCCCCTTACCACCCACAGGCAAATGGGCAGGCATAATCTAGTAATAAGAGTATTCTGCAAATTCTAAAAAAGACCTTGGAAAAGAACAAAAGGATGTGGCATGTGAAATTGAAATTGGCCTTATGGGCTGACATAATTGTTGAAAAGAAGGCAACATGAAAGTCTCCTTTTGAAATGGTATATGGTGTAAAGTCTTGGCTCCCTGTGAATAATTTGTTGCCTATCTACCAGTTCATAAGAGAAGAAGAGATGGAAGTCAATGATCCATTGCAAGATAGAATGATTCAACTAGTAGAGTTGGATGAGATTATAAGAGAAGGTCAAAAGGAGAATGTAAAACTACAACATAAAATGAAATATCTCTTTGACAAAAGAGCCACCACTAGAAAATTTCAACCCAATGACATGGTTCTACAGTGGAATGCCAGAGCTGAGGACAAAGGAAAGCATAAAAAGTTTGAATCCTTGTGGCTAGGACCTTTTATTATTCATCAGATTCATGGAAAGGATTCATACTACCTGAGAAATTTGAATGGCGAAGAACAAGAATTGCCAGTGCATGGACAATTCCCTAAGTATTTCTTCAATTGATTCTAAATATTTCCATGTACAGTAGGTATGTATATATGTACAGGTGAGTTTGTTTCTCTATTTTAGGTTAGGGTTTTGTGGTTTGCCACCCAGAGATTCATGGTTTCTAGCTGTGAACTTGCATTCAAGCATCCTCAGATAGAGCCACTATTGGGTATATTTTAGGTTTTCTAAGGTTTATGCTCCAGGTCTTGTTTTAAGTGTCCCTGCTCGTGTCTTCATCTTGTTTAGGGTTTTGAGAGCTTATCAAAACTTGTCATATTTGTGTTTTAAACCCTTGCCTTAGTTGTTTTTTCCCTGAATTGGTTAACTCTTTGGTTAATTTTGAGTGTGCCCTAGTTCTATCTATTTATGCGTTACTTTTTGGGTCACTTAACCTTTCCTTTTTGTACGCGGTCATTTTTCCTTGTTCGCTAAGTCATTCAATGTTTTTCCTTGTCTTTAAATCATCCAGCGATTCAATGACTGTGTAATCTCCTATTTGCTTGATTCTTGGCAATTTCTTTGAAACATCTGGCGACTTGGCATGGCATTTATCTCCTATTCTCTTAATCGGGCGGCTAAGTTCAAGATCTTTCAGTGATCCAGCGAATGTCGTTGATCGTCTCTGCAATCAAAGGTCATGTTTTAATCTCGCAAAGACTAGGTCCTACACAAAGACATTTGGCGATCTAGTGACTGAGTCACATTTTCATAATCTCTAAAGTCTGGTGGCTGTGACAGAGAAATTTGGTGAGAGATAAAGTTTACTCCAGTCACTTGATCTCGAGAAAAGGTGGCAATGCTCTAAATTATTTGGCAACTATGCCAGTGAAGTGTTCGTGGGATCTCAGAGTTAGTTGGTGATGCTCCAAATATTTTAGCAACTTGGTGAACAAAGCAAAGTTGGGATGTGTCTTCTTCAGTCACGCATTCTCAGAATAAAAAGGTTAAGTTTGTTAACCTTGGGAGATTAACCAAATCCTTTGGTCATTGATTCTTGTAATTAAAAGGTAAAGGTCTAAAGGATCCAATGAATTAGCAAGAGCCGCCGATTGCTCCTAGGATCTATGGTCAGCACATAATCTCAAGATATAACCTAAAGTATGAAAGGTATTCAGTGAATTGGAGATATAGGTTATTCGCTCAATCTCGAAGCCTGACTAGAGTTAGGCATTTCTTTTTGAGAATGCGAGATAGCCTTGTTCATTAAGTTGTGAGATAAATCAAGAGTTAAGTTTGAATTTCCAAGAATAAGAGATTTGGTTGTTTGCTGGTTCTCCAGATATGACTGTGGTCAAAGTGCTTTGTTTCATGGGTTTACGAATCCTTTGTTCACTGATTCTCCAGATGACTATTGCATTAAGGAAATGATTGTGAGAATTGGTGAAGTCTTTGGTGGCTTGTTCTCTGAGTATAACCACAGTTATTAAGAGTGTTCTAAGAATGTGAGATTGCCTTCAGTCGCTACATCTCTGATTGCAGCAGGGTAATGGTGAGTTGTCAAGGATAGTCTAAGGACCGTTGATCATCTATGGGATCAACGGTGGTTGATGAATCTCCAGATGAAGTCACAAGTTAAGAAATATTTCTGAGATTCTACGAATGGCCTTGTCATTGGATCTCCAATCTTCACCCTGGATTAGCATTTCTTTCGGAGAACATGAGTTCCTTTGTTCGCTGGTTCTCTGAATCATGTCTGGTTAATTTTTCATGCCAATTAATGTTCTAAGCCATTGCAATGTGGATAAAGTACTTTGCCAAGCTAGAAAAAAATGAAAAGTCATCCAATCAGGTTTTAACAAGGGTTTTTATCATTAATTAGGGTTTTAATGCAAAAGGTCATGATTATTGCTCTTGCGCTTTTTCTTGATTTTTTTAAATCATCCTGTCAGCATCCACGCCACGGCTACCCTGATTTGAAAGTTGGTAGTATGTAGAATTGAATGCAAAAGTGACCGAGCCAAGATTCATTGTGATTTAGCGATTGTACACATTCAATTCTTGAGGCTATATAGATAGGACTTCATTGCTTTATGTGCTTAATCATTCTGAAGGCAATTGTGATTGTTGGCACTGAAGCAGAGAGTGAGAAGTGCAAAAGGTTGTAGTTCTATGAATTTTTATTCCATCAAAATGAGTCATCTTGAGGCAAGTGTAGCATCATCTAGTGGAGCTGCAAAAGAGCAAAGCAGAGAAGAAAAGGGAAAGCCAAATTATTCAGATGAGTTTGTCAGACTGCTTCCTGGTACAAATCAAAACAAGAAGGCCATTGACACGACATTTGAGGACCTTATGGAAAAATGTAGAGACCCTATCACGCCTTCTGGCTTATGTTTTACTATATTCTCATACTTTTATAAAAATAGGCATAAGGCTATACCTATTTATAATGCTTGAGTGTTGGGAATGATAAAGTTAATAGTGCCTTATGTGTTTTTAGATGTTGATTTAATTATTGAGCTAGCTAGGTTGTATGACCCCATCTCCAAAACCATTAGGTGTGAATACTAATCTATTTTTATTTCCTTAGATAGGGGGTATTTCATAAAGGCGTTTGATTTCTATGCTTCTTCATCCACTGAAATAGATTTCAAGAAAGAAAAGCAAAAATATGCTAGTAATATTGGGTCGGTAAAGAGCCAGATAGTCAAACATATGCCCAAGAAGGATAAGTACATAGCCCCTCTCCCAACAAGTATGAATGATCCTTATCTAATTTCATCCTTGTGTCATTATATGAAGTTCTTGTGTCATGGGTTGTGTCGGGTTCTAGGAATAGATGGTGATGAAGAGAAAATGTCTGCTGAACTTTTAATGATTATCCTAGATATTCAGAATTCCCACACCAATACTGATTATGATTACATCCAGTATGTAATTGATAGGATGCATGAGGGGTTTGTGTTTGTTAAGGAAAATAAAAGACCTATTAGGTTCATTAATTATTCCCTCCTTACGCATTTAATATTATACCACCATGTCAATAAACTTGATGCACGAATGTTAAAAATAAGGACTTCTTTCGAAGGTAATCCCAACCCAGTGCAATATTGGTTAAGAGCCTGGAATTATACATCCAATGAGTGTAACTTCTCTTTTTTCCATAATTATTTTGTCCATCCAATTCTTCAGATGTTGGGAACAAATGTGGTAAGGTTGTCAACCAAGGTTTTGAGGGTTTTGAGGCCGATGCAATTTAAGGATAAATGGCTAGGAAACCACAATTGGGGAGATTTCTACTTAGGGAACACCTTCATAGTCATCAGAGTTTATGGTTGCTCCCAACCTCCACACTTACTTCTTAAGTTTGCACCTCCTAGGGTTGCTATGATGGAATTCATCTGGCAATTAATATGGATTGACAAAGAGCATGTAGCACCTCATAGGAAGGGTATCTTCACACCAAGGCAATTTAGAATTGGTAGCTTCTTGATTGGAAAAAGAGCACTGGACCAGGTCGGTAGCTAGCTCAATCACTTCAAAATGGCTACAGGTACTTGCCAGTATGTTGATTCTGAGGGTTTCATCAAGGTTGCCAGGATGACTTTGATTCCTAACATTGGAACAATCAGAGAGAATGAGGGCCTAGATGAGGAGGATGTAATAAGAAATATGTTGGACTTAGATGAAGCAGGAAGAAGATGGACCAAGTACTTTGATTTGCTGGACATAGAGATTAGACTAAAGAAGGTAGGAATTCCTTTTGGTGGTTATTTCCTTGAGCTCCCATATCTGCAAAGAATGTGAAAGATGATAGAGATGCATGGCACCCTATCTAACCAATTGGAGGGGATGATTGAGGTGAAATTGGATGTGCCAAGAGATTATTCCACTTCTGAGCCCAATGAATTCACTGATGAATCTCAAAAGGGTAGTAGCCCACCTCAAGGAGAGGATGCACCAATAATTGACTTGACTCAAGAACAATAGGAGAAAGAGGCTACTTCTAAGCCACCTTTGAAAAAATAGAGGCTTGAGGCTGGTGAGTCTTCAAAGGTGAGAAAGAAAAAAAAGGTAATTGACATTGCTTTAGCTGTTGTGCCTCGTAATAGGGCTTATCACCATCAAATGAGAAAGGCTATCAAGGATGGCAAGAAAATTTTAGGAAAAGAAGAAGGGGATTTACCCTTATTGATGGGAAAGGATGAAAGAGAACTTTATCAGGAAGAGTTTCTCATTAATGTCTAGTTTATCAAAAGCAAAGAATTTAAGGATTTCCTCATTTGGAGGAAGCAAGATGAAGTGAGAAGGTCCTTTCCTGAAGGAATGCAACCAAGTGAAGAAACTTTGAGGGCCCTGATGTCATATGATCCCAGTCTTGAGAGGATTACTGTAGAAGAGGCAAGAGAGATTATTAAATCAAGTGGCATGCTTCTAACTCCTAGATGGGACTTGACCTCTGCCTTCATCATTGATCAAATTAGAAAGCAGCTAGAGGGGAGCTTTTCATATGAAGTGCAGATAGATGACATATTCAGAGGGAGTGGTTATGACCCCAAATCACAAGCTGTTGCACTTTATTCTATGGCCCCTAGAAATCAGAAGCTAGCCTTAGTAAGCATTGAAGATAAGATGGAGGGAGACAAGATTGTCTGGACTTTGCAAAATACTATTGATCTTGAGGTATCAAAGGTAGTTGTACACTTTTCTCACCTCAATGAGGCCAAAACCATCCAATTGTCAGATAGGTATGACAAATTATTTGAGAATTCAATGAAGGTTGCAAAGGATAGGGATCTAAAACTTATGATGATTAAAAAGATGGAGGATGAACTTGAGGATTTGAAAGCCAAGCTTGAAGAAGCTTCAAAGGTAGTCCCTCCCCCTTCTTTGAAAATTGATGCTCCTCCTCAAACAGATGCATAAATTCTTGATAAGCCTACTGAAGACTTAGAGAAAATAAGATTGGATGCATCCTTGGATACCATAACAAAGATTGTGCAATATAGGCAAAATAGAATAAAGGAGAAGATGGAATCAATCCATCAATTGGTTAGTTTGTTGCACAAGGCCAATGATAAGGTGAATGAGTCACTAACCACTTTGGAGCCACTATTCAGTGTATGGTCAGGGAGGAGTTTATTGTTTGAGAAGCTTGATGCTTTACAGGAGCATAGGCCTGATATCACTGAGGTAGTGACAAAAGTATATGAAAAGATTGGTTTGGTGAGTGCTATCTCAAAGTTTTTTAAAGGAAAGTCTAACCAGATAAAAGCCAAGTTGGCTATGTTTGATAAGGATTAGAGTAAGTACCTGCCTTCAGTGTATGGTGATGATGGAAGTGTAATCAGTGCAGATTAATGGAAGACATCTACGGATCAGTTGATAATAAAACAAGAAGCTTTCCTTAATAGTGACAATGCCTTAGACTTGGAGGGATGCAATGGTATAATTGATAGTTTATTTATGGTTGAAGGTGATTACATATGGTTTATGGCAGAGGTTAAAGGTATAACTAATTCCATGTGGGACCTATAGATCAAGTCATTATAGGAACTGCAGGCCTACAATTAGCCATCTGATGATGATGTGGCAGCATGGGACAAAATGACAAAGAGGAAAAAGAAAAAGCCAGCTGTCCTAGTGTTGGAAGAAGAAGAATAAAGTACACATGGCACCTAATCCAAAATTTTAGGGAGAGCATGTACCAAACAAAGGATGATGTATGTTAGCTTTTAATGGCAGTCATTAGTCATGCAACAAATCAAGTAACTACTCTGAAATATCTTTAGACAAAGGTGCAACTTGTAAAGGTGTAAGTAGTCTTGAACTACTTTCTATTTTTCCAGTCATTGTCATTATGGTTTGTACTTTTTGTTTGTAGTGCAAGTCATTTTCCTAGCCATCCGAAGCTTGTTGCATCCTTTCAAGGATTCCAAGATGGCTAGAGGTATAAGTAGCAAGTTTTTTCTTTTTTTGAAAGGTGGTGAAAGTTTTTGTAAAGAAAGTACTGAAAATAGAATCTGACTTCTTTGAAGTTATTGTTGAAATTTGTATGGATACAGTTGAAAATTAATACAAATACACTGGGACTTCATTTCTATCTCTGGTTGTCTTTGTGTATGGATTCTTTATTTTTCTTATGCATTAATTAGTAAGGCTCTTTAAAGTGTTGTTCATAAGATGAATATAGGGGTTGAACTTAAAGTTTCTCTCAAGGAGAGAGTAAATCTTTAGGGAGGTCTCTAGGAAGTAAAGATCTATACATAAATTTGATGGTAGGGCTGGGAATTGGGATAATGAACTGCTAGGTATTTCAGTTGAGTTCCAGTATCTTTGTGATTAATAGGATTTTGTAGATGTTAAGTTTTGACTCTAACCCAATGAATAAGGCACTAGTTTTACCTTGATTTGCATCTTTTCAATACCAAAATATCAAAACCTATTCTATTTACTTTATTTGTATGTTACTTGACTGTATTTGACTATGTCCAAGTACATAGATCAATCTTATAGTCCTTTGTAGAAGCATTTGAGAAAGGTAAACCCGCCTGAGTTTCACTCAAAGTGAAGAAGGCTTGAAGCCTTAGTACCTTAGCATTTAAATTGTGTTGGATGCAGCTATTGGGAGTACATGAGTCTTGTGTTCAGTGAATTTCCTAAATATTTTAATCATTTGTAGGTTTAAGTGCTAATAGACTACTTATAAATCTTGAGGAGAGGCTTGGGTCAGGAAAGGTGGTTAGGTTTTAGGACCAAGGGTTAGGGTTTAGGACCAAGGGTTAGAGCCTTAGGGTCAAAGAGATAAGGATAGCATTAAAGGTTGAAAGGATCAATGGTTTCTCACACGTGTGAGAAACACTAGGGAAGTGTGCTAGGGGACAAGGGTGGAAGAATAGAGATAGGCTCTCATTAAGAGGTTGTAAGAGTTTTTAATGAGGGTGTAAGAGGTCATTAATGAGGGTGTAAGGCTCATTAATGAGGGTGTTGACGTTGAGTCAAAGGGAGAGGGTTAGGCTAAGAGGGTTAGGAATCACCCCTTAAGTGGGGCTAGGGAGTGATTAGGAATGATAGGATAAGATTATGGGATTCTAGAAGATATCTAGGATTTTGGGTTTTTAAATAAATATTTAATTTATTTAAGGAGGATTTGGTTGAGCACTTTATTTATTAAATTAGTTTAATAAATAGGAGGGATAAACATTTAAAATTGATTTAAATATTTTTGGAAGGGATTCCTTAATTAAATAAATTTAATTAAGATGGGAGGGGATAATAATAATAATAATTAATTAAATAATGATGATGTCATCATGACTTTTATTAATTAATTTTTTTAAATTATCAAGTAGATTTTTAGGTGTCTACACTTGTATATTAGCATAATATATCATAGTCCTTTCATTGTCAAAATGAGAACACAATAGCCTAATCAAAGACATGAGTTATAAATTCATATCATTTCATGGGTGCATATATAGAAGCCATAAAATAGTAAATACCCTCACAACAATCCTATTCATCTATTAATCTTCAACACCACAATGGACATAAAACAATTTCATATGCAAAACCACCTTGATGTGAAGAGTTATGAAACATGATCCAAAAAAAGAGATAGTTATATAAATGAAAATGCTAGAGTCTGAAAAGAAAACTATATTCTTTGTAATGACATAGGTTCCTAGGAGATTTAATATTAAATCAAAGTTTGAAAGGCTTGGCTAAGCACAGTCTATCTTCCATATTAACATAAATAATATAGAAACAAAGTCTTTGCAAATAGTTGTCTTAACAAATACTGAAAATAATAGTCTTCTTGATAACTAACTTATTATTCTTTGTGATCAAACTAGCCAACCCATAAAATAGAAAGAGTTTCCCCTCTTCTAACCAATCTCATAACAAGAAAATATTCCCCATCATGACATGTGCACTACAAAAAGTGTCACATTGATAAATCATATTTTGGAAATTAGAAAGGAACCACTACAATTGAGCTAGAAAATTATTTGCATCTCATGCCAAACATGTGTCCCAGGATAGAGAAGAATCACCTGACCCCACCAGATTCATTGAATGAATAGAAACTACCTCATCTTGAACTCTTCTCTTGACACACATCACAATGACAGAGTTTCTAGCAAGAGACCACCTAGCCATTTCTCCCACATTTCTGTAGACACAACACATGTCTCACAAGAGAGAGAGAGAGAGAGAGAGAGAGAGAGAGGCTCTACAAACAAGAGGCAAGAGATAGATACACCAAAATGGGCCTTCATAAGTCATCCAAAAAGTGAAGTCTAAACAAGGATAAATACATCACATGCCTCAGGTTGTCTATATAGATATATACAATATTTACAAAATGTTCTTGATGCTTAAAATATGGAAAAATAAATGTGCAATAATGCTTTACAACACTCATTTTTGTATTCAATATGGTAGTAGTATTAAAGAAATATGAAATACATTTACAAGAAAATCCCTATGATTTCTTATTTAACAATTTGGATGAGCAAGATGATTGATATACAAAAACCAAAAGTGATGATGTTGTGTCTAATATTGTGACTTATAAGATTATCACTTTTAGAAATAGAATTTTTGTTCTTGAATATTGTCCTTCCACACATGCAATATATATTTCTGTGTGTGTGTGATATGGAAAATGGTGATCAATGGTAGAACACCAAATTCTATATACATTGGAATACCAAATTGGTGCGGAGGCACCTCAAATTTTGTAATTTCCTATTATTATTGTCTATAATTATGAAAAACTGTACACATGAAAGTAATCGATGAAACGAGTGGAATCATGTAACCGAAAACTGATGTAATGAGTGGAATATCCAAGAAGTAATTTGTAACTGCCGAAATGTCTTATAAGATGGCAAATGTAATGAGTTGATAGGGAGGAAGCTACGAGATATAGGAGAAGTGTGAAAAAGTTTGAAAGAAGAATTAGCTCTCTAGTTGAAGGCCAGAGAGCCGTTATAGCTATGTATGCATTTGAAGTTTTATATATTGTAATTCAATCAAACGGTTTAGTTTCTACAAATTTCTTTGGTCATCTCCGTAGCTTGAATATTATTTCTCCTGCAGTTCGGTTTGTAGTTTCCATCACAAGTTGGTTACTAGATGCTTTGTGGTTTTCATTTTCATTTTAATGAAAGAGATTCAATGTAATGAATTGGGTTTTATGATTGACTATCATTATTAAAGAAATCAGCTGGTTATGTATCAGTTTTTGAGTCTTTGGAAATTGATTTTGAATATTCTATGTTTTGCTTGTGTTTGGTTTACATTGCAGTCCCGATTTGGGAATGTTTGGACAGAGTAAAGTGTAGTTTATTTGTGTGTCAGTTCTTTATGTCAATCAATTTGGGATATGAAAATTGTTTATTTAGTAAATAATGGATTCTAAATCCATTTGTTAATTATGGAATGTAATTAAGTTTGAAAATGGTTTTGCATGAACCGTTACACGAATCTTAAATTGGTAAGTCAGGTATGCAGCGTGGAGGAAATTAAGAGATGAATTTTTGTCAGTCATGTTAGAAGGCACCTGCAAGTGACTTGGTTGCATAGACATTTGTGTTTGGGATAGTCAACGATTGTGAAGAGTCACAACCCATTTCCCAATGAAGTCCCTCCTATGTTGAGCTCAATGTTTGGAAAAGGAGGAAAGGAAATAGTGATTGCTTAGTGATAAGTTTGATCCAGCAAGAAACTATGGAGCATGATTTTAAGTCGATATTGTTAGCCTGACATTGTTATTTTTAGGATAATGAAAGAGTTTGAGCCTCTGATTCAATGTTTGTCAAGAAAGAATCAGTGAGATATGCAGAATTGAGGAAGATATTGAAGAGTTAGTAGATTTGAGTGACTGGGTCAATGCTGCATTACATTAGAATGGTATTGGAGCTCAGAAGATTTTGAGCATGTAGAAGGAAATCTACACTAGGCATGAGCATTGTGGGTTCTTGTGATGAATTAATTTAATGCTTGTTAGTTGATCCACCCAAGATGCAGAAGGACAAAGGTGTTCTTTGTGTATGGAGATCTTAGTAGAGGTCTTGATACTATCTCCAGCGAGATAAAATTGGGTAGAAGGTGCAAGGAGAGCAACCACTTAGAGAAGGGTGGGAAGCATCTTCTAGAATCTTGTGTGGGTAAGATGGTAGTATGGTGGTGGTGTGAAGTAGTAGCATGAAGAGTGGTGGACAACAACCGACCTACACTCCATTTATGGGAATCATGTGAAAGCAACAGAGGACACAACGAAAGCATTGACCCAGTGATGTAGCCAAAGAGGTGAAAAATTTATTTGCAACACTCTCACAACGCATTTCCATGGGACATGGAAATATTTTAAGCCTGTGATTATGGTGCAAAGGCACCTCAAATTTTGTAATTTCCTATTATTATTGTCTATAATTATGTAAAACTGTACGCATGAAAGTAACTGATGAAAAAAGTGGAATCATGTAACCGAAAACTGATGTAATGAGTGGAATATCCAAGAAGTAATTTGTAACTGCCGAAACGTCTTATAAGATGGTAGAATGTAATGATTCGATAGGGAGGAAGCTACAAGATATAGGAGAAGTGTGAAAAAGTTTGAAAGAAGAATTGGCTCTCTGGCTGAAGGCCAGAGAGCCGTTATAGCTATGTATGGATTTGAAGTTTTATATATTGTAATTCAATCAAATGGTTTAGTTTTTGCAAATTTCTTTGGTCATCTCCGTAACTTGAATATCATTTCTCCTGAAGTTCGGTTTGTAGTTTCCATCACGATTTGGTTACTAGATGCTTCTTGGTTTTCATTTTCATTTTAATGAAAGAGATTCAATGTAATGAATTGGGTTTTATGATTTACTGACATTATTAAAGAACTCAACTAGTTATGTATCAGTTTTTGAGTCTTTAGAAAATGATTTTGAATATTCCATGTTCTGCTTGTGTTCGGTTTACGGGATATAGGAGAAGTGTGAAATTTTTTGAAAGAAGAATCGACTCTCTAGTTGAAGGCCAAAGAGCCATTATAATTGTGTATGTATTTGAAGTTTTATATATTGTAATTTAATCAAATGGTTTAGTTTTTGCAAATTTCTTTGGTCATCTTCGTAACTTGAATATTATTTCTCCTGCAGTTTGGTTTGTAGTTTCCATCACGAGTTGGTTACTAGATGCTTCATGGTTTTCATTTTCATTTTAATGAAAGAGATTCAATGTAATAAATCAGGTTTTATGATTGACTGACATTATTAAAGAACTTATCTGGTTATGTATCAGTTTTTGAGTCTTTGGAAATTGATTTTGAATATTCCATGTTTTTCTTATGTTCGGTTTACATTATAGTCCCAATTTGGGAACATTTGGATACAGTAAAGTGCAGTTTGTCCGTGTGTCGGTTCTTTATGTCAATCCTGATTTGGGATATTAAAATCATTTATTTAGTAAATAATGGATTCTAAATCCGTTTGTTAATTCTGGAATGTAATTAAGTTTGAAAATAGTTTTGCATGAACCATTACACGAATCTTAAATTAGTAAGCCAGGTATGTAGCGTGGAGGAAACTGAGAGATGAATTTTTGTTAGTCATGTTAGAAGGCACTCGCAAGTGAATTGGTTGCACAGACATTTGTGTTTGGGATAGTCGACAATTGTGAAGAGTCACACCCCATTGCCCAATGAAGTCCCTCCTATGTTGAGCTTGATGTTTGGAAAAGGAGGAAAGGAAACAATGATTTCTTAGGGATAAGTTTGATCCAACAAGAAACCATGGAGCATGATTTTAAGTCAATATTGTTAGCTTGAAATTATTATTTTTAGGATAATGAAAGAGTTTGAGCCTCTAATTCAATATTTGTCAAGAAAGAATCAGTGAGATATGCAGACTTGAGGAAGATATTGAAGAGTTAGCAAATTTGAGTGACTGGGTCGATGTTGCATTACATCACAAACCCACCCTTAGAAAAAATATAATTATCACAACCCAAAATGAATGAAGGGGTGCTAATGCACGTTTTAGATAAAGGGGGACTTTAGGGTATTCCCTGTACAGACATAAATGTATGTATATAGGATGTAAAGTATGATAAACACTTATGCAATGATAAAGAAGATGATAACTAGAAATGTATGATATCAAATCTAATGTATCATATTAAGTACTAAAGAAAAACAATAATGGTGTACTCACCTTAAGGACTAAAAGAGGACAAGTAATATTCAGATCTATAATTGACTACTGAAAACTTGTCGAAATCAAGAACCATCTGGGATATAGAACTTTGAGACCTATAACTTCTGATCATGAAACTTATAGATTCTCAGGATAATGCTGACCCAAGTTGGCCTAGTCCCAAAAAGTGAGCCTAGTCCTGGAAGGGTTAAAACTAATAAAATCTGTAGAGGGTCAAACCCTGGTTCTAAAACCTTGAAAATCTAGATTTGAAAATGCGCCACCTATTCTTGCACACAAGAAAAATGGGGAAATTATTGTGGAAATGGACTTGCCTTGGTCAATCCCCTATATAGGAATTAACTGTCAAAGGAAATAAGAAATGCATGTAAAACAAGACAAATGTAAGTATTCACCTTGCTTGTCAAACCCTCATGGATGGATGTTAGGATATGATAAACCCATGAAGATGTTTTTATGATTGAAATTTGTTATAGAATTAAGGATTTCCTCACAAATGTAGTTGATCTACACTTGAAAAATGCTATATCTTTAATGAATGTATGCTTGTTCACTTCAATGGCTTAGAAGAAGAGGAAATAAGAATGGAGGTGGATCTTCTTGCTTGCTTGTGAATTCCTCTACTTGGCCATCATGGAAGAGAGAAAATTGAATCAATGAGATAAGATTTCCTTTGAATGTATCTTGAATGGAAGAAAACTTGAATTGGGAGCCTTATCTTGAAATCTTGAATCCAAAAGAGAACTTGAAATCACCAATAATTGTTTGCACATAGACTTGATTGGATGAAGATGATATTGCATATGGATGTTGTGGACTTTAAATAGATGTGTGTAATAGATGTTCAAAATATGAATCGTATATCTCAAAATTAGAATCTTTCATATCCTTTTATACTCATTTTGGGATCCAAAATTGATAGGAGATAATTATTAAGAGAAGGAAAGAAATATCCCCACATTGGCCCTAGAGCCTATTAAAAAAAACCTCAAAGGACTAGGCCAAATTCAGCCTAGTCCCAAAAAGGCATTTTTCAAAATGACCTTTAGGATGTGGGAAATGTGAAGAGATTTGAGGAGAGAGGAAAAATAGGAGTGAGAAATTGATAATAAGAACATTTAGATCTAGGAAATCACTAAAATGGGGCCTAATAGATCCTAGAGCTTCCAAATTAATGGGTGCTAAATTTTTAGGACGATACTATGTGTGTGTGTGTAATATTGTTTCTATTATAAACAATATATGCCTACAAATGGTGGTCTTTGATATGTACGATATTATGCTTACAACCAAAATAGTCAATTAGGCCAAATTCTCGATATGATCGAATCTAATATGGACAAGAAATTAAGTATAATGTTCAATGCATCCTTAGATTGTATTTGAATTTCTTCTTATATCCTTACTTGCCAATTGACTAGAATGTGTCTCACCTTTATTAATAATACTTCATTAGTAAAGGCCTTGTTAATGGTTAACCATTTGTTACCTAATCAACTTAGTGATTATAGTTAAGAATGCTTATTGTTTTAATCACCCAAAATCGGGCTAATAGAACCAAAGGCCCTATTTTCCCTAATTTGGAGTAATCTCCTAATTGTGTTAATTTGATTCTTGATTATTAACATAATTCAATAAAATCAATGAAATTCATAAATCAAGCATTTAATCATCATTAATTGATAAAAAATCACATTTATTACCTCTAAGCTCAATTAATTAAATCAATCCCATTAAATGCATGGCTAGAGTAATTAATTAAAACAAATTAATAAAAAGGCTCAAAATTACATGTCACCTCTCAAGGGACAACAAGGAAAAATTCATCCAATGAGAGGAGAGTCAGATGGAGCATCTCACATGGATCAAGGAAGGATGCATCTCAACCACTCTTCCCAAAATTCATCTCAATTGTCGAATTTGATGAATTTCTATAAAAGAGAATTTTAAAAACTCACAACATAATAGTTAATTGTATTCATATCTAGATGGTAGTAATTTGAATTCATAGATAATTATATCACATTTCAATTGAATAGCTTAATTGGTTAAATAATTAATGGCTTTGTTGAATCTTTCATGATTCTTAATTTCAATTCATTAGAATCTCTCATTCTAGCATTGCATTGTCACTATTTAGAGTTTAAGGCTGAGAGTAATCTAGATTTTAAGCATACTCTTGTTAGTTAGAGAGAAATGGGACAATTTTATTAGTATGTTTAATCTTTCAATTGCTTGATTTGCTAAAAAATTATCTTATTAAAGTGTTGTGTTGCAGGCTAGCAGGTACAATAATTCACACACACATATATGGCACCCACCATGGGATAAAGCCACAGATTTTCATGTTTTAAACTAATTTTTTGTCGTTGTCTAATAGAGCTAGGAATGCATTTCGGGCTATATGTCGCATCTGTGAAATTGGATCGCACCCGGTCAAAATAGGATCGCACCTGGGGTTTCCTAAATCACAAAAAGGTTAGGATCGCATCTAGTGAGCTTTGTATCACTTTTGGGATCCTTAATTGCATTTGGTAAATATTGAATCGTATTTGGTTATTGATCACATTTGGGACTAAAATAGGATCACATTCAATTACCTTATTTACAAATTTGATTCTTCTAATGGCTAATGGGTGAATGTTGTAATTCTGGTTGATCTGTACAGCTTAACAGTGGTTTGCAAGTTGAATTGTCCAAGAAAAATAGTAAGAAAACTACTAATGAATTGTTTTGTAGGTTGCCTCAAAGAAATCAACTAAAATTGTTAGAATAACTGAGAGGGGGGTGAATCAGTTATCCGGTGTCCCAATTCCAAGTGTACAATTCAAAACTGCTTCTTCAATTTTTGCTCATCGGTAAACAATAAATACTTTCACTGTCTGTGCTTTTATTGATTACCAGTCTAATTCTATAATAGTTACCGATAAAATCTAACATGTAACATGAAAAGTATGATAAAAAATAAATATCACAATCAACACATAACACAAGAGATTTAACGTGGAAACCCTGTAAAGGGAAAAACCACCTGGGACTGACAACCCAAAATTTTTCACTCTTCTAAAGTGAGGTCGGTTAAGACCCAACCCTATTAAAGATTTACAAACACACTGTTAGGTGTGACCTTGTTAGAGGATTTTAGACTAGAAGTTATCATCCAACCATCATTCACTATGGGGTTGACAGGATAACAATTTTCATTCTATGAATGATACATCATAAGACTTTTAGAGTCCACTTGATTAAGAGATTTTGACTGTATACAATGGTTAAATGTGTAACAGTAAATGATCTACCTTAATACAACTTCAATTGCAGATTACAGATCACTATTTAGTCCATACAAATCCTTCTGACCAATATTTCACTTTAGATTCAATACTGTATCAACTTACTGTCTGTCGGTAATTGCTCTTTGTAGCTCGGTAATTATTCTGCAGCTCGGTTCTTACTAACTAGTATGATCAGAATGCATGAAAACCTTGTTCACGTGATATTCCTACAGCTTCTACTTCTTCCGACATCATTTCATAAAGAAATTATGTTCTCTTATATAGAAGGGTAAATCATTTTCTTCTCCACCATCAAATTTTTCTGCTTAACCACATTCATAGATTTTGCCGCTTCAAACTTTCTCGACACTTTTGTCAATAACACGTTTGATTCTCATCCTTTAGATCTTTTCTAAATTTTGTTAGCTGTTGATCTGTGTAACAAACATTATCTATTACCTCGATGTTATACTCTTGCCAGCTCATCAATCTTATCGGCTAAACTAATCATTTAATTCATTTTGTTCTACTCGGTTAACAAAGAAATGCATCGGTGAACACTACTCGGTTAATATTATGATCGGTATACACTACACTCCATCGGTGTATACAAGAATTGCTTCATTTACCGACAACACTACTTTGTGTCTTTCAGCTCTATACTTCATAATAGATAAATGCAACATAATAAAGTCAATATCATCAAGTCATAGACTCATCAACAAGTTACTCAATGTGTTCCTTATCCTCATCTATCATGTACATCTTTCTCTATGTAGATTTCTCTATTCTTCATCTCTTTCACCTTTCTTCAGATGTCTCGGTATAGTAACTTACAAGATAAGTGTTGTCAAACTAGTTGACATCAATGACAACATAATACTAATTTAATCATATTACATATCTAATTAGCAACTCCTCAATGATCTTTAATCATGGATTCTTCAATCAGATTCCAAATCAGTTGTAGTCCAACAATCTCTCCCTTTGGCATTGATGGCAACTCAAGTAATATGAAATGTACCATACACATACCAAACATATATCCTACAACTTTGTGAAAAAAATGTTATAAGTCTCGAATAGACTTAATATGTTTAATCACTACATTACTAAACCAACATTAGATAATATAGCTTTACCATTCTATAGTTGTGTTCTTTTTAGTTCTCTTGTTCCTGCTTCTGTTCTCTGTAACTAATCTTCAATACTCTCTCTCATTTAGATTGTCTCTCCCTTAGATAATTCTCGTTGGTGCTTGTTCCTTTTTATAACTTGTTCCTTGTTCCTTTTCATATTGTTTATCTCTCCCTTTGATAGAAATGCCAAAGAAACAAATAAACAATCAATTCTGTCATGCTCTGTATCTCTGAATACTGATATCCCAATCGGTTCAAGTTCTTCAAACTTAATCACAACCTTGAACATGATTCAAAGTGTGAACTATGCTACATCAACATGAATGATCTTCTGATAAAATTAGGCTGATGCAACATCTAGATCACCCTAGTGACTGATAGACAGGGGACAAACCCCAAGTCTAGTCCTCAATTATTCAAATGTGTCCTTCGGTAGAGGCTTTGTAAAAATATTTGCAAGTTGTTCTTTAGATGTGACAAATTCCAACTTCACTTTCTTCTCTTACACTTGTTCTCTTAAGTAATGATACTTAATAGATATATGCTTTGTCTTAGAGTGCATCATAGGATTCTTTGAAATATTAATAGCACTAGTGTTGTCACAATATATAATCACCGGGTCAGTGATTACCTCATTCATTCCTTCCAACACTTGCTTGATATATGCAATGTTTGAATAGTTAGTAGCAGTAGCAACATACTCTGCTTCAACTATAGACTAAGAAATACAAGCCTACTTTTTACTTGTCCAGGTTACAAGTCTTTCACCAAAGAAAAATGCTCCTCCGGTGGTGCTTTTTCTATCATCCACATTTCTAGCCCAATCAGCATCGGTGTAAACTTTCAGTTCAAACTTCCCTTCCTTAGGATACCATAATCCATAATTCTCTATTTTCTTCAAGTATCTTAAGATCCTTTTTGTAGCTATCATGTGTGATTCTCTAGGATTAGCAAAATTTTTTGCAAAAATACCCACAGCATGTGCTATATCTGGTCTACTGTGAACTACGTACATTAGCTTACCAATCATGGATCGGTAAAGTGTCTGGTTTACCTCTATAGTTTCATCCTCCTTTGTCAATTTGCATCTAGTAGCCATCGGTGTCCCCACAGGTTTAGCATCTTCCATGCCAAATGTCTTCAGTATTTCCTTTATGTATTTAGATTGTGTGATGAATATTCCATCACTCTGCTGAATCACTTGTAGTCCAAGAAAGAACTTAATCTCTCCGAACATAGACATTTCAAATTACTTTTTCATTTCATCAGCAAATGTCTTGTAGAAAAGCTTCGAGCCTCCAAAAATAATATCATCAACAAATATTTCAGCAATGATAATAGTATCATCAGTATCACCTTTCATATACAGATTGTTGTTTTCACTTGTTCTAACAAATCCAATACTTAACAAGTAAGTATGTAGTCTTTCATACCATGCTCTCGGTGCTTGCTTCAAACTATATAAAGCTTTATGTAATCTACATACCATGTCTTTATTGTCAGGATCAACAAATCCTTTAGGTTGTTCGATGTAGACCTCTTCTTCAAGTATACCATTTAAAAATGCAGACTTCACATCCATTTGATAGACTTTGAATTTCTTGTGTGCAGCATATGCAAGTAGCATTCTAACTCCTTCCAATCTAGCAACAGGTGCAAATGTTTCACCATAGTCAATGCCTTCTTCCTGTGCATATCCCTTGCATACCAATCTAGCTTTGTTTCTTATGATTCACCATTTTCATTCAGTTTATTCCTGAATATCCACTTAGTACCGATAACATTCTTATCTTTTGGTTGGGGTACTAAGGACCAGGTTTTGTTCTTCTCTATTTTCTCTATTTCCTCCTTCATTGCATTAACCCATTCTTCATTCTCCAATGCGACTTTCACAGTTTTAGGTTCAAATTCACAAATTAGACATGTACCTTGTCTTGTTTTGCTTCTAGTTTGCATTCCATCATGTCCGTCTCCAATGATTTGTGTCTCAGGATGATGTCTTCTGACAAAACTAGCTAGTACTTGATTTCTCCTTTCTTGCTCATCCTGTTCAGGGTCATTTCCTTTCTTAGTAGCTCCATCTTGTTCATTGGTTTGTGTTGGTTGTTGTCCTGTATTATTTCCCTACTGACTGTTTGTCACAGCTTGCGGTGTCGGTAGATACTCTAGATATTCAATGTAAGTGAATCTACCATATTCTTCTAGTTCCTTTGTACTTTCCTCTATGTTTTTGTTATCAAACTCATCAACACGAACATTAGTACTTTCAACTATCTTATTTGTTACCTTATTCAAACATTTTTATGCTTTACTTCTAGAGGAATATCCCAGAAATATCCCTTCATCTCCTTTAGAATCAAATTTGCCATTTCTCTCATCTTTTAAAATAAAGCATTTACTTCCAAAAATTCTTAAATAACTTACAGTAGGTTTGTGTCCAAACCATAGTTCATAAGGTGTTCAGTTGGTATCCTTCTTCAGTTGTACTTGGTTAAGAACATACACAGTTATACTGACAACTTCCCTCCAATATGTCTGAGCAACATTCTTCTGTATCATCAAAGTTCTAGCACCGTCAATTATAGACCTGTTCCTCCTTTTAGCAATGCCATTTTGCTGAGGTGTCCTCAGTGCTGAGACCTGTCTTTTAATTCCATACTCATTACAAAAATTAGTAAATTCATCAGAGATAAATTCACCTCCTTTATCAAATCTTAAACATTTTATTTATTTTCCAGTTTCTTTCTCTACCTTAGCTTTATACCACTTAAACATTTTAAAAGCTTCAGATTTCTCTTTCAGAAACATAATAGTCATTAGTCTAGTATAGTCATCAACAAAAAGAATAAAATGTCTATCACCAGAACAACTCTGAGTTCTCATAGGACCACATAGGTCGGTATGAACCAACTCAAGTATCTTCTTTATTGAGTAGTCTTTACTTTTGAAGCTAGACTTAGTCATCTTACCCTTCTGACATTCATGGCACATGGCATGATCAAGTTTTGTCAAGTTAGGCAATCCTCTAACTCTTTTCTTTTTACTAATCTTGATCATATTGTCAAAGTTCACATGGCATAACCTTCTGTGCCAAAACCAAGCATCCTCATCCTTTATTAATAAACAAGAAGATTGATCCATATCAAGATAGAATAAATTACCTCTGGATTGTGTACCAGTTCTGACAAGTCTTCCTTCATCATCATATATCTTCACCTTTTTTCTCTCAAAAGACAGTCGGTGGCCTGAATTGTTCAGCTGAGCCACACTTAACAAATTATAGTTCAATCCATCTACCTAGTATGCATTTTCACATTGTATTCTATCATTGATCATCAGTGAGCCTTTACCTCTTACCATACAAGGTGCATCATTTCCCATTCTCATAGATCCTCCATTATATTCAACAAGATGATCAAACTTCTCTACATCATCAGTCATATGATGTGTACAGCCATTGTCTATGATCCATGTATCATTTCTGCTTACTTTAGATATCAGTGCCATCTCTTCATGTTTCTCTTCTTCCTCTGAGTCATCTTTCATAGCAACAAATACAACTTCTATATCATCATCAGAATCAGATTCAGTTTCAATATCTTCAGCTATGTAACATGCCTTTTTGCCTTTTTCATCTTGGTAGTCTTTGTTGTTGTGTCAGTAGCCTCTGTTGACTCTTCTGCCATAGCTTCCTTTAGATCGGTCTTTGGATCTATCATCATCTTTCTTCTAAGGACATCTAGCAGCGATGTGACCAACTTATTTACAATTAAAGCATGCCAAAGGTAGCTTACCTTTATACCTTCCTTTTCCTTTGGGAAATCTTTTGGCCATAAGAGCTTCAAGATCATAAAGTTCATCATCGGTATTGTCATCACTATCACAATTCTTGCTATTTCTGCTAGAATTTCCAATCTTCAAAGAAGACATGAAAGTGGATTTAATAGAAGGAACAACACTGTTATCAAATTTGTTTAATTCAAAAGTTGTAAGTTTACCAATTAGAGTGTCAAGAGTAAGGTTAGATGTAGCTCTTGTTTCATGAATTGCAGAGATCCTGATTGCATAAACTGGTAGCAAAGTTCTGAGAATCTTGCTTATTACTATTTCATCATCAATCACTCCATCAGATGCTCTAATAGCATGTACCACCTATTTGAGTTTATTTGAATATTGGACAATGTTCTCACCTTCTTTCATTCTCATATTATCAAATCTGCCTCTCAGACTTTCAACTCAGACTCTTTTGACATTCAGATCTCCACTATATATTAGTGTTAATTTATCCCACATTTCTTTGGCAGTCATGCATGTCTTAATATCTTCAAATTCAATGTCAGTACAGGTAGCAACAAGTTCCATCATAGTAACATTGTGTTCATGCTTGTCCTTCAGTTGATCAAGAGTTAAGGGACCAGTGGGCGGTTGTATGTAGCCATTCTCCATCAGATCTAGTGCAGAATTCCCATTTCTAGATATGTGTAGCTTCATCCGGCTTTGCCATATTGTGAAGTTCTCTTTGTTTAGTTTCGGTACTTCCCTCTTATACATCTTGAGAACTTTATGCTTAAGTCCTTAAAACTCTATTCCAAGCAACCAGTGCTCTGATACCAATTGTTAGAATAACTAAGAGGGGGGTGAATCAGTTATCCAGTGTCCCAATTCCAAGTGTACAATTCAAAACTGCTTCTTCAATTTCTGCTCATCAGTAAACAATAAATACTTTCACTTTCTATGCTTTTACCGATTACCAGTCTAATTCTATAATAGTTACCGATCAAATCTAACATGTAACATGCAAAGTATGATAACAAATAAATATCACAATGAACACATAACACAAGAGATTTAACGTGGAAACCCTGTAAAGGGAAAAACCACCTGGGACTGGTAACCCAAAAATTTTCACTCTTCTAAAGTGAGGTCGGTTAAGACCCAACCCTGTTAAAGGTTTACAAACACACTGTCAGGTGTGACCTTGTTAGAGGATTTTAGACTAGAAGTTATCATCCAACCAACATTCACTATGGGGTTGACAGGATAACAATGTTCATTATATGAATGATACATCATAAGACTTTCAGAGTCCACTCGATTAAGAGATTTTGACTATATACAATGGTTAAATGTGTAACAGTAAATGATCTGCCTTAATACAACTTCAATTGCAAATTACATATCAATATTTAGTCCATACAAATCCTTCTGACCAATATTTCACTTCAGATTCAATATTGTATCAACTTACTGTCCGTTAGTAATTGCTCTTTGTAGCTTGGTAATTATTTTGTAGCTCAGTTCTTACTAACCAGTATGATCAGAATGCATGAAAACCTTGTTCATGCGATATTCTTGCAGCTTCTACTTCTTCCGGCATCATTTCATAAATAAATTATGTTCTCTTATATAGACGGGTAAATCATTTTCTTCTCCACCATCAAATTTTGCTGCTTAACCACATTCATAGATTTTGCCGCTTCAAACTTTCTCGGCACTTGTGTCAATAACACATTCGATTCTCATCCTTTAGATCTTTCCTAAATTTTGTCAGCTGTCAATCTGTGTAACAAATATTATCTATTACCTCAATGTTATACTCTTGCTAGCTCATCAATGTTATCGACTAAACTAATCATTTAATTCATTTTGTTCCACTTGATTAACAAAGAAATGCATCGGTGAACACTGCTCGGTTAATACTGTGATCGGTATACACTACACTCTGTTGGTGTATACAAGAATTGCTTCATTTACCGACAACACTGCTTTGTGTCTTTCAGCTCTATACTTCATCATAGATGAATGCAACATAATAAAGTCAATATCATCAAGTCATAGACTCATCAACAAGTTACTCAATGTGTTCCTTATCCTCATTTGTCATGTACATCTTTCTCCATGTAGATTTCTTTGTTCTTCATCTCTTTCACCTTTCTTCAGATGTCTCGATATAGTAACTTACAAGATAAGTGTTGTCAAACTAGTTGACATCAATGACAACATAATACTAATTTAATCATATTACATATCTAATCAGCAACTCCTCAATGATCTTTAATCATGGATTCTTCAATCAGATTCCAAATCAGTTGTAGTCCAACAAAACTTTCATGCATGTATTCATTTTATTTCTAGAAATTTAATCACAATTTGATGTCAATTTCCAATATAATCAGAGGATTATGCTCTTTTCCCTTTGGAAAAATTAGAAACTCAAAAGTTAGATTGGGATTTAGGGTCAAATTGGAGTAAATTGATATTAAGCTTGCATGATGTGTTTGATAGGATAAAATTTCATGGATAGGAGATTATGCTCTTCTCCTTAATGGAAAATCAGAAATCTAGACTCCTAAGCTGCCAATCCTCTTTACTTTCTTGCAATCAATTTTAGAGGGCCTGTCAGTTGAGGTAAAAAGCTCTTGAAAATGACCCAAGTGAGGACAAGTAGAAGCTAACCCTTCCACCTCACTATAATAAAGATGCTTCCTTGAGATGAAAATATTAGAAGACTTAGTCGGTTTTATTCTTGGAACCTTGATTTGATCATTTCTATGGATATGCTTGGATTTTGTGTAGAGTGGAGCCGCTTAAATATTTCTTGCAAGACTACACAAATTCAAGTACTCGTAGGGCTATAGGCCTCAATCTCATTTGTGGGACTATGGGAGATGATCATGAACAAATTCCTTTTCTAAGAAACCTAAGTTAGAAACCACCTAGATTACCCCTAAAAATTTCATAATGCTTGTGCAAGGCAAATAGTAATTGCCGCAAGAATTTTATCATATTGAGCCCTCATAGACATTACTACTAAGCTAATATGGCCTCCAACATCCATTGTGTGTCATTGGGCTATCATATTCTGATACAAGGGCATCCAAGGTTAAGGCAAGGACATTCTGTGTCCTTGGTAAACTGCATGGAGTGTTTGTGTTTTGGTTGGTTTTTACTTAGTTGCAGCCTTGACCGATGGTCTCGATCATTGAAGGAAGCTCGGTCACTGAAGGAACTCGGTAGTCTTTGGCACTTAGTGAAATGGTTTCTCGGTCATGCCTGTGGTGCTCGGTCAATACTAGTGCTTGATGATGCCTGGCGTGCTTGATAATTTTATTGTTACTCAGTAGTTTAGACTTACCGACTGGAGTTCTATGTGATTTGTGAGCTGACTTGGTGAATTAATTATTGGTAGCCATTGTCTTGACTTATTTGTTTTGGGGAATTAAGGGTTTCATCCAGTTGACTTGTGGCTGATGATTAGTATTTAAGGAGGGCTTGGGTAGATGTTTAGGAGAAAAACTTAGAGTGAAGAAAGGTTCATGACTTGGAAAACTTAGTGAGTCAGATCTGAGGTTCTGAAAGATGGAGTTGGTGAAGTTATGGAAAAGTTCTTGATGTTCTTACAGATCAGATTGTAATATGATAGTCCTGTATAACAGAGCTAGGGGTTTGCATACTTGGAGACAAGGAGATTTCTTGGAGGCTTGCGAGGTCAAGTTTAGATCTACCTTAGGGTTTTCATCAGTTTCTGATTATCTTCATAACTAAACTAGCTGAGATTGTATTGGATCTGATTGTGGATCTTGCAGAATTATTTCATTTTGTAATTGGCCCTAACCTGGAAGGCCTTATAGTTGGGCATGTTAGTGCAAATTGATCGAAACATTTGTGGTGTTGTTTATTTTGTTGAGTATTCCATTGTGTAATTCTTTTGGCTGCAAGGTTTGGATTATCCTTCATTAGATCCACCATCCTTGACTGCATAAGGTGGTATCAGAGTGGAGTGTTGTTCCTGCTGGAGCAAAAGGTTGATCTTGTTGAAGCAAAAGTTTGACCTAGCAAGGTTGATCTTGTGAAGTTGATCTTGTTGGACTAGAGATTGTGCATAATCTAGATTGCAGATCTGAAGCACTAGACTTGTGAAATTGTGCCCTAATTTTTTACAAGGTTATAGGTTGAGATATGACTTGTTGCAACTCAAAAATTGTCACAAGGTGATCGGTGAGGGTTTTTTGCAAAGGGTTTCTTTTATCTTTAAAGATGCCTCTAAGAAGATTGGACCCTAGAGTTATTTCAGATCTTTGTGATACTATTGAATACTGGATCACAGAGAAGGTGAAATCAGATTTCAGATCTGAGATGGAATTGATGAAAAATGATATGGTTGCCGAGACCATGAGAACTGTTGTTGGTATACCTTAGAATGTTGGTACTGAGGATGGCTATGAAGAAGCTGTTGAAGAATTTGAAACTGTTGGATCTAGTGGTGATGACCAGAGGAACAGATCTAGTGAAGATAGAACTACTCAGTTACATAGATCTACTGCTCAGTTTAGTAATTATCGAATGGAAGTTTCTACTTTCTTTGGTACTTTGAAACCCGACAATCTAATTGATTGGATTGGTGAACTTCTAGATTTCTTTAAGCTAGAAGAAATTGAAGATCCTCTTCAGGTGAGATTAGCATAGACAAATTTGAAAGGACATGCTGCTCTTTGGTGGAAGGAACTACAGAGAGACTGAGAGGATGAAGGTGAAACAAAGATCAATCGATGGAGATTGATGTGACTTAGTTGAAAGCTAAGTTCATACCAGCTGACTATGAGCTTGACTTGTTTAAGAAGTTGTAGAATCTGAAGCAGAAGGAATTATTCATTGAAGATTATACCGAGGAGTTCTACAAACTTACTATTCAGTCTGGACACCGAGAGCTTGGTAAGGAAAAGTAGCTCGGTATGTGAATGGTTTGATATTCAATATCTAGGATGAGCTTGGTATGCTGAAGATTGATTCTATTGAAGATGCTTATCAGTATGCTTTGAAGGAAGAAGATAAGTTGAAAAGGAAACAACCTAGTAAATCCTGAGGGAAAGAAAAGATTGATCACTTGGTAAAGGAGAAATTGACTGATGCAGAAGATGAGCAAAAACCTGTGGAACCAAAGAAGAAGACAAGTAGAGTTATCTTTAAAGTTACTTGTTATAATTGTGGAGAGAAGGACACCATTCTTTTGAGTGTACACAGAAGAAGGTTGACTGACAAACTATTGTGATGAATGAGAACATTCAGAATGAACCTGAATCAGAGAACTTGCTGCTTTGGTGAACATTGCTCAGTATAAAGGATGAACCTTGTCAGAGGAGTAACTTGTTTAGAACCTGATGCAAGAACTGAAGGTAAACTCTGTGATGTTATTGTTGATAGTGGTAGCACTGATAACCTTGTTGCTGAGGACCTGGTTCAAAACTTGGTTTGAGTAGAATGAAACATCCTTGTCCTTATAGGCTTGGTTGGTTGCAAGATTTTCATGCTTTGGAAGTTAGAGAACAATGCTTCATTGATGTTTAGATTGGGCAGTACAAGGATCTTGTGCTTTGTGACATTGTGAAGATGAATAGTTGTGATATATTGCTCGGTAGACCTTGGCAATATGATTGCAGAGCTATTTATGACTGTATCAGAAATGTGTTTACTATTGAGAAGAATGACAAGAAGTTTTCACTAATGCCTTTGATGGATGCAACACTCAATAGGAGAAGCCTAAGTATTGGTATCCAAGTTGAGATTATGGATCCAGAGAAAATGAATGATCAATATGGAGAACCGACCTATACATTGTCAAGAAAAGACTTGAAGAGACTGAGGAAGCTGAAGTGGAACTATTTGCAAGCGGAAAAGGTGGAGGACTTGTATGTGAAGAACCAATTTGGGATTTATGTGTTGAATCTTGGAAGATGTTCTTCTCACATATGAACATCTTTTGGAACTTGGGGTGTCTGATGCAGGGGCATCTAAGGTTAAGGCATGCACATTTTGTGTCCTTGGTAAACTACATGGAGTGTTTGTGTTTTGGCTGATTTTTACTCAGTTATAGCCTTGACTGATAGTCTCGGTCATTAAAGGAAGCTCGATCACTGAAGGAACTTGGTAGTCTCTCACGCTCGGTGAAATGGTTGCTCGGTCATGCTTGCGGTGCTTAGTCGATACTGGTGCTCAGTGATGCCTGGCATGCTCGGTAATTTTACTATTGTTCAGTAGTTCAGACTTACCGACTGGAGTTTTGTGTGATTTGTGAGCTGACTTGGTGAATTAATTGTTGGTAGCCATTTTCTTGGGCCGACATGTAGAATTAAATGTTTATATACATTTGTAAGCCAACTTGTATGGCATTTAATTATTTGTTTTGGGGAATTAAGGGTTTCATCCAGCCGACTTGTGGCTGATGATTAGTATTTAAGGAGGGCTTGGGTAGATGTTTAGGAGCAGAACATAGAGCGAAGAAAGGTTCATGACTTGGAAAACTTGGTGAGTCAGATCTGAGGTTCTGAAAGTTGGAGTTGGCCAAGTTGTGGAAAAGTTCTTGATGTTCTTGCAGATCAGATTGTAATCTGATAGTCCTGTATAGCAGAGCTAGGGGTTTTCATACTTGGAGACAAGGAGATTTCTTGGAGGCTTGTGAGCTCAAGTTTAGATCTACCTTAGGGTTTCCATCAGTTTCTGATTGTCTTCAAAACTGAACTAGCTGAGATTGTATTGGATCTGATTGTGGATCTTACAGAATTGTTTCATTTTGTAATTGGCCCTAACCCAGAAGGCCTTACAGCTAGGCATGTTAGTGCAAATTGATTGAAACATTTGTGGTGTTGTCTATTTTGTTGAGTATTTTTCTGTGTAATTCTTTTGGTTGCAAGGTTTGGACTATCCTTCATTAGATCCACCATCCTTGATTGCATAATATTCTAAGGCTTCTTTAAGTGTGTTCCTAAGCCAATGAACAAGCATTTCCAATCTACACCAAGTTATATGGAAAATTAGGTGTGTATTTGGTCTTAAAACAAAGTTTCTTGATGTGTTTAAATTACAATCCAAGATAAAAACCCTGAATGAAAAAACTACAGACATTTTCAAGCACTCAAACTCCCTATAATTAGACAAACAAATAAATTTTTTTACAAAATTGACAAAGTTTTCCTCAGACTAACCATCGGAAGGTCACATTTGGTCTCTTGTATTAGATCCCATATTACAGGTCACATTTGGTAATTACAGAGTCGCATACGGTATACCCTGAGTCACATTGGATTAGGGGTCGCATCCAAGATTTCCTAGATCACATTTGGTAACTAAATAGGTGGAAATAGTATCCACCCTAAAATGCATGGGGGAATATGAGATCTACTTCTAAATCCACATTCCCAAAGGAGAGATCCAAATTGATCAACCAAAACGTTAATGCACAATTGAATCAATTTATGGAGAATATGAAAGAGGAAGAAAACCTTATATTTCCCTATGGATAATATGTGCTTGAAATCTGAAATAATTAAAAGGAAAGTACTAACCTCAAAATAGGGAAGATTTGGAAAATACTAATTTTTGATGTCTTTGTGTAGTTTCGAGCAATTTTGCAACCTATTTTGGACTGGAAATGCCGAGACAAAGAAAACCCAAAAAACTTTTATCTTTCTGACAAAAGGTAGTCTTTGACCCCAATAAAAGGTCAAAGGCTACATTAATATTTTGAAGGTCGACTCTGACTTTGTTCATAGATCTCAGAAGTTTGCTGAAAAGGGTATCCAAATCCAAGCTCATATCCGCAATTCCACACCTGTACCTACAAGAAAAAGAGGGTTTTTGTTGTTTGTATGGGGGGTTTTCCTTGGTCAAACCCCAATTTAGGAATTAACCTTGAAATTGAATTGAAATTGTATTGAGCATAAACAAATTAAATGAAACAATTCACCTTGCTTATGTTGAAGTCCTTGTAGGGGATCTGAGTCCTCAAATCCACAAGTAGGGATGCTCCAATGGATGTAGAATGAATGTAGGATGTCTCAAATCAATGAAATTTGATCTTCAACACCAATCTTGAATGGATATTTTCATATGAGGAGGCTTGGATGAATGTGGAAGGATGGATCTTCAAGGGGGCTCCAAAGAGATTGAATCCTTCAATGGCTAACAATGGATCTCCTTGATGAATGAATGCTTGAACACTTGAATGCTTGAATTCACTTTCTTGCACTTAAGGGCTTGAGATGAGATATGAAAACTTGATTGAGAGCTCTTCTCACAAAAACTTGATGGTGAAAATGAGAGAGGAAGGCCTCCTTTTATAGTAATCTAGGGCACAATCTTCTAGAGGGTCCACCTTGGAGAATTAAAATCCCAATTAGGTCCCAACCTTTAGAAATATACCTATATTAAATGCAATTAAGGATTTACCATCCCGAAACTCAAAATGGCCAATCCGGAGGCAGAAAAAAATAATCTTTCCAAAACCCAATATCCAGAAATTAGAAAATCTTGAAATTTGAAATCTGGGTCAAGGTCGAGGTAGACCCTGCCCTAGGTCAGGGTCGAGGTCATCCCTGACCTAGGTCAAGGTTAAGGTTGACTTTGAACTTGAGGTTAAAAACCTCAGGACCTCAATCCAAAGTGTTCAGAAATGTAGAAATAAGGTGGAAAACAGGTGCAGAGAGAAGCAGAACGGGGGGAGAAAGCTAGATACATGAAAAGACCCGATCAAGGTGCTTAACATGACCCCAAACTACTTACTCAGAGGGCTAAACACTCTCATCATGGAAGTGCTTCCATTTTAAGATGATACATTAAGCCCCCAATTTAGCAAGAGTATGGACTCAATGCAAACTCTTGGTAAAGGAGATCAAAATGAAAAGATAATCTTATCGTAATCCAAGGGACAAAGAGAAACCTCAAGCCCCCAGGAACTCAAGTCTTCATCGACTCCAAGATCACAATAAGAGAGACATCTCTAGAGAGAGAGAGAAAGAGAGGGTGTAATTATCTTGCCCAATGAGAACTTATGTCCCATTGTGAACCACACACGAAAACAACGCAACTAGAAAGATGGAATTGAACTGCCTAGTGAATGTGGCTACTCACTAGTCAACCCATCAAAGATTTACCCTTAGGAATATTCTATTCCATAAGAATAAAACCAAAAACAAAAGAGATCCAGTCTTAAGGACACCTTCGACCTTAAGGGATATATATATATATATATATATATATATATATATATATATATATATATATATATAGATATATATATATATATACACACACACACATACATACATACATACATACATACATATACATATATATACATATCTATATATATATATATACATATATATATATATATATATATGTATGTATATATATACATACATACATATACATATATATATATATATATATACATATATATACATATATATACATACATATATATATATATATATATATATATGTATATATATATATACATATATATATATATATATATGTATACACACACACACACACACACACATATATATATATATATATATATATATACATATATACATATATGTATATATATATGTATATATATATACATATACATATATGTATATATATATGTATATATATACATATATGTATATATATATGTATATATATACATATATGTATACATATATGTATATATATGTATACATATATGTATATGTATATATATATATACATATACATACATATATGTATATATATGTATATATATATATACATATATGTATATATATATACATATACATATATGTATATATATATATACATATATGTATATATATATACATATATGTATATATGTGTACATATATGTATATATGTGTACATATATGTATATATGTGTACATATATACATATATGTATATAAATATATACATATATATATATATCTATATATATATACATATATGTATATATATAGATATATATATATATATATCTATATATATATACATATATATACATATATGTATATATATGTATATGTATATATATGTATATATATATATATATGTATATATATATATATATGTATATATATATATATATATATATATATATATATATATATATATATATATATATATGTATGTATATGTATATATATGTATATATATATATATATGTATATATATATATATATATATATACATATATACATATATATGTATATATATATATATATATATATACTCATTTGAAATTGGAGGGATCAAGAGATCCTAAAATATAAATCCATGCTTTAAGGATTAGTTAATAATCCAAAAAGGGAGAAATGGTATCTTGAAAAATAAATATGCGTACCGAAAAGTGTGTGTGTGCAATAGGTGAGTAGAGCGTATGCCCCCACGTTAAAGTCATTGCTAACACTTTAACATGAGCAATGGCTTTAATAGAAACATAAACAACTCCACTGATTACGTTTCCACGTTGAGATGCCCCTAGATGAAGACAAATTAAGGGAAATATCACATAAAAATACAAAGAACACAGAAGGGATCTACCTACCATGGGGTAAGTATGATCATAAGATAATATATATATGATATTATTGCAAATTAATTGACATCATTCCCCAAAGAAAGTAGAACTACAATCACAAACGAGGAAAGATTACATAAGATATATGAAGAAGAATCTTTTTGGACCATGACATGGAGACCAAAAAGAATCAGTGCTACCACGTGTCGAATCCAAGCAAATTATAAAAGGAAACATTTACAAACAATAGCACATTTACAACATAACATGAAACAACATATAGAAGAATAGAGATACATATAGAGGAATTGAACAATAGTTTCGATTCCTTTATCACCTTGCACCAACTGAGTAACAAGGATCGTATAAAAGAATCTAACAAAATTTAGCAAACACATTATGGGAGAAGCACAGTACAACAAGAAAACACACAAAAAAGATACCACAAAGGACAAGCCGATCAAGCGTGCCGCCTACTCTCCCCATCTTGTTGTATATCATTTAGGGAAGGTGGGTAACATGCAAGAGGGACTATATCCAACATATTAGGAATGATAGCCAGTTCCAAACAAGAATCCTCTTGAGAATCACAATGTTCGAGACTAGGTGTAAGTGTTAATTGTGATGAAAGCATATTAGGTAAATCAATGTCAATGTCAATGTCAATAGTCTCATATTAATCATTAACATCATCAGTATCATCAAGAGTATCTTCTTCATCCAAATTAATCAAAATAGGATCTAAGATATGAATAGAATCATCATAATCATGCATCTTAACATCATTATTAGTAAAAACTTCTTCTAAAACATCATGCATAGATTTATCCAAAGAAGGTAGAGATCTTTGAAGAACAAAATTACAAGCTTTAGCATGAGCATGATGTTTCTTACAATGTTCATTAGTAGATCAATTACTCTTTGATTTACTTGAAATAGGTTGAGAACTAGGAGGAACAACCGCAAGATCCTTTACAGGTTCTTTACGAAGATCAATAGGAGGAACTTGACTAAAAGAACTAGAAGCCATAGTTAAAGGAGGTATGGAAGGTGTAGGAAAAACACCATGATTAAGATCCATAGGAGGTATGCTTAATTCAAGAATTTGAGGATGTTTATAAGCTTGATATGAACAGAAAATATTATCAGGTTGAGGAGGACATGAATTAGGTAATGAAGGCCAAAAGAAATCAAGAGCAACACAATCTCTAGGTTTAGAAGGTTGATATAAACTATGATTAACCATCTTCAGTTCTTCATCATGGACAAATTTAAGACATTTATGGATAGGTGAAGCAACAGTATGCATGGCATTCAACCAAGGCAAACTTGGCTTAACTTGAAATTGATCAAAAGTAGGAACAACAACAAAGGTAGTGTTCACAATTTTTCTACAAAGTTCAACTAGTAAAGTAATAGAACCAAATGATGGATAAAGAAAACCATTACAATTCTGAATCCACACATGTGCTATATCATAAGAATCATGTTGTAAGCTTTTCATAAAAAGATTTTCTTCGGTAATAACATTGACTAAGGATGTAGGATCAACAAGACAACTAGGAGTAGGTTTCTAAGAAATCCTAGCACAACTATAAAGGGGACCATCAGGAGCTTTAATAGTCTCAGAGTCATCAAAGGTAATCAAAAGTTCCCAAGGTCTTTTATTCTTAGGTTGTTGTTGAGGTTTAGGTTGAGTTTTCAATTTAGGCTTAGGTTTTGGTTGAGGTTGAGATTGAACTTGAGGTTGAATTTGAGGTTGAGGTTGAAGTTGAGGTGGAGATATAGATTGACCAACATGCTCCACTTGATTAACAACCTGATTGAGATCATCCATCTTTGAATCATACACAATTTCCATAGTAGATGGCTGAGCAATGGTATTAGTATCATGCGTAGGTAAAGGATTTGTATAGATTTAAAGGTTTTGATTAGGAGGAGAGATAGGTTTGTTTCCACTACCATCAAGATTATCAATATATAAGGCATTAGAATCAATTAAGTCTTGAACCTTATGTTTTAAAGAATAACACTTTTCAGTATCATGACCATTATGACAGTGATATTGACAAAAAGATTTAGGATCAAATGATTTAGATGTAATTGTAGCAAGTAATAGAGGTCAAATAGGAGGTAAACTAATCATATTAGCAGTTAACAACCTATTCATAATAACATGTAAAGATTCAGAAAGAGGAGTAAACATACGATTTAATCAAAAAGAAGTGGATGCGTAAGTGGCATTGTGAGATTGAACAAAAACTTGATCAGCAACTGCATTTTCCTATTTGTTTATCTTGACATAGTTGTTGAATTTTTGAAATTTGTTTGGATTAGGAGCAGCATCACTTTTATCAACTAGAATAGGAGCCATTGGAGTGTTGCTCTCAAATTGACTCACTTGTAATTGATAATGTTGAAGTGCTGCACACAGTTGCTAAAAAGAGGTAAATTCAGTAAGAAAAATCTTATCTCTAATATCCTTTTGCAAATTTGAAATAAACATATGTTGAATATCAATATTAGGAACAAGATAGGAAATATGAGCATACAAATGCTTAAATCTACCAATAAATTCAATTAATTTTTCCTTAGTACTTTGTTTACAATGCATCAAATCAGTCAAAGACACTTGTGGGCCAATATTGTTTTGAAATTGTTGAATAAAGGCATTGGCATGTTGTGGAAAGGAATCAATAGAATAAGGAGGCAAGGAACAATACCATTATAAGACCTTGTCATGAAAAGTTCAAGCAAACAGTTTGGCTAAAATCCTATGGTCATGAGCATAATCACTACAAAGGATTTGGAATGTTTTAACATGATGAACATGTTCTCCTTTTCCATTATAATTCTCAAGATGAGGCATATCGACTTGCTGAGGAATAGGAGTATGAATAATGTCTCTGGAAAAAGGACTTCCCATGTCACATGTAGGAATAATAAACTTATTTTGAGTTAGGGAAGCAAGTTGTTGTTGTAAGGATGACACAGTTTGAGCCAAACTGATGATTGTTGAATCATTAGATGAAATAGGAGTAGTAGCAATGTTAGAAACACTAGGTACAGTGTAAGAAGCTACAAGAATAGAAGACACAACTGGAGGAACACTAGGAACTACAGTTGGAATAAGTAAAAGGAACATTATGATATGAAGGTTGTGATGTAGGAAGGGACACAAGAGGAACACTCATAGGAATAGAGGGAACTGTCACAGTCACCAAAGAAGGAGTATAGGTAGGAATACTAGGTAAAGGATTAGAAGAGGGTTCTACACTAGTGATAGGAGGAATCAACCCTAAATCTTGAGCTTCTTGAGCTAGAGGTTTAACATTTGAATGCACGAGGTGAGTAATACCACACGAGAGGTTAACACCTTGATCACTATCATGAAGAACTTTCTTAAGAGCCTCAATAGCTTGAATAGAATCTTGATTATGGTTCTCTTGAATAAGCCAATTACCCATTTTATCAAGTTCAGTTGAAATTTTTTGGACTTGTTCAGGAGGAACTCTTAAAGCATCATCCTCATCATGAGATGAGTGAGAAGAGTTTTGATCCATAATAGGATTAGAATCATGAAGAATCAAATTATCATCCAGGATCCTAAGGAAAGGAGAAGAAGATTCAGGATCAAAGGCACCCATGATTCTATGACTTTGTCTAACCAGAATGCTATAAGTAGGACTAAAGGTAGTAAAGCTCATAAACCAATGCAATGCAAATGAACTAAACTAACACCAAATATTTTGATTTTATATGAGATGCAAACACATAAAAGGAATCTAATACATGCAAGATCTAACACCATAAAACATAATAAAGCATCTAATTCCACAAAAGAAAGGAGAGTAAGTATGTCGGGTTCACCAAAATGAATAGGTGGAAATAGTATCCACCCTAAAATGTATGGGGGGAATATGAGATCTACTTCTAAATCCACATTTCGAAAGGAGAGATCCAAATTGATCAACCAAAAGGTTAATGCACAATTGAATCAATTTATGGAGAATATGAAAGAGGAAGAAAACCTTATATTTTCCTATGGATAATATGTGCTTGAAATCTGAAATAATTAAAAGGAAAGTACTAACCTCAAAATAGGACAGATCTGGAAAATGCTAATTTCTGATGTCTATGTGTAGTTTCGGGCAATTCTGCAACCTATTTCAAACTGGAAATGTCAAGACGAAGAAAACCCAAAATTTTTTTATCTTTCTGACAGAAGGTAATCTTTGACCCCAATAAAAGGTCAAAGGTTACATTAATATTTTGAAGGTCGACTTTAACTTTGTTCGTAGATCTTAGAAGTTCACCAAAAAGGGTATCCAAATCCAAGCTCAAATTCATAATTTCACACCTGTACCTACAAGAAAAAGAGGGTTTTTGTTATTTGTATGGGGGTTTGCCTTGGTCAAACCCCAATTTAGGAATTAACCTTGAAATTGAATTGAAATTGTATTGAGCATAAACAAAGTAAATGAAATAATTCACCTTACTTATGTTGAAGTCCTTGAAGGGGATTCAAGTCCTCAAATCCACAAGTAGGGATGCTCCAATGGATGTATAATGAATGTAGGATGTCTCAAATCAATGGCATTTGATCTTCAACACCAATCTTGAATGGATCTTTTCATATGAGGAGGCTTGGATGAATGTGGAAGGATGGATCTTCAAGGGGGCTCCAAAGAGATTGAATCCTTCAATGGCTAACAATGGATCTCCTTGATGAATAGATGCTTGAACACTTGAATGCTTGAATTCAATTGCTTGCACTTGAGGGCTTGAGATGAGATATGAAAACTTGATTGAGAGCTCTTCTCACAAAAACTTGATGGTGAAAATGAGAGAGGAAGGCCTCCTTTTATAGCGAACTAGGGCACAATCTTCTAGAGGGTTCACCTTGGAGAATTAAATCTGAATTAGGTCCTAACCTTTAGAAATATACCTAGATTAAATGCAATTAAGGATTTACCATCCTGAAACCCAAAATGGTCGACCTAGAGGTGGGAAAAAAGAATCTTTCTGAAACCCGATATCTGGAAATCAGAAAATCCTAAAATTTGAAATTTGGGTCAAGGATGAGGTAGATCCCGCCCTAGGTTATGGTCAAGGTCTTCCCTAACCTAGGTTAGGGTTGAGGTCGAATTTGACCTTGAGGTCAAAAACCTCAGGACCTCAATCCAGAGTGTTCAGAAATGCAAAAATAAGGTGGAAAACAGGTGCAGAGAGACGCATAACGGGGGGAGAAAGCCAGATACATGCAAAGACCTAATCAAGGTGCTTAACATGACCCCATACTACTTACTCAGAGGGATAAACACTCTTGTCATGGAAGTGCTTCCATTTTAAGATGATACAATAACCATTACTGGAAGTCACATCTAGAGTGTTGCATCCATGACAGAGAGCACTTTTGCACGTGCCAGAAGATTGAGTTTTGGATTTTTGAGTACCCTTTTGAGTCTTTTGTCAGCTTTGATTTGTAAGATAACTGAGAGGGGGGTGGGTGAATCAGTTAAATCAGTTATCCTACAGTCCCAAACTCTCAAATGTACTTTTTCAAACTTATTCAATAAATCAAATAGCTGGGTAATATAAAATATCTATCTTTCTGATCATTTACCGAATACCAGTAATTATCCAAAACTCTCTTTACCGATTAATCAAATATGCAACATGTAAAGTATGATAGCAAAATAGTCATAAATAACACATAACACTATGATTTAACATGAAAACCCTACTAAGGAAAAACCACATGGGACCGGTAACCCAAAAATATTTCACTCTTCTGAAGTGAGCTCAGTTAGGAGCCAACCGTGTTAAAGGTTACAATGCACACTATCAGGTGTGACCTGGTTAGAGGATTTATCACTAATAGATAACTTTTGACCAACATTCACTATGGGGTCAATAAGATAACAATTAACATTCCTTGAATGTCATATGGAAATACAAAAAGACTATTAAGTCCACTCGGTTAAGATATTTTGCTGAATCAATGGTTAAACTAATATAGTACTTATCTGATTCAAATACAACTTACAAATATTCATATCAATTCTAAGCTAATAAAACTCATCTGATCAATAATATTTTGACTTCCTCATATCCTTCAACTTACTTCACTCGGTGTATATATATCTCTGACGCTCAGTTATGCTTGCAACTTGGTTATGTTTGTAACCAGTTTGATCAGGAATGCATGAAAAATATCTTTACGTGAAATCTTCTATAGTCTCTATTCATCCAACATAGTTCTTCAATGTCTCTTAAATAGACATGTAAACCATTTTCATATCAGCCATTAGATTTTGCCTCTTAATCATCATCATCCATTTTGCCACTTCAACCTTCCTCGACAGATGTGTCAACAAAACATTTCAATCTCTTCCCTTAGATCATCTTTGAATTTTTTTAGTTGTGGATCTTATAAAAAACTTCATCTATTACCTCAAAATCATAAACAATTTCTAGCTCATCAATTTCAATCGACTGTTATAACATTTAATGTTTTCATCCATACTCGGTTAATATTGAATGCGTTGGTGATAACTAACTTGATTATTACTATCACTCGGTATACACAAGACTAGCTCGGTGTATACATAAATCTTCAATTACCGACCACATTAACTTGTTCAATTCTAATCTCTTCTTCATAATAGAATAATGTAACATGCTCAACTAAACACTATAATGCCATAGACTCATCAATATGTTACCCAATGTATACCTTATCCTTATCTATCATGTCCATCTTTTCCTTATGTAGATATATCATTTCTTCACCATTTCTTCCTTCTACAGATGTTCAGATGCTTGTAACTATCATGATAAGTATAGTCAAAACTAGTTGAAATCAATGACAACATATTGACTGATTTAATGATCTTACAAATCACTTTAATAGCTCGGTGATCTCTAATCATTATTCCTTCAGTTCATCAAGATATTCAATCAGTTGCAGATCATCACTATCATCAGAACCAGTGAACCTACAAGTCTGAGAAGGTCAATTTCTTGAATGTACCTAACCTACCTATTTGGTCTTTATCCACATTTTGTCAAGTTCTGTAGTCCTAACCAGACCAAACCCAATTGTTCCTAGCTCACAAACATGGCATCCTAACCCTTAGACACTAGAGCTTTTGAAACATCACAAATCTTTTGCACTTGGTTTCCGACTCACTAATAGGGCAGTTACCCCCTTTGACATTGAATCCTACAACATTTTTAAACCCACACTTGCAACCTTGGATGAACACACTTGGACAAATTTTAGACCCATTTTCATATCAGGACATTCAAACAATTACCTAATAAAGCTTTCATGGTTAACACAAGACACATGTCTTATTATCTTGAACAAAATCCATTTTCAAATGAAGTTTCATTATTGACTTTTGAACAAGGAAAAACATCAAGAATCAATCCTTTATTTGGAGCTACTCTTAGTACTACACATACACTGACTCCTAATACTACCAACATGTTGAATCAAAATGATTTCAATTGGGAAGAACAAAATAATAATCGAAATGACTAAGAAGAACAAGTTAACCAAGAGTAAGAAGAAAATAAAAGGGCACACTATGATTCCAATAGTGATGGGATCCCACCGAACAAGAATACCAAAGAGATTTGAAAAGAAAAATGTTCCAAACAATACTTGAAAGAACATTGGATGAGAACAAGGAAAAATACTTCTTGAATCTAGCGTCACAAGGAGTGAAGTTAGCTAAGGACTATGATGTTAAGCAATTCAAGAAAAAATATAATCTTACTCCTATATCTATCCTAACATGGCAGTTACTTGCTATGCAAGTAGAGATACAAGACTTGAAGAAAGAAAATGACAAACCCACAAAGAAATATTCATTGGAACATTTTTGTCCTTTCCCTTTTGATAAGGGTCTAAAGATGATACCATTTCCACAAAATATTACAATTCCTAAATATGATAAATACACTAGCAACTCGGATCCTCAAGACCATGTGAGGGAATTTTTCACATTGAGTATGGAATTCATTCATGAACAAACCTATTTTATGAGGTTGTTTCCAAGAAGTTTGGGTGGACAAGCAATGGACTGGTTTTCTAAACTACCCATAGGTATCAAGACATTTGAAGAACTAGTGGAGAAGTTCATCCAAAAATACTCATACAACATATGGTGACCATGGACCTATGCAATACGAAGCAAAAAAAGTGGAGAACCATTCCTAACATTCCTACAGTGATGGAGGAAGATCTTCACAAGATGCTCACGACAAATACTTGGAAGTGAGAAGATGGACATTTTCATTAACAATTTGGTACCTAAAATGAACTATCCCATACAACTCCAAGGTCCACCAAGTTTTGACAAGATGATAGAGAGTGCCATAAAGATTGAAGAAGTCTTGGTCGAGAAAGGAGAAATCACAATCTAAAAAGAGAATTAATAAAGACAAGTATTATTCCAACAACAATAAGGATAAGTACAAATATGAGAATAAAAACAAGAATGTGGTTAATGATCGAGTCGTAGATTCTCCTAATACAAGACCAAAACCATAAATGTGTAATATTTATACAAGTCTACAAGCTAGTAAGAGCTCAAATATGATGGTGACACCAATGAATAACAAAACTTTTAATAAACCCAATAGTCAGAATGAGCCTTGTGTTGGAAACTGCAATTGAAACAATTTTTGTATTGTCATTGATGTCAAACCTTAATTGGTAAGACTGTTACTACTTAGGAAATTACTATATCTATTTGAATGTTTCTAAGGGGATAGGCAAGGTTGGTAACAATAGCACCTAAGGAAAGGTTGAGTTATCTTGATACTCCAAAGTGTACTTGACTATGTTGTACAATGATGAGACAATGTATTATTTATACTAGTAAGAATGAAGACTAAACTGGTAGGCTTGACCGAGAAAAAATGGAGAAATCATGTTTAAGCTGAGAAATGTTAGTGTCGATCGAGTCAATGTATGTCAAGAAAAAATCCTAGTGTCGACCGAATAATAGTTAAATGCCAAGGAAGACAAGATAAGCCGAGGAAACATTTTTAGTAATGACTAAGGTTTCTACATGAAGACTGAGTAGTTGATCACAGTATTGACCGAGCATCAACATTTTTGTATTTGAAGAGAATTTAGTTTTGGAGCCAACATTGTTGAATTCTTGGATTATGTAAAATGTCTTGACTTTATTTATTGATTGTTTGAAAGCATTAAATGCACTGTAAAATGTTTTATTGTAAATCTTTAAGAGATTTGAGATGATTCTAGAAATGAAGCCAAAGAACATGAAGCGAGTAGATTCAATGAATTTGACCTAACCCTAAGATCTACGAATGAGTTTGAGCGGCATAAGATGAGTTAACCTAATTGAGGAAAGTATTAAGGGAACCTGAGCATTGGATATGTGTGTGCATGGGTGAAAAAGAGAATGCTAGAAGATCAGTAAAGTTTTATTGACTGTATAAGTAGAAAAGGTTGAAGGAGAATTGTGGTGGTTTCTTGAAGGAAAGTTTCGAGTAGATCAGAGATGGAGATGGAAAAGTTTCAAAGTTAGTAAACCAGCATTAGTGTACGAAATCATATCTAATATTTTCAAAGTGAGTTGTATATTTTTCAGATAAATATTGCTGCTACTTTCGAACCATTGTAACAGTCAAAATCCTTTTAACAAAGGTTGACCTAATAGTCATATGTTAAATCCTTTGAACAAGGTTGCATTCTAATGGAGTGTATGTAAGTCCTATAACAAGACTCACTTTTAACAAGGTGATTGAAATCCTTTAACTAGGTCACACCTAACAGTGTGTATTGTAACCTTTGACAGGGTTGGCTTTTAACCAAGCTCACTTCAGAAGAGTGAAAATAATAGTAGCATGTTACAAAGTGGTTTTTCCCACATTGGGTTTCCACTATAAATCCTGGTGTTGATACTTGTGTGAATGTTTTGGTTTGAACATTTCTATGTTTTACAAGTTAAGTTACAACTAGGTAGTGGACTGCATTGTTATATATTCTATTATTGAATAGTGATGACCGAGTTTGTTTTGGTTATTAGATCTGATTTAAGGAAATTTTTTTAAGTTTGTCTTATACATCAGGACCTAAGAACAACTGATTCACCCCACCCTCTTTGTTGTTCTAAATCATATTAACAATTGGTATCAGAGCTTTGTTGCTTATTATTAGTGTTTACAGAAATCAATTGTAAAGGGACTTGAAGCAAATGATCAGGATGTATAAGAAGGAGGTACTGAAGTTGAATAAGGAAAACTTCCCTGCATGGCAAAGCTTGATGAAGCTGCATCTGGTTGGTATTGGTGACTCTGTAAAGTACTACATTGAGAATGGCTATGTCTCACCTATCACACCTTTGACTGCTGAAGAAATGAGAGCTAAGAAAGAACATAATTAGGCAATGCTGGAAATTGCATTTTCCCTAAGCTATCCAGAATTTGAGGACATTAAGGATTGCACAACTACTAAGGAGATGTGGGACACTCTTGCAAGGATATATGGTGGTGACTTAAATGTACTAAAAACAAAGGCCAAGAGTCTTAGAGGTAAGTTTGATGAAATGAGAATGCAAGAAGCTGAAAACATTGCACAATATTGTGGTAGAATAAAAGAAGTTATGAATGCTATTAGAGGAGCAAATGGGGTTATTGATGATGAAACTATAATTAGGAAAGTACTAAGAACCCTGCATCCTATATATGCTATTAAGATCTCAGCTATTCAGGAATCTAGATGCAAATCTACTAATGTGCTTACTTTGGAAAGTTTGGTTGGTAAGCTGACTACTTTTGAACTCTCTAACTATGATAATTTCACTGTTGGAAGCATTGGTAATGTTGAATATGCTTTCAAGTCACAACTAGTTCTGAATAAGCCAAAGAAAGAAAAAGAAAGATGCATCAGTGAAAGTGAAAGTGAAAGTGAAAGTGACACTTCTGATGAAGAACTGGAAGATTTAGAAGCCCTTATGGCTAGAAGACTAAGAAGAGAAAAAGGAAAGTATAAAGGTAAACTCCCTATTATATGTTTTGCATGTAATAAAGTTGGTCATATAGCTACTAGATGTCCTGACAGGAAGGATAAAGATGATGAAAGAAAAAGCAAACACAAAGATAGAAGAGATGATAGAAGCTACTGAAGGAACAAGGACTACAAAGGAAGAAGTAAGAAATCTTGTTACATTGCTGAAAAAGAAACTGACACTGATAGTGATGATTTTGAAATTGAGGTAGTCTATGTTGCAATGAAAGATGAATCTGATGAGGATGAGAAAACTGCATTGATATCCTATGTGAACAAGAATGATAAATGGATTATTGACAGTGGTTGTTCACATCACATGACTGGTGACAAAAATAAGTTTGAGACCTTACATCATTATAGAGTTAAAAGTGTAAAATTTGGTAATGATGCACCATGTCCTATTAGAGGAAAAGGTTTGATTAAACTGACTGATAATATATGTTGTGAAAATGCATATTGGGTTGAAGGTCTTAATTATAATTTGTTAAGTGTTGCTTAGCTCAACAAAACTAGTTACCAAGTGGAATTTCATCACAAGCCGGCTAAAATATTTGATTCTACTAGAGAACTAATTGGAAGTGGAGATCAGACTAGAGGTAATTTTTTCTATCTTGACCTATCTGAAGAAACATGTATAATTGCACAACTTGATGATATTTGGTTATGGCATAAAAGGCTATGTCATGTTAACTTTGACAATCTGGTAGAGATAAGTAAGAAGAAAAAGGTAAGAGGTCTACCTAGATTGAAGAAACCTGAGAATGTGATGTGCAAGGAATGTCAGTTAGGAAAAATGACAAAGCCAAGTTTTAAGAGAAAAACCTTTACTTCTGAAAACATTTTAGATTTGGTTCATACTGACCTTTATGGACCTATGGATGTACAAAGTTACTGTGGTGCTAGATACTTTATCTTGTTTGTTGATGATCATACTAGGATGATGCATGTAATGTTTCTAAAAGAAAAATATGAAGCTTTTCAATTCTTTAAGTGGTATTTGGCTAAGGTTGAGAAGGAGACAGGTAGGAACTTGAAATGTCTTAGATTTGACCGAGGTAGAGAATTTACATCAAATGAATTCAATCTATTTTTCAATGATAGAGGAATTAAAAGACATATGTCTGCACCTAGAACACCTCCATAGAATGGTATAGCAGAAAGGAGAAATAGATCTATCTTGGATTGTGTAAGGACATTGTTGATTGAAAAGAATGTGGTACAGAAATACTGGAAAGAAGCTATAAGCACTACTGTCTACACTCTTAACCGGATATAGATCAAGAAAGGTACAAATTTGACACCCTATGAATTATGGCATGAGAATGCACCAAGTGTTAAATACTTTAGAATCTTTGGAAGTAAGTTCTATATATTAAAATACACTAGGAATGGAAAGTTTGATGCTAAGAGTGATGAAGGCATATTCCTAGGATATTCCACAAAAAGTAAAGCTTATAAGTGTTTGAACTCTAACACTAATAAAATTGTGGAAAGTGTGAATGTCAAAATTGATGAGTATGCAGAAAGAAATGAAGCTGACAACAAAAGAGAACCAGAAGATTATAGATCTTTTGTGTACATTGAGGAAGAAGAAGAGGCAAGTAACAGACTTGCACCTGATGTTGAGTCTCAGGTAAGCAATGTCGAGCGATAGACAAATGCTGTCGAGCATCAGAAAAATAGTGCCAAAAGAGAACAAGAACATGCCGAGCTACAAGAAAATACTTTCGAGTATTAGGAAGAGGTTTCCGAGCATTCAGAAGCTGAATCTGACAATCTTGTTGGAGAACCTAATGAAATAGAGGAGAGAAGAGCTGAAACTATTTTAGCAAAATATGTAAGAAGACATCACAAGCCTAAATAGATAATTGGAGACAAAAATACTAGAATTCAGACCAGAAGTAAGACTAAGGATCCAACATGCCTATTGTGTGAATTTGAACCCAAGTCAACTAGAGAGGCATTGGAGAATGAAGACTGGATACAAGCAATGAATGAAGAGATTGACCAGATTGAGAAGAATGATACTTGGACTCTGGTGTCGAGACCTGAAAAACAAATTTTTTATAGGAACAAAGTGGGTGTTTCGGAATAAGATGAATGAAAATGGTGAAATAACTAGCAACAAAGCTAGGTTGGTATGCAAAGGCTATGCACAAGAAGAAGGAATAGATTATGGGGAGACATTTGCCCCTGTAGCTAGATTGGAAGGAGTAACAACTCTACTTGCATATGTTGCTTATAAAGATTTCAAGGTATATCAAATGAATGTCAAGTCTACATTTTTGAATGGTATACTAGAAGAAGAAGTTTACATAGAACAGCCAGAAGGTTTTATTGATCCAAATAGAAGACACATGGTGTGCAAACTGAACAAAGCACTATATGGATTGAAATAAGCTCTTAGAGCATGGTATGAGAGGTTGCACAACTACTTGATACAGATTGGATTTTCAAGAAAAAATGACACAAGCAATCTGTACATGAAAGATGAAGAAGGTAAAGGTATCCTATTGGCAAAAATTTTTGTGGATGACATTAATTTTGGTGGAAAAGATGCATTGTGCAAAAGATTTTCAAATGAAATGCAAACTGAATTTGAAATGAGCATGTTTGGTGAGATCAAATTCTTTGTTGGTTTACAAGTATATCAAAGGAAGAAAGGAATTTTCATTACATAGTCTAAGTATGTTAATGAAATACTGAAAACTTTTGGGATGGAAGATGCTAAACCAGTGAGTACTCCTATGGTTACTAGACAAAAGTTATCTAAGAATGATGATGCTGTAGAAGTGAATTAGACTTTGTACAGATCCATGATTGGAAAATTGTAGTATGCTATACATAGTAGACCAGATATTGCACTAGCTGTTGGGATTATGGAAAGATTCTCTGCCAATCCTAAGGAAACACACATGATGGCTGTGAAAAGAATTATGAGATACTTGAAAGGAACTGCTGACTATGGTCTATATTATAAGAAGGATGAAAAATTTGAACTCACAGTTTATACAAATGCTGATCAGGTAGGAAATGTAGATGACAAAAAGAGTACTAGTGGTGGAGCTTTCTTTCTTGGATAGAGATTAGTCTCCTGGACAAGAAAGAAATAAAATTGCATTTCCCAATCTACTGCTGAGGCCGAGTATGTTGCTACTGCAGTAAACTGTTCAAATTTGGTATGGATAAAACAATTGTTGATAGGCATGAAAGAAGAAATCACTGAACCTGTTGTTATTTTCTGTGACAACACAAGTGCTATCAGTATTTCTAAGAATCTAGTGATGTACACTAAGACCAAGCACATAGCAATCAAGTATCACTAGTTAAGATAATTATTACAAGATAAAGAAGTCTGAATGGAATATGTGAATACAAAAGCACAATTAGCTGACATATTCACTAAAGCTTTACCCAGAGAAGCTCATGAGAATTTGAGAAGTCAATTAGGGGTCCTTCCCCTAACTAAGGCTACCTAGTCAAGCTAGGAGCACTGCATCAAATATGCTACATCAGAATATTTGACAAATTGATACAGAAGATTGTCACACTTTAGGGCTAGCCTAGAGTTGTGAAAAGGAGCAAAGACAAGGAATTAGTCATAAGCAAGATGACAGAGGGAGAAACACTGAGTTGCACATATATTATCTACATCTGATGGATGTATGTTTTAGTTGCTGCTTTCGCATTTTTGTCAAAGAGGGAGATGAACTGATATGATAACACATGACACTGAAAGGTAAGGATGATGAACCGAAATGAAGGATCAGGATAGAGGGAGATCTGAATACTTCTGACAGTCATAGAAGTGAGACTTATAGGATTCTGAATCAGAATGAAGCTAAGGATATTATAAATAATTCTCTGATGAACAGATAAGTTTTTGGATTGGTTGGTAATCCATGTGTTATTTAGGTGATATCATATGGTGTTGCCATCAATGCCAAAGAGGGAGATTGTTGGAAACTGCAATTGAAACAATTGTTGTATTGTCATTGATGTCAAACCTTAATTGGTAAGACTGTTGCTACTTAGGAAAGTACTATATCTATTTGAGTGTTGCTAAGGGGATAGGAAAGGTTGGTAACAATAGCACCTAAGGAAAGGTTGAGTTATCTTGATACTCCAAAGTGTACTTGACTATGTTGTACAATGATGAGACAATGTATTGTTTATACTAGTAAGACTGAAGACTAAATTGGTAGGCTTGACTGAGAAAAAATGGAGAAATCATGTTTAAGCCAAGCAATGTTAGTGTCGACCGAGTCAGTGTATGCCGAGCAAAATTCTAGTGTCGACTGAACAACAGTTAAATGCCGAGGAAGACAGTATAAGCTGAGCAAACATTTTTAGTAATGACCGAGCTTTCTACATGAAGACCGAGTAGTTGATCACAGTATTGATCGAACATCAACATTTTTATATTTGAAGAGAATTTAGTTTTGGAGCCGACATTGTTGAATTCTTGGATTATGTAAAATGTGTTGACTTTATTTATTGATTGTTTGAAAGCATTAAATGCACTGTAAAACATTTTATTGTAAATCTTTAAGAGATTTGAGATGATTCTAGAAATGAAGCCGAAGAACATGAAGCGGGTAGATTCAATGAATCTGACCTAACCCTAAGATCTACGAATGAGATTGAGTAGCATAAGATGAGTTAACCTAATTGAGGAAAGTATTAAGGGAACTTGAGCATTGGATATGTGTGTGCATGGGTGAAAAAGAGAATGCTGGAAGATTAGTAAAGTTTTATTGACTGTATAAGCCGAAAAGGGTGAAGGAGAATTGTGGTGGTTGCTTGAAGGAAAGTTCTAAGTAGATCAAAGATGGAGATGGAAAAGTTTCAAAGTCAGTATCCAGCATTAGTGTACAGAATTAGATTTGATATTTGCAAAGTGAGTTGTATATTTTTCAGATAAATATTGCTTCTATTTTCTAACCATTGTAACAGTCAAAATCCTTTTAACAGAGGTTGACCTAACAATCATATGTTAAATCCTTTGAACAAGGTTGCATTCTAATGGAGTGTATGTAAGTCCTACAACAAGGCTCACTTTTAACAGGGTGATTGAAATCCTTTAACCAGGTCACACCTAACAGTGTGTATTGTAACCTTTGACAAGGTTGGCTTTTAACCAAGCTCACTTCAGAAGAGTGAAAATAATAGTAGCATGTTACAAAGTGGTTTTTCCCACATTGGGTTTCCACTATAAATCCTGGTGTTAATACTCATGTGAATGTTTTGGTTTGAACATTTCTGTGTTTTACAAGTTAAGTTATAGCTGGGTAGTGGACTGCATTGTTATATGTTTCTATTATTGAATCAGTGATGACCGAGTTTGTTTTGGTTATTGGATCTGATTTAAGGAAAAGTTTTTAAGTTTGTCTTATACATCAGGACCTGAGAACAACTGATTCACCCCTCCTCTCTGTTGTTCTAAATCATATTAACACCTTGGTTATCAAGACCTAAGATAACATTTACATCTTTGGGAGACACATTAGAGGTGGTCTTGAAGTTACTTTTAGACAATAAGATTATAACAATCCCTGATTCAAAACCATGGGAACTAGAGGTGAAAATGAAGTGGTGGAATGATAATGATTATTGTGATTTTCATCACAATAAAGGACATAAAACCAATAATTGCATGAAACTAAGACATGTTATTCAAGACCTAATTGAAGAAGGAAAGGTTAAAGTGGATATGCATCACACTAATAATGATCACAAAGCATTTAAAAATCCATTACCTAATTATGAAAAAGGTTAATCTTCTAAAAGCAATAAAATTAATTACACCTACACTGATAATGGCAATGTGATTCATATGGTGGAACCTTGTAAACAATCCATTAATGTGATTACTCTTAATGGAGTACAAAAAAAGATAAAATCTTCCAATATTGTGATGAGGAGTCAAGCTAAGGTTACCCTTTAAACAGGTTTGACATCAAACCCACCTGTTATGACAATAGTTCCTAAACAACTAACATTACCTCCAAAGTTCAATTTAGTAGATCAATTGCAACATACACCAACTCAAATTTCTATTTTGGAGCTATTGAAAATATATCTGATCCATCAAGAGATTCTTAACCAAGCCTTGCTTAATAATAATGTACCTAAGGACTTGGATGTAGATAGACTCTAAACTATGGTTGGTTATACAAATTCCCCACACTACTTGTATTTCACTGAGGAATATGATAAGTCCTTGAACTATTTGCATAATCAACCTCTACATCTAGAAGTCCTAATTCATAAACACTAAGTCAAATGTGTCTTGATAGATGGAGGCATTAGTTTGAACATATGTACATACAATCTGGTGAAGAAATTGGGATTCTAAGCATGCAATTGATCCAAGAAGAAAGATAACCATAAAAGCTTATGAAGAAGAAGAAAGATCCTCTAAAGGATTGGTTGTTTTACCCATCAGAGTGGGACTAATGGATAAAGATGTAATATGTCAAGTTCTAGATGTACCACTTTCTCACAATATTCTTCTTGGAAGGCCATGGATTCATACAATGTAGGCAGTAACTTCTACCTATCATCAATGCATAAAACTTCCTCACAATGGAGTAGAGGTAACCATTCCAGCCGATACAACCTATCCTTGCAATAGTCTCAAGCAATCGGATAGTATCATTCCACATAACAAGGAAGGTAATAATAAAGCAAAAACTTATAAAGAAATGGTCCTACAGATTTTTGCAAAGAAGGTTAATATTCAAGAAATAGGAATGGGAGAATACAAAATAGATTCCTTGATGTCCATGATGGATTTACCCATATCTCCTAGATCTTAAGGGAAAAATTCATCTGCATTCACACCTTACAAAGGTAATACTTTTACAATCCATGAAGGAAAAAGGATGGTGAAAGAAAAGGTATCACTTGAAGAAGGAAATGAAGAAAAATATGTTTTACAATGGCTATACAAAGAAGATGAACATGAAGAGAATGTCAAACATGTTAAAATAGCACCAAACAAGTATGGAAAAGGTTACGACATCATGAAAAAAATAGGCTATAAAGGAAAAGGACTATTGGGTCAAAACAATTAAGGACTCATAGAACCAATACACATGGACTTCAAAAATCCTAGAGATAAAACTGGAGTAGGATTCAAAGAAATGACATCTCATCCCATAGCTAAAGATGGTCCAATATTTGATAGATTAGGTGATTTAGATGATGAAATAGAAATAAAAAGACAACCCATTTCCTATGAAAGGTTACTACTCTTGCAAGGAGATCCTTTGTCAGAACTTAGCACCAATCTTGGACCTGAATGAGAGTCAGAAGAAGAACTTGAAGAAGACAAACAAAAAAGGCATCCTAACTGAGGGAAGTTGGTGACTGTCACTCATATTCTTGACATGCCACATTTTGAAGAACAACAATATATAACATTTATACAAACACCTTTGCAAGAAAGAGAGAATCAATAAGAAGAGAACAATGTTGATGAAGAAGAGGAAGTACCAATGACTATTGCCCACTTCTTGGGAGTCTCAGATGATAGTCAAGTTGATTCACATGCACATGAATAAAATATACTCTCTGATGCCACAATGGACATAGAAGTAGACGTGGTGCACAAATACACTCCTAGAGTTCAAATTGAAGAAGGAGAAAGTTCTAATGCTAGGTCACTAGGGTTAGATTCATATAACACTAACATGAACTCCAATAATAAGGATAATTATTTTAATAATCTTAACAATTATTTGGAAGAAAACTTGATAGAAATCATCTCACAAGTTAATAACATTAATAATAATGTGGTGTTTTCTCTCAAACCCCATGAATCTTTGTCCTTGATGTATCCCAAGCTTATAGACTGGAATGAACCCATATCGACAAGCCTGCTATCCTTTGACAATGACTATACTCTACCCTATTACCTAAATCCTTATGAACCCTTTACCTCTTCTACTAGTGAAAGGAGTGTAAACATGACTAAGGAGGATAGCAAGTTTCTTAGTTTACAAAAAAAAAATAAAAAAAAATCTGATGGTGAAAACCACGTTGTGGCAGTATCAAATTAAAAAATAGTTAAAGACAAAGATGTATCCAATGGTGAAAACCTCTTAGAGGTTCCAAAGGATGAGAAGCTTGATATTCTTTCAGATTATTTTCAAGAGAGATCTTTAGTATTAATTGAGCCAACACAACCTATCAATCTTGGAACAACAGAAGCTCCACAAATGGTTCACATTGCTCAATCTCTATCAGAAGAAGAAAAGATACAATTCACCAATTTCTTCAAGGAAAAGAAGATCAACTTTGATTGGTCTTATTCAGACATGCCAGGGATAGTACAGACCTAATAATGCATCATCTATCTATTCCTCCTGAAGTGAAGCCCGTCAAACAAAAACTAAGAAAAATGAATCCACATGTGGCATTGTTAGTCAAAGCAAAGCTAGAGAAATTATTGAAAGTTGGACTCATACGAGCTATTGACTATGTAGAATGTATACCACATATAGTTCATGTCTCCAAGGTGAATAAATCTATAAGGGTTTGTACAGATTTTAGAGACTTAAACAAAGCTTGTCTAAAAGATGATTTTCTGCTCCCTAACATAGATATGATTATGGATCTTACCACAGGATATGAGATGTATTCATTAATGGATGGATTCTCAGGCTACAACCAAATCAAGATCACCCCTAAAGACCACATTTACATGTACACGGGGAACATATTGCTGGAATTTAATTCCATTTGGTCTCAAGAATGCAAGTGCGACATACCAAAGGGCGATGATGACAATATTCCATAATATGATACACATAAATTTGGAGAGTTATTTTGATGACACACTAGTAAAGTAAAAAATAAGGAAAACACATATAGAGGACCCGAGGATAATCTTTGATAGAATGAAGCAATTTCAAATAAGGCTAAACCCTAAGAAGTGTGCATTTGGGGTATCATCAGGAAAATTACTAGGTTTCATAGTTTCACTGAAAGGAATTGAAGTTGATCTAGCAAAGATAAAATCAATCCTTGAAATGAAACCACCTAGGAATATTAGTGAGATGAGGACACTTCATGGAAAGTTTGAATCCATAAGAAGATTCATATCATAGTTAGCAGATAAAGCTCAACCCTTCACGAAGATGATGCACAAAGGAGTAACATTCACATGGGATGAAGAATGCGAGAAGAACTTTGCTCAAGTTAAGTAGTATTTGGTGAATCCTCCAATCTTGATGGGTCTGATACATGGAAAATCACTTCTACTATACATATCAGTAATAGACACATTATTAGGAGTGTTTCTAGCACAAGAGGATGAAGCTAAGAAGGAAAGGGACATATATTATATTAGCAGAACTCTAGTCTCATACAAGTTGAACTACTCAATGATTGAAAAGGCATGCCTAGCAGTAGTATTTGCATCTCAGAAGCTAAGGCACTGCATGCTGGAACACAAGGTGAAGCTAGTGGAAAAGATAGATCCACTTAACTACCTGTTGAATAAGACAACATTGACAAGAAGACTAGAAAAATGGGTCTTAGTATTAAGTGAGTTTGATATTGAGTATGTTGATAGAAAATCTATCAAGGGACAAGTGATAGTTGACCAAATCACTGAAGCACCATTGATAGATGATAAACCATTACATATAGAGTTCCTGATGAAGAAATCATGCACCTAACAGAACATCCATGGAAGATGTATTTTGATGGCTCCTTCATACAACACGGATCGGGAGATGGATGTTTGTTCATTACTCCACAAGGGTAAAAAATACCAAAGTCATACAAGATGATATTTCCATGCACAAATAACATAGCATAATATGAAGCCATAGTGAATGGATTGAAGCTAGTAATAGAATGGAAGATCATCAAGCTACATATCTAAGGAGACTCACAACTTATTATTAATCAGGTCAATAATGATTACCAAACAAAGGATGATAAGATAATGCCCTATAAGAGAAATATAAAGAAGTATTTTGTCTTCATCACATTTGAACAGATTCCAAGGTCAGAAAATAGAGCTGCATATGTGATGGATACCTTAGCATCCATGTTACAACTAGAAGAGCACCAGTTTCACTATAAATTCTTGGTGGAATAACTTCCTTTTCCAGCCTATGATTCACCTGATTCCCAAATAATATGCACCATTGAAACCCAAGTCCTATCCAGATATGCTCATATCTATTCCTATCTAAAAGACCAAACCTTCCCTAAAAATTATTTAAGAAATGAAAAAAGATGCCTCATAAGAGTAGCATCACATTATCTAATCATTGCTAACAACTTGTATGGACGTGCTCTAGATGGTACCCTACTTAGATGTTTAGAAAATGAAGATTCAAGTCGTGCATTAAAGGAAGTAAATGAAGGTGTGTGTGGGTCTCACTCTAGTGGCTTTTCATTAGCTAAGAAACTCTTAAGAGTGAGATACTACTAGCCTATAATGGAGAAAGATGCAACCCAATATGCCAAAACATGCAAGAAATGCCAAGTCCATGGCAATTTGATACATGCTCCAGCTAGGGATTTAATTCTATTTATTACACATTCAACTGTATTCAACTAATGCTAAAATATGCATATTTCATTTTCTTAATTTTTTTGCTATGATGTTTAATTTTCGTAAGGCTAGTGTCACACCATAGATAATTTAATTTTTTTATTTTCATAAAATGGGTAGAATCTGAAAGGAACAAGAGTTTGTGACGTACATCAACACCTTGGAATGAAGATGATAGTGAACTCAAGCCACTTGAGTATGAACTACTATTTACATCAACACCTTGCATCATACATCAACTGCTATTTTGAGTTTGTGATGTACATCAAACCTATAGCTTGTATAAAATGAATGCTCTTGGTTGAGAATTTGAAGATGGTTGATCTCTTCTATTTAAAAATATGCGAAGGTTTTTCTAATTGTTCTATATATTTAAGGAATATGTAAAGTGTGTGGCAATTTGATTTGACTAAAGAAAATGTGAACCACCAGAATATCAAGTGAAATAATATTTGATTTAAAGCCAACCTTCTCATACTTCGTTCCTGCACAATAATTATGAGTTTTTTGTATGATTTATTTATTTTATTATTTGAGAGTGATAAATAGTTAACACTTTTTAACAATTTTTGTTAAATAATTGTTAAAAATAATATCAGCCTGTAGGTTGTTATTAAATAAATAATAAGAGTTTAAAAGAAGCATTTTTAGCTTGTAGGCAAAGTGGGTGGTGTTGTCTTGTTGTGTGTCTTTTCCAATAAATACTTTATGAGATAACAATTGCAAAAGGATTCTTTTTCTTTGAACACATTCAAGATTTATTTCATTTTCTTTATTCTTTACGAAAAGATTCAATATTTTGTGTAAATGGTGGAGGGATTGGGTATGAGAAAGAGGACGTATTTTTATCTTTTTTTTTGTTTGTGCTATGTTTTCTTTTGGGTATCGCCATGCCTCCTGTGTCTGTGTATATTCTATTCATCATGTTTTTCTTTTGAGTTTTTTTTGCATTATTAAGTGTTCTTATTTTTCTTTTGATTTGCATTAGCAGAGATTGATGATGCATAGATGGACTGCATAAGGGAGGCGTTAGAGGATTGATGAGACTTCTCTTATAACATTTAGAGCCTTGGTAAGTGTTCACCTTTACTTCTGTTTGTTTCTAGTTTCAAATATTTGACTGATTATAATGTTTCTATTTTCATGATTTATTTTCCTAATATTGGTTTCAATCTTTGTTCCTATTAGACAATGTTAAAATTAGGGTGTTCTATTCATTTGCTGCATTATTTTTTCCATTATTTTTTTTCTGCTTGCAAATGTACATTAGGTGCATAAGATTAAGATGGTATTTTGGTCTATTTCACATTCATTGCATTAATATTTTCCACTTGTAAAAACATTATCAAATTTAAATGTTTATAAAAAATATTTGAGGCATTGTTAAAGGATGCAGTGCCAAAAATTAAGTGCTTATATCAATTCTCTATTGCCAGAAAAAAATGTGTAACATTAATTTTTTGTGAATGCAAAACTTTTTGTGGATGTTTTAGGGACTGTGGCTGGGAATTATCTATGGCAATTGTGTATAATCAATTTTACTGACTAGGAACTAGATTCAAGTAATTTCAATGAGACTTTTCTTATAGCATTAAAAGCATTGGTATGTGGTCACTTCTATTTTCTTGACAGATAAGTTTTATGGTTCCAAAATTTTGACTACAAAATTATAATGTTTTTGTCCCATTATTATGAGGAGGGGAAAATGATTCTCCATTTGCTATAGTACAATTCAATTCCCTTGTAATGTATAGTTTTTTTTTTTGTATGAAATCATTCTCCTAGTGTAGCAGAATATTTAATATAATGCCATCTACTATAGCCAATTTTTAGTGCAACTGCAATATTCTTCCTCTAGTACTACAAGAAAAAGTGTTTTTAGGGCCTCATATTTCTTTCTTCCTATGGTTCTTGCTGGCCTCAGTAGTTTTAGGGATTCCTCTATTTTTATGGTAGCACAAAGTGTCCTTGGATGATGTGGGTAGGGTTGTGCAAATTGCAAAGGTCTAAAGTTTTAACAGTCATTATTTATGTATTTGTTCTTTGAAAAATTTGGCCCATTATTTCACTTCATACTTCAACAAAAAGTACTAGCATATACACTTGTTCATGTTTGTTCACATACTAGTTGCTTATAAACGTAGAGTTGCAAATTTTGCTTAGGCTTTATCTTAGGGATTAGGATCTTTTTTTTGGTAGAACTACAAACCACCTGGATAGAAGGAGAGTGTTTTTCATTTAAGGTCTAGTCTCTTGTTTAACTATAATATTATATATATATGATCCATAGCAAGTCAAAAATAAGAAATTGATCTTTTTAACTTCTTTTTCAGTCTGCTTTGTTTGAGATTTTTAGTGTGCTTGATCATTACCTATGTAATATAATGTATTATTTTTTTCTTTTTGCAAAAATGTATTGATAAAATCAAAGAAGGGGATAAAGTTAATGTGTTAGATCCATTTGATGGTGTTGTTGTGGGTATTGGTAGGATTCACTCCTTGTCTATTGTACATGGAGTCAACTTGAAAGGAACTGGAGCTGCAAATGTAAATATTTTAAAGGTCACAAGTAACGCACCCCTTGCTTATGAAGACAAAACATATGGGGCTATCCATGTGAAAGAGAAAGAGGGAACCTTCACACGGTGGCCACTAAAGTATTTGGCAAAAATGACATAGTTGATCAATAAGTTTATTATGTGTTATTTGTTAGAAATTTTGGGTCACTACTTTATATTACAATATTTTGAATGTGTTGTTTAGAGATTTTAATCATCAAGGTGTATTTGAAAGAGTTGGAAACTTTTAGACAACTTTGACATTTTTTATTATATTTGTGTATATACTCTTTAGACAGCTTTGACATTATAATTTGATATATATTTGCATTAATTTTTCTTATTGGAGATTGCCTTTATTTATCATCATGATGTTGAATCAATCTTTTAATTCTAGTTTGTCGTAGCTTGTTCATGTGTAATACTCTTATTTTCTTTTATGATTTTGTTCAAGTCTAATATTATGTCTTTTTTTTACATTTTAAAATTTATTAAATTATTCATTTCGTAACTACATTTACTACCAAATAATGGAAATGACCAAATAAACTACTAATTAAATGACCAATTAAATGACTAAATAAATTACCAAATGACCAAATAAACTACCAAATGACCAAATAAATCACCAAATAAACTACCAAATGACCAAATAAACTACCAAATGACTAAATAAATGACCAAATAAACTACCAAAGGACCAAATAAATGACCAAATACACTACCAAAAGACCAAATAAATGACCAAATAAACTACCAAATTACCAAATAAATGACCAAATAAACTACCAAATGACCAAATAAATGACCAAATGACCAAATAAACAACCAAATAAATGACTAAATATATGACCAAATCAATGACCAAATAAATGACTAAAATAGTTTAGTCATAAATTTGGTCACGAGATAAATGACCGGCAATAAACTACCACTAGTCACGTGACCAAATTTGGTCATTTATCTAAAATTTTTGGTAGTTTATTTGGTCACATGTTGTTGTTTTTGTACTAGTGTTTCTCAAGATACATGATCGCTTCTTATAAAGGCTCAAAAACTAGGTGTAATTCTGAACTTAGGGATTGGACATTTGACCAAGCAGTTTATCCTCTTCATAAAAACTCATTTAGTATGTCAGAACAGGGATGTATTACTTGAAATGGGCTAGCAAAGTATATGCACCAGGTGTCACTTAGCCATACATTTTATTGTTGCTGCAAGAAAGAAATGCTGAAGAGAAACTATTCTATGATTGCAAGGAATGAATGCTAGAGTAATGTCTAAGCTGAAGTTGCAGAAAAGTAAGTGGTGGAATGGAGATTATAGAAATATAACTGTTAACAAAACATGAGGACTCTTACAAACTATGTCATAGTATGTCTGCCATTCCACTACTTTAGCTGCAGGAGGCGTCAGTTGATCCATGGGTTTGGCTGCAGGAACAATTCAACACTTGGCACTAAACTAACAAAAATGTAAGAAATGATTCTAACTAGTATGAATCTATCTAAAGGTGAATTTATCACCAAGTGGGCCCCCTTGGATGAGTATCCTAAATCACAAATATTCTCAATTGAATCTCGACACTTCATCTATTTATTGATTGAATGATGGAGTACAGAAATTTCATAGAACAGGAAAAGAAACTAAAAACTGTATTGATAATAAACTTGATAATGCCCTTTTTTCTCATGTAGGAGTGAGGCTTTATTTAAAGGAAAACTCCTAACTAGTTTCCTAATCATGCCATAGAAATAGGTGGATCTTTATTACAACACTACCGACTAAAATGAAGGAAAGCTTTTAAGACTAAAATAGATTAAATCCAGAATGGAGGAAAGAGTTGTCGTGACAACAAATCTAACTTCCCACTCGCACCTAGATCTTCTCAGGGAATTTATCATGCCACCTTTCTCTTAACTGGAACTGCCACCTTGTTCTTTGGAAACCTTCAAGTGGCACTGCATTGAATGCTTCTCTGCTAGAAGTTGCAAGAAGACCGGGTCGAGCACTCCATGAATGAATGTGCTATACTTGGTCAACACAACATTTTCTATTTCGATGCACTACACCTTCAAAGGTTAGGATAAGACATGTATGATAATAATTATTAGAACATGCATGATCATTCATATTCAAAAAACCACTCTACTCATTTAAAACACAACCATATCTTTCAAAACAAGAAATATAGTAATTCATCCAAGCATAGCATATTTAAGTATGTTTACACCAAGTTATAAGTCTGATGGAAGCATGCCATATAATAATAGAAAAACATAGAAGTATTAAGGTAAATGTATCAAAATAAGGAAAAAGGTCTAGCAAATATCATCCTAGGGCATCTTAAAATATGGCATTAATGTGCCTCATCATTTTCCCCCTATGAAGACTAGTGCCTGTCCCCAGGCACTGAAGTATTCCTAGTTTTTGATAGCACCCTAAGGTATCCTTATGTTTCCACAATCATTGAACTGCACATCCTCCAGTAGAATCCATTCATTCTATCAACCCTTACACATCGACTTATCTCTAAATCTTAATCCAACTCATCATCCACACAACTATATAGTGGCCACATGAGTAAAGGGGGTTGGAAAGTGAGAGGCATCCACCTTTCTAGCCTCAAATGTCATTCCAACTCTATATACTAGTGGACCCACAACATGACAACTCTAAATTTGATGACACTGTGTGGCTCTACCTTTTTTAGTCAAAGGCATGGTCATTCTGGCCCATCTCTGATGTAATCCATCTGCAGATCTATTTCCATCAAATAAGGACAATCTTTCAAACCCAATATGTACCTACTCTTTGTTTGCCAATATCCATCTCCTGTGTGTGGAATCATTAAAACCATATAGAATTTCCAACCAGTCACAATAGAGTTGTCTAGGTGTTTTTCTCTCAGGATGCAATGGAAGTGAAATATTGCGTTCAAATGACCTATACCTATTTAATTGTTCCCTATAATAGATTTCATTATTGACCCAAGAAAGTAATGAGGACAAATGTATATCTCCCACAAACAACATGGGATTTCATTCAGTGTTTGATGGGACATCATAATTGTGTAGATAAAGTTAAAAAAGAAGGTTCTTGATAAAATTAGGTGACATCTTATATGCGGCCATAAAGGCTCGATGGGTATCTATGTTAGCATTTAAATATTTGATAATTATCATAAATTTAAACAGTAAAAATTGTTCCCTTAGGCACAAGGCATACACCCTAGGTGGTGGTCGACATTCTATAATCTTGGGAACCAATTTGATAACTGAATCCATCTTATCCTGTAAGAGCTTGATTTCTTGTTTTTTCTGCCCTATTTCCTTTTTTAACCTATCCCTTTCTATTTCCCACATTGCCTTTTCATACTGAATCTATTTAAAATAATCTAGGGACAAAGAATGTATTGTTACTTGGTCTCAATTTCCTAGTGGAACTAGGTGTTCTGGTCTTGACTCATGACCTTCTTGTTGAACTAGCATGGATGCCGCCGAAATATCATTTTCTTGCACATTTCTTGGATGGGAAGAAGATACATCAAAAACATCCATTTTCTCTATTTCTTTTGGTCTTGAGGCTACAGGTTCCTTTTCCATCTCATCGTCACCTCCCATGGTTATATTTTCCTCCTGTGGGTCTACGTCCATAGGTTCCTCAAGAGGAACTTCATGACTTGAGCTAGCCATCACAAGAGATTCCTTTTTCTTCTTCCTTGTGTTTAAACAAACATTGCGCCGTACTGGTGGTGTTTCTTTTGATGCTGTAGGGCATTTTTGTGGTTCTTGTTGAGGTAGACATGGTTGTAGGAGGAATAGGGACATCACCTACTTCATATACATACATTTTTCCTTTCCTTTTATCATTTTTCATGGCTTCCCAGGGACTATGAGTTTCTTTTGGAACCTCAATTTCTTCACTCTCCGAATTAAGGTTTGGAACTTCTACTCCTATATTTTCTTGATGAAGAGGCATGTTCTCCTGAGTTCTTTCTGGAATGGCAGGTTCTTCATTTTTAGTAATGGCTTTAGTAGGAGGATTTTCCTATGCTTCATGACACTCATGGTATGGCCCTATTGGCATGGGTCTATCCATATTTAATTGAACATGAGGAGTGGTAAGAAATTCATCCTAGGTCATGGGAGAATGATCATGCATGGATTTTTCTACCAGTAATTTTATTAACCCATGATGGGTAACAACATTTTGTCTACCCTTTCTCACTTCTTCAGAGCTTAAATTCAATAGGGAGTATAGGACATTTGTAGCATTAATCAAGCATCCATGCCACAAATGGCCTAGAAGTTTAAAATGCACAACATGTAGAAAAGAAAATCTACCTTCGCAAGTAATCTATTTGACAATATGAACAACTAACTGAGGGTAATCAACTAGAAGAGAGTATTTTAGTACCTTTCTTGCTACTTTCCATTGTAGTATCCATTGGTAGGGAGAATTCAGCTTTGGCTATGTGGGAATCATGACCATGTGGAAAAGGTTTGCCTATATCAGGAAGTCTAGAGACTTTTGTGATTTGTACTTCTGATGCTTCAACTCGTAAACCTTTCACATATGCCACTCCATTACTGAATGTGCATAAAAATTCTACTACAATGGCTTCATCATGACCATTTAATTTGATAAAATAACTGAGCCAACCCACATGATTGAATTCTCAAACACTAGCCTGATCTTGCAACAAGGATGTGTGATTAGCTAGTTCTGATCGAATAGGCTACCCACCCATACTTGTTTACTCAAAATTTATTTCAACTAAGTTCTTGACTTCAAAAACCTTTTCCACAATTTCTCCTAATTTCTAAACTTCCCAATCTGCACTAATTCAAGGTTTCTAGCAATTTTTTTGGTAAATATGGGAGGTAAAATAGCAGAGAATTTGTGAAAAGTGAAGCTGGCTTTGGTTTTTGGGTTTTTTAAAAGGACTTAAGACTGTAGTCTAAGGTTGGAGGATTAATGATTGGACTGTCTAAGCTTGTGTGCTAATAATGGAAAATTAATGAAAAATCTCAGGCAAATTTATATCATCTCATATTAATTGACTGCCCCCTACAAAAAGGACGCAGGTGTCCTCACATGCTTGGTTTGAAAGTACAACATTGCTTGGAAAGAATTGCTAAATTAAATGAATCTTAAGAGATAATAATGTTTAAATAAGTTAAGAGTATGTGAGAGAATAAATGATTATGTACCTGATGTGAAATTACTATAAATGCCAATATTTGAAAAGATATAATGACATGTATCATGCAAAGAGAAGTATGGTGTGGAAGGACATGACAAATGAATGAATGGAAGAGAGAAAGGTGATTGGGCATGATGGGATGGGTTATTTATTATGACAAAGAATATTTTTGTGGGAAATGAAAACTTTATTATGACTACAGTCGTGCAAAGTTAAAGTGATGATGGAAAGTTGTAGCCGGTTGCAGGAGAATCACCCACAGGAGGAGGTCCATTTTCCATTGTAAAACCTTCAGCTGGAGGAGGTCCATTATGTGTAGAGGGTTCATCGATTGTACGAGCTTGATTAGCTATAGGGGGTTCAGCTACAGAAGGAGAAATCTCAAACTACTGCAAGAACTCAACCTTTGTTTGCGGTTTGTGGTACATACAAAGTTTGTACCCATTTACCAATAATTTGAAATGTATTGGGTCGATGGTTGATAACTAAACCACACCATTAGCATAGAAATTTTAAATTTTATAGGGACCTAGCCATTGTGTAGTAAGCTTACCTTAGGTTTCTTGATAGCGAGAGTCATATAGGAGAGCCCAGTCACTAGGAGCAAACCGTTTAGTGAGGATGTGTGAGTCATGCCACCTTTTACGTTGTACTAGATCATCTCTATATGATGCAAGGCTGATTTTCTCATTTCATCCAATTGGTTTAGCTGGAGGACCCTATCACGTTGTGCTGTTGGAAGATCAATGTTTAATTATAATGTTGTTCTCAATGTTTTATGCTCAAATTCTATCAGAATTACAATATTTTTTTCGTAAACTAGTTCAAAGGGTGTGAAACCGATTGTTGTCTTCTAGGTTGTCCTATATGTCTAGACTGCTTGTTGTAACCTGGTGCTCCAGTCCCTTTTATGTAACTACACTACTTTGGTTAAGATGGCCTCTATTTCCCTATTAGTAACCTCGAGTTTCCCATTCGCCTGTGGATGATATAGACTTGATGTCCTCTGGAAAATGTTATATTCATTCATATGTGCAGTAATTATCGTTGATGTGAATTGAGCATCCTGATCAGTAACTGGTTCTCTTGGGACACCATACCTTGTGAAGATTTCTTCATACAAAAACTCAGCAACCTTGTTATCTCTAGCATGTTTCATAGCACGTACCTCCACCCATTTAGTTACATAGTTAGTACATACAAGAATGTAGGAATTGTCATTTGAGGATGGAGTAATGGGTCTGAAAAAATCTAACTCCATTTGTCAAATGGAGTTACTACTACCTGCGGAAAGAGAGGCATCTCATCAAATTTTGTTGGTCTTCCCATCCTTTGGCATTGATCACATTTCCTTGTATAGTTGAATGCATCTTTATGGAGGGTTGGCCAATAATATCCCATGTTCAGTATCTTCATTGCTATTCTTTTGGCTATAAAATTCCCTCCACAAGGCTCATCATGGCATGCATGGAGGATGTCATAGGTTTCATCCTCCCTTACACACCTTCTCAGTATTTGGTTAGGCCCATTATAGAATAGACAATCAACAATCTATGAGTAATTGAAAGTTTTTTCTACGAGAAGTCTCTTTTCTTTTGGTGAAAAATAAGGAGGTACCTTTTGAGCGACCAAGTAATTGGCAATATCTGCATACCAAGGAGTTTTGGCTAAAATGGAGAATAGGTGATCATTAGGAAAATTTTCATCAATAAGCTATGTTTCATCCTTATTCTACAGTTGTGAGAGAAATTTTGCAACCATATTTGATTTTCCTGGCTTATCCACTATGGTGATATCAAATTCCTATAACAATAGCAGCCATTGAGCTAGTCTCCCCATGATTGCAAGCTTATTAGCAAGGTACTTAATAGCTGCATGGTCAGTATGCACAAATATCTGGTATCTTGTAATGTAGTGGCAGAATTTATTAAGGGCATAAATGACTGCCAAAAACTCATTTTCTGTGACTTTATAATTCAGTTATGTTCCTTGGAGATTCTTACTAATGAAGTATATAGCATGTTCCATTGTGTCCTCCTTTTGGATGAGCACAACTCCTATGGCATGATCTAAGGCATCAGTATGAATGTGGAATGGAAGTTCCCAATTTGGTCCTCATAAGACTGGGGATTTTGTAAGAACTAACTTTAACTGCAGGAAGGCTTGATCACAACTTGGAGTCCAAATAAATTTTGAATCTTTGGTAAGCATAGAATGAAGGGGACTAGCCATTTTACTAAAATCTTTGATGAACCTTCTATAATAGATTGCATGTCCAAGAAAACTTCAGACATCTTTTTGCTTGGTTGGTGTTGGAAGGTTTTGAATGACTTCAATTTTGGTCAGATCCACTTGGATTCCTGTTGCAGATATATAGTGGCCAAGAACTATCCCTTCTTGCATTATCATGAAGCACTTTTCACTCTTTAGAGAGAGATTATGTTCTTCACACATTTTTAGGACCTTATCTAGGTTGTTCAAGGCTTCCTCATAAGTTTTACCATATGTTGTGAAATCATCCATATAAATCTCCATACAGTCATGAGAGATATCAACAAAGATGTCAATGACTACTCTGTGGAAGGTTGCTGAAGCATTACAGAGACCAAATGGAAGAACTAAATATGCAAAAGTCCCCCAAGGGAAAGTGAATATTGTCTTTTCCTGATCTTCTGGAAAGATTCGAATCTGGTTGTACCCACTATACCCATCTAGGAGGGAAAAATACTTTTTGCTTGCTAAGGAGTCCAATACTTGGTCAATGAATGGAAGAGGGAAGTGATCCTTTTAAGTTGCATTATTGAGTTCTCTATAGTCCACACACACATGCCATTTTCCTCCTTTTTTTGGCACAATTACTAATGGGGAAACCCACTGACTATCGGATATGGGATAAATAAATCCAACATTGAGGAGTTTTTGCAACTCTATTTTAATAATTTCTCATAATACTGGGCTCAATCGCCTTTGAAATTTCCTTATTGGAGGTTTATCTTCTTTTAGATATATCCTATGAGTGCATAGTTTTGGATCCAAGCATTTAATGTCAGAATAGTCCCAAAAAATTCTTTATTATGGACCTTCAACATTTTAGTCAGAGATGTTTGTTGCTAAGTGGTTAGTTTTCTATTGATGTTCAGGCAATGGCTAGGAGACACCTCTATTTGTTTAGTCAACTCTATCATGGATGTGTCCGTAAATGAGGGTTCTTGTATCTCATGGGGAAGCAATTGGTGGTAGATTTCTTTGGCTATAGAAGAAGACCATTGGCAATCAAGGCTTAAAAATTGTAGAGAGCAGTTGTTGGAAGAACAACCCAGAGAATCCAGGTTTGATCCATATTGGTTTTGCAGGATATTGGTGATCACCTTGTCTTCATCCTGAAGCTGTGGGAAGGGATCTCTTTTTATCATCATTAACTGAGACACCGAATTGATAACCTCAGCTTCTTCTCCTATGTCAGGCCATATTGGTTAGGCTAATTCCATTTGGAGTTGGGCAGGGGGGTACATGACTAGAGTCTTTGTATGCTGACCATCAGAGATGGTCATATCCCTTGAGTGACATCCAATATAAGCATCAACAGTTGCTAGCCAATGTCTGCCAAGTATAATCGGGTATCCTCCTAAGGTAGCCTTTGGTGATGGGATCATGAAATTAGCTGGGCACGACTAGGACTCAAGGTCAACAACTATATCTTCAACCATTCCATCAGGCTTTACAGTGGAACTATCTATGAGCTGCAGGACAGTGGAGGTAGTTCAGAGGTTGTTTATACCAAGTTGTTGCATTATATCCTTGGTCATTACATTTATAGCAGCTCCAAGATCTACCAATGCATTTTTAATGGTTGTCCCATTAATAATGACTTCAACAAAAAGGCTTCCTAGGTTAGAATATTTTGGGATGGTAAGCTTTCTTAACATAATGTCAGCTAGCTTTCCTAACACATGCATTGTTTGAGGGTCCTTTTTCTTGTGACCAGGTCTCTTGAAGAAGGCTTCTTTTATGGCTTTTCCATATGTGGGAACATCCTTAATTGCTTGAAATAAAGGTATTTGGACATTGATGTTCTTTAATTGATCAAGGATGTTAAATTCTATCTCCTTAGTAAGCTTAGGATTGTTGTGCTACGACCTTTTTGGAAAAGGTGTTCCGGTAGGGTGGCTCTTATTAGCTATAAGTTGTGTTACTGGTAGGGGAATAGTATTTTCTATTTGGGTAGGCTCCTTATGGGGTACTTCAGTTATAATTGGATTCTTAGGAGCAAGGATTGTAGTCCCAAACTGAAGGTGTATATCATCAAGTGTGATTGCATAGGTAGGATACTACATGGGATACTGCATTTGGTCAGTAGCATACACACTTTGTTGAGGTGTGGGAGGCCTATTTTTTAGGATTAGCTATGGCTGTGTAGGAAATTATGTAGGCTTTGAAGGTTTATTATTAGCTACTGGTGGTGGTAAGAGTACTTGCTACTGTGGTAGTTGAATAGGTGGATTCTAATATCCTTGAGGCTAATTTGGCCATTGCTGGCCTCCTCACCACTAAGGGTTCTATTTCTAGTTACCCTGTGGTGGCTTCCATTCCCCTTGAGGTTGTTGCCAATTCCACTGAGGGTTCTACCACTATGGACTAGGGTAATTTGCCATTGATTTTGATAGTTGTTCTAGGGAGGATTTTGATAATTCATAGAAGGTTGCCATTGATTGTTATAAAATGGATTACTGAATGTAAGTGGGTCTTGAGGCATACCTTGTCTTTGTACCCATGGTCATCACTGAGCAATGAAAAATAGTTGCTCATTAGCTAGTTCAACTGGCTTGTAGTTAGTTGGCATCTGGGTAGTTTCCATATTAGCAACCAGTTTACACCGACAATCTCTCTTCTTCTATCAACAATGTGGACAGAATTAAGCCAACATGGCCTCTTCTTCCTCGTGCTTCTTTTTTTCTTGCAAGGTATCTAGTTGTGTGGCCATATTGTTGATGATATCCTATTTAAAGTTGGATAAGAGATACATTATCTCTGATTTGGAAGCACCTATGCCATTTGTCTTTCCTATTGTGGATTTGTATCCTCTTCCTCTGTTACCAAAAAATCTTGAGTACTTGAGGCATATCTTCTTTATATCATCCCAAGTAGATTGGGTTATATCTCCTCCTGCCATTAGGTCTAATGCTTCAGTGCATCCATCTTGTATACCTCTTAGGAAAATCAGCTTCTGAGATTCTTCATTGAGCACATGCTTTGTATTCCTTTGTAGGCTATACATGAATTGTGAGACATAGTCTTCAAGTGTCTCATCCTCTTTTTGAGTCATTTTAAAGATATCTTCCCCTTGCATATTAGTTCCCTCACAATACTCCTTATACTTGAGCAAGAATGCAGACTGCATTTCTGCTCAATCATGGACAACATCCCATCCTAGGCCCATAAACCAACATAAAGAAGACTGCTTAAGGGTCGCAGGAAAGAGTTTGTACTTGTGAGCATCAGTGGTATAGTCATAACTTGTACATAGGATATCAAAGTCAAAGAGAAAGGTATCTAGGTGTTCTATTACTAGATTGTAGAATTTTGGCAGGACAGAAGAAGGTATGTTTTTAAAGTTGTTGTTGTCTCGCTGGTTAGTAATAGGAAATGGAAATGTGGTAGGATTCGCCATCTAGTAGGATTTATAGGCCATGGATGTGGTGGTGGATGATGAGGAGGTTGGTAGATGACCATTTGTATGGAGTTTTCTTATCTGATAGGATTCTCAGGAAATCAGGTTCTTAGATGAGAGAAGACTTCTTCAAATGCGTTAATTTCAGGTTGTTCTTTAAAAGAAATAAATTGTTCTTTAAAAGAAATAAATTGTTCTTCTTCAGAGGATGAGGAGGAGGTCATAGTTTCAAGGAGGTCAATGGTAGCATCAACAAATGAATTTTTCTCTTCAAAGGGGTGATTGGATTGATTTGGCAAGTACCTTCCTTTGGCGTCTCTTCTTCGATTATGCATAGAGGTAGTAGGGAGTGATGCGATTTGTAGAGTTTTGTCTAAAAAAATGTATTCTACTGAAAGAAGGAAATAAAAAAAATTCTAAGAATGGCTTAGTGAGGACTTGGTTTGGCATTGTCCCTGACAATGATGCAAAAAATGATCACTTCTTATAAAGGCTCAGAAACTAGGTGTAATTCTGGACTCAGGGATTGGACATCTGATCAAGTAGTTTATCCTCTTTATAAAAACTCATTTAGTATGTCAGACCAGGGACGTATCACTTGAAACAGGCCAACAAAGTATATGCACCAGGTGTCACTCAGCCATACATTTTATCATTGTGACATGAAATAAATGTTGAAGAGAAACTATTCTATGATTGAAAGGAATGAATGCTAGAGTAATGTCTAAGTTGAAGTTGCAAAAAAGTAAGTGCTAGAATGGAAATTACAGAAATATAACTATTTAAAAAACATGAGGAATCTTACAAACTATGTCATAGTACTTTTTTTGTTCCACTACTTTAGCTGCAGGAGGTGCCAGTTGATCCGTGGCTTTGGCTGCAGGAACAGTTCAACACTTGGCACTGAAATAACGAAAATGCAGGAAATGATTCTAACTAGTATGAATCTATCTAACTATGGATTTATCACCAAGCGGGCCCCCTTGGATGAGTATCCTAAATCCCAAATATGCTCAACTGAATCTCAACACTTCATCTATTTATTGATTGAATGATGGAGTATAGGAATTTCATAAAATAGGAAAAGTAACTAAAAACTGCATTGATAATAAACTTGATAATGCCCTTTTTTCTCCCACAGGAGCAGTGCTTTATTTAAAGGAAAAATCTTAAGTACTTTCCTAACAGCGCCATAGAAATAGGTGGATCTTTATTTCAACACTACCGACTAAAAACAAGGAAAGATTTTAAGACTAAAATAGATTAAATCTAGAATGGAGGAAAGAGTTGCCGTGAAAACAAATCTAACTTCCCACTCGTGCCTAGATCTTCTCAAGGAATTTATCATGATGCCTTTCTCTTCGCTGGAACTGCCACCTTGTTCTTTGAAAACCTTCAACTGGCACTGCACTGAATGCTTCTCCGCTAGAAGTTGCAGGAAGACCGGGTTGAGCACTCCATGAATGAATGCACTATACTTGGTCAAAACAACATTTGCTATTTCGATGCGCTACACCTTCAAAGGTTAGGATAAGACATGTATGATAATAATAACATATTTAAGTATGTTTAAACCAAGTTATTATAAGTCTGATGGTAGCATGCCATATAATAACAAAAAAAATAGAAGTCTTAAGGTAAATGTATCAAAATAAGGAAAGAGGTCTAGTAGATATCATCCTAGGGTATCTTAAAATATGGAATTAATATGCTTCATTAATACGGATGGTCAAAGTTTGGTCAAAGAAAGGAAGTGGGTATAGTATTCGTAGTTAAAAATTTAAAAATTTTCAAATCTGTTGAAAGTGGTCTCAAATTAAAGATCTCGTTGAGATGAACCAAAAAACACCTTGAATCTAGAAAAATAGAGCCTCTTTTCTCAAGATATGGATGATCAATGTTTGGTCAAAGCAAGGAAGTCAGTACACTATTCGTAGCTAAAAATTGACCATTTTTAAATCTGGTGAGAGTGGTCTCAAATCGAATAACTTGTCAAGATGAACCAAAAAATACTTTAAATCTTGAAAAATAGAGCCTCTTTTCTCAAGATACAGACTGTCAAAGTTTGGTCAAAGCAAGGAAGTCAAAAAAGTGAACGTAGCTAAAAATTTTACTATTTCCAAATCTAGTGAAAGTGGTCTCAAATCAAAGATCTTGTCGAGATGAACTGAAAAACACCTTGAATCTTGAAAAATAGAGCCTCTTTTCTCAAGATACAGATGGTCAAAGTTTGGTCAAAGCAAGGATGTCAGTACAATGTTCATAGCTAAAAATTTAATCAATTCCAAATTTGGTGAAAGTGGTCTCAAATGAAGGATCTCATCAAGATGAACCAAAAAACACCTTGAATCTTAACAAACGAAGCCTCTTTTCTCAAGATACAAATGGAGTTTGGTCAAAGTAAGGAAGTCAGTACAATGTTCGTAGCTAAAAATTTGACCATTTCTAAATCTAGTGAGAGTGGTCTGAAATTGAAGATCTCGCTGAGATGAACCAAAAAACACCTTGAATCTTGAAAACAAGAGCCTATTTTCTCAAGATACGAATGATCAAAGTTTGGTCAAAGCAAGGAAGTAAGTACAGTGTTTGTAGCTAAAAATTGGACCATTTCCAAATCTGGTTAAATTGGTCTCAAATCAAAGATCTCGTCGAGATGAACCAAAAAACACCTTGAATCTTGAAAAATAGAGCCTCTTTTCTTAAGATATAGATGGTCAAAGCTTGGTCAAAGTAAGGAAGTCAGTAAAATGTTCTTAGCTAAAAATTTGACCATTTCCAAATCTAGTGAAAATGGTCTCAAATTGATTATCTCATCGAGATGAACTAAAAAACACCTTGAATCTTAAAAAATAGAGCCTCTTTTCGAAAGATATGAATGATCAAAGTTTGGTCAAAGCAAGGAAGTCAGTACACTGTTCGTAGCTAAAAATTTGACCATTTCCAAATTTGGTGAAAGTCATCTCAAATTGAAGATCTCATCGAGATGAACCAAAAATACCTTGAATCTTAAAAAATAGAGCCTCTTTTCTCAAGATACACATGGTCAATGTTTAATCAAAGCAAGCAAGTCAGTACAGTGTTCATAGCTAAAAATTTATCCATTTCCAAATCTTGTGAAAGTGGTCTCAAATCAAAGATCTCATGGAGATGAACCAAAAAACACCTTGAAACTTGAAAAATGGAGCCTCATTTCTAAAGATTGGGACAGTCAAAGTTTAGACAAAGCAAGGAAGTTAGTATAGTGTTTGTAGCTAAAAATTTGATTGTTTCCAAATTTGGTGAAAGTGGTCTCCAATCAAAGATCTCATCGAGATGAACCAAAAAACACTTTGAATCTTGAAAAATGGAGCCTCTTTTCTCTAGATACGGATGGTCAAATTTTGGTCAAAGCAAGGAAGTCAGTACATTATTCATAGCTAAAAGTTTAACCGTTTCCAAATCTGGTGAAAATGGTCTCAAATCAAAGATCTTGTCGAGATGAACCCAAAAACACCTTGAATCTTGAAAAATGGAGCCTCTTTTCTCAAGATACAGACTGTCAAAGTTTAGTCAAAGCAAGGAAGTCAGTACAATGTTCGTAGCCAAAAATTTGACCCTTTCCAAACCTGGTGAAAGTGGTCTCAAATAGAAGATCTCATTGAGATGAACCAAAAAACACCTTGAATCTTGAAAAAATAGAACCTCTTTTCTCAAGATATGGATGGTCAAAGTTTTATCAAAGCAAGGAAGTCAGTTCAATGTTCGTAGCTAAAAATTTAACCATTTCCAAATATAGTGAAAGTGGTCTCAAATTGAAGATCTCATCGAGATGAACCAAAAAAAATTTTGAACTTTAAAAAATGGAGCCTCTTTTCTCAAGATACAGACAGTCAAAGTTTGGTCAAAGCAAGGAAGTGAGTACATTATTTGTAGCTAAAAATTTGATCATTTCCAAATCTAGTGGAAGTGGTCTCAAATCAAAGATCTCGTGAAGTTGAACCAAAAATTACCTTGAATCTTGAAAAATGGAGCTTCTTTTCTCAAAATACAGACAGTCAAAATTTGGTTAAAGAAAGGAAGTCAGTAGAGTGTTCATAGCTAAAAATTTGACCATTTCCAAATTTGGTGAAAGTGGTCTTAAATTGAAGATATCATCAAGCTGAACCAAACAACACCTTGAATCTTAAAAAATGGAGCCTCTTTTCTAAAGATACACACGAACAAAGTTTGGTCAAAGCATGAAAGTCAGCACAATGTTCGTAGCTAAAAATTTGAAAGTTTCCAAATCCGGTGAAAGTGGTCTAAAATCAAAGATCCCATCAAGATGAACCAGAAAACACCTTGAATCTTGAAAAATGAAGATTCTTTTCTCAAGATACGAACGGTCAAAGTTTGGTCAAAGTAAGAAAGTCAGTATAGTGTTCGTAGCTAAAAATTTGACCATTTCCAAATATGGTGAAAGTGGTCTCAAAATAAAAGATCTCATCGAAATGAACCAAAAAACACCTTGAATCTTGAAAAATGGAGCCTCTTTTCTCAAGATATGGATGGTCAAAGTTTGGTCAAAGAAAATAAGTTAGTACAGTATTCGTAGCTAAAATTTGACCATTTTCAAGTCTACTGAAAGTGGTCTCAAATCAAATATCTTGTCGAGATGAACCAGAAAGCACCTTGAATCTTGAAAAATGAAGCTTCTTTTCTCAAGATACGGATGGTCAAAGTTTGGTCGAAGCAAGGAAGTCAGTACAATGTTCTTAGCTAAAAATTTGACCATTTCTAAATCTGGTGAAAGTGGTCTCAAATCAAAGATCTCATCCAGATGAGCCAAAAAACACCTTGAATTTTGAAAAATGGAACCTCTTTTCTCAAGATACGGATGGTTAAAGTTTGGTCAAAGTAAGGAAGTAAGTATAGTGTTCGTAGCTAAAAATTTGACCATTTCCAAATCTGGTGAAAGTGTTCTCAAATCAAAGATCTCCTCAAGATGAACCAAAAAACACCTTGAATCTTGAAAAATAGAGCCTCTTTTCTCAAGATATAGATGGTCAAAGTTTGGTCAAAGAAAGGAAGTTAGTACAGTGTTCGTAGCTAAAAATTTGATCATTTTCAAATCTGGTGAAAGTGGTCTCAAATCGAAGATACCGTCGAAATGCACCCAAAAATATCAAAAATCTTTAAAAATAGAGCCTTTTTTCTCAAGATATAGATGGTCAAAGTTTGGTCAAAGAAAGGTAGTCAGTACAATATTCGTAGCTAAAAATTTGATTATTTCCAAATCTACTGAAAGTGGTCTCAAATCAAATATCTCATCGAGATGAACCAAAAAATACCTTGAATCTTGAAAAATAGAGCTTCTTTTCTCAAGATACGGATGGTCAAAGTTTGGTCAAACTAAGAAAGATAGTACAGTGTTCGTAGGTAATAATTTGACTATTTCCAAATCTGGTGAAAGTGGTCTAAAATCAAAGATCTCGTCAAGATGAACCAAAAAATACCTTGAATATTAAAAAACAAAGCCTCTTTTCTCAAGATACAGATAATCAAAGTTTGGTCAAAGCAAAGAAATCAGTACAGTGTTCATAGCTAAACATTTGACCGTTTCTAAATTTGGTGAAAGTGGTCTACAATTGAAGATCTCATCGAGATGAACCAAAAAATACCTTGAATCTTAGAAAATAGAGCCTCTTTTCTCAAGATATGGATAGTCAAAGTTTGGTAAAAGTAAGGAAGTCAGTATAGTGTTCGTAGCTATAAATTTGAAAATTTCCAAATATGGTGAAAGTGGTCTCAAATCGAAGATCTCATCAAGATGATCCAAAAAATACGTTGAATCTTGAAAAACAAAGTCTCTTTTCTCAAGATATAGAAGGTCAATTTTTGGTGAAAGCAAGGAAGTCAGTACAATGTTCATAGGTAAAAATTTGACCATTTTCAAATCTGGTGAAAGTGGTTTTAAATCGAAGATCTGGTAGAGTTGAACCAAAAAATACCTTGAATCTTAAAAAATGAAGCCTCTTTTTTGAAAATATGGATGGTCAAAGTTTGGTCAAAGCAAAAAACTCAATACAATATTCATAGCTAAAAATTTGACCATTTCCAAATCTGGTGAAAGTGGTCTCAAATTGAAGATCTCATTGAGACGAACCATAAAACACCTTGAATCTTGAAAAATGGAGCCTCTTTTGTCAAGATACAGATAGTCAAAGTTTGGTCAAAGCAAGGAAGTTAGTACAATGTTCTTAGCTAAAAATTTGACCATTTCCAAATCTGGTGAAAGGGATCTCAAATTGAAGATCTCGTCAAGATGAACCAAAACACACCTTGAATCTTGAAAAACATAGCCTCTTTTATCAAGATACAGACAGTCAAAGTTTGGTCAAAGTAAGAAATTTGATACAATTTTCGTAGCTAAAAAGTTGACCATTTTTTAATCTGGTGAAAGTGGTCTCAAATCAAAGATCTGATCGAGATGAACCAAAAAACACCTTGAACCTTGAAAAATGAAACCTATTTTCTCAACATACGGATGGTCAAAGCTTGGTCAAAGCAAGGAATTCAATACAATGTTCATAGCTAAAAATTTAACTGTTTCCAAATTTAGTGAAAGTGGTCTCAAATCAAAGATCTCATCAAGATGAGCAGAAAAATATTTCAAATCTTGAAAAATAGAGCCTCTTTTTACAACATATGAATGGTCAAAGTTTGGTCAAAGAAAGTAAGTCAATACAGTGTTTGTAGCTAAAAATTTAACCATTTCCAAATTTGGTGAAAGTGGTCTCAAATCGAGGATCTCATCGAGATGAACCTCAAAACACCTCGACTCTTAAAAAATAAATTCTCTTTTCTCAAGATACAGACTGTCAAAGTTTGGTCAAAGCAGGGAAGTCATCATAATGTTTGTACCTAAAAATTTGACCATTTCTAAATCTTGTGAAAGTGGTCTCAAATCAAAGATCTTGTCGAGATGAACCAAAAAATATCTCAAATTTTGAAAAAGCAAGCCTCTTTTCTCAAGATATGGATGGTCAAAGATTGGTCAAAGCAAAGAAGTCGACACAGTGTTCATAGCTAATAATTTGACCATTTCCAAATATGGTGAAAGTAGTCTCGAATCAAAGATCTCATCGAGATTAACCAAAAAAAACCTTGAATCTTGAAAAATAGAGCCTCTTTTCTCAAGATACAGACTGTCAAAGTCTGGTCAAAGAAAGGAAGTCAGTACAGTGTTCTTAGCTAAAATTTTAACTGTTTTCAAATCTAGTGAAAGTAGACTCAAATTGAAGATCTCGTCAAGATGAACCAAAAAACACCTCAAATCTTAAAAAATGCAGCTTCTTTTCTCAAGATACGGATAGTCAAAGTTTGGTGAAAGCAAAGAAGTCGACACAATGTTTGTAGCTAAAAATTTGACCATTTTCAAACTTGGTGAAAGTGGTCTCAAATTGAAGATCTCGTCAATATGAACCAAAAAACATCTTGAATCTTTAAAAATAGAGCCTATTTTCTCAAGATACAAATAGTCAAAGTTTGATGAAAGTAAAGAAGTCGGTACAATGTTCACAGCTAAAAATTTGACTGTTTCTAAATTTGGTGAAAGTGGTATCTAATCGAAGATCTTGTCAAGATGAACCAAAAAACACCTTGAATTGTTAAAAATGGAGCCTCTTTTCTCAAGATACAGATGGTGAAAGTTTGGTCAAAGCAAGGAAGTCAGTACAATGTTCTTAGCTAAAAATTTGACCTTTTCAAAATCTGGTCAAAGTGGTCTCAAATCGAAGATGTCTTCGAGATGAACCAAAACACAACACAAATATTGAAAAATAAAGCCTTTTTTTATCAAAATACAGAGGGTCAAAGTTTGGTCAAAGCATGGAAGTTAATATAGTTTTCGTAGCTATAAAGTTGACCATTTCCAATTCTGGTGAAAGTGGGCTCAAATCAAAGATCTCGTCGAGATGAACTAAAAAACATTTTTAATCTTGAAAAATGAAGCCTCCTTTCTCAAGATATAGACGGTCAAAGCAAGGTCAAAGAAAGGAAGTTAGTACAGTGTTCGCTTCTAAAAATTTGAACATTTTCAAATCTGGCGAAAGTGGTTTCAAATCAAAGATCTTGTAGAAATGAATAAAAAAACACCTCAAATCTTGAAAAATGGAGCCTATTTTCTCAAAATACGGATGATCAAAGTTTGATTAAAGCAAAGAAGTCAGTAAAGTGTTCGTAGCTAAAAATTTGACAGTTTCAAAATCTGGTGAAAGTGGTCTCAAATCAAATATCTTGTCGAGATGAAAAAAAAAACCTCAAATCTTGAAAAACAAAGCCTCTTTTATTAAGATACAGATGGTCAAAGTTTGGTCAAAGCATGGAAGTCAGTATAGTGTTCGTAGTTTAAACTTTGACTGTTTCTAAGTTTGGTGAAAGTGGTCTCAAATTGAAGATCTCATTGAGATGAACCAAAAAACATCTCAAATCTTAAAAAATAGAGCCTATTTTTTGAAGATACAAATGATCAAAGTTTGGTCAAAGCAAGGAAGTCATGAAAATGTTCATATCTAAAAATTTGACCATTTTCAAATATGGTGAAAGTGGTCTCAAATCAAAGATTTTATCGAGATAAACCAAAAAACACTTCAAATCTTGAAAAATAGAGCTTCTTTTCTCAAGATAATGAGGGTCAAAGTTTGGTCAAAGAAAGGAAGTTAATACAGTGTTCGTAGCTAAAAATTTGACCATTTCCAAATCTGGTAAAAGTGGTCTCAAATCAAAAATCTCGTCGAAATGAACCAAAAAATATCTCGAATCTTAAAAAATGAAGCCTCTTTTCTCAAGATACAAATTGTCAAAGTTTGGTCAAAGCAAGAAAGTTAGTGTAGTGTTCGTAGCTAAAAATTTGACCATTTCTAAATCTGGTGAAAGTGGTCTCAAATCGAAGATCTCATCGAGATGAACCAAAAAACACTTCAAATATTGAAAAATAGAGCCTCTTTTCTCAAGATATGGATGGTCAAATATTGGTCAAAGCAAGGAAGTCAGTACAGTGTTCATAGCTAAAAATTTGACTGTTTCCAAATCTAGTGAAAGTGGTCTCAAATCGAAGATCTCATCAAGATGAAGCAAAAAACACCTCAAATCTTTAAAAAGGGAGCCTCTTTTCTCAAGATACAGATGGTCAATCTCTGGTCAAAGCAAGGAAGTCAATATAGTGTTCGTAGCTAAAAATTTGACTATTTCCAAATCTAGTGAAAGTGGTTTGAAATCAAAGATCTCATCAAGATGAACCAAAACTCACCTCAAACCTCAAAAAATAGAGCTTTTTTTTTTGAAGATATAGACAGTCAAAGTTTGGTCAAAGTACAGAAGTTAGTATAATGTTCGTAGCTAAAAATTTGACCATTTTCAAATTTGGTTAAAGTGGTCTCAAATCAAACATCTCATCGAGATGAACCAAAAAATACTTTGAATCTTGAAAAATAGAGCCTCTTTTCTCAAGATATAGACGATCAAAGTTTGGAGAAACTAAGGAAGTCAGTACATTGTTCGTAGCTAAAAATTTGACCGTTTCCAAATCTAATGAAAGTGGTCTCAAATCGAAGATCTCGTCGAGATGATCCCTAAAACACCTTGAATCCTGAAAAATAGAGTCTCTTTTCTCAAGATATGAATGCTCAAAGTTTGGTCAAAGCAAAGAAGTCAGTATAGTGTTCGTAGCTAAACATTTGACCATTTCCAAATCTGGTGAAAGTGCTCTTAAATAAAAGATCTCGTCGAGATGAACCAAAAAAAACTTTGAATCTTGAAAAATGGAGCCTCTTTTCTCAAGATACAGGCGGTCAAAGTTTTGTCAAAGCAAAGAAGTCAATACAATGTTTATAGCTAAAAATTTGACCGTTTCCAAATCTGGTGAAAGTGGTCTCAAATCAAAGATCTTTTCGAGATGAACCAAAAAACACATTGAATCTTGAAAAATAGAGCATCTTTTTTCAAGATATAGATAGTCAAAGTTTTGTCAAAGCAAGGAAGTCAGTACAATGATCGTAGCTAAAAATTTAAAGTATTTCAAAGTTGGTAAAACTGGTCTCAAATCAAAGATCTCATCAAGATGAACTAAAAAACATCTTGAATCTTGAAAAATGGAGCCTCTTTTCTCAAGATACAGACGGTCAAAGTTTGGTCAAAGCAAGAAAGTCAGTATAGTGTTTGTAGCTAAAAATTTGACCATTTCCATATTTGGTGAAAGTGTTATCAAATCAAAGATCTAGTTAAGATGAACCAAAAACCACCTTGAATCTTGAAAAATTGAGTCTGTTTTCCCAAGATAAGGACGGTTAAAGTTTGGTCAAAGTAAAAAAGTCAATACAGTATTCTTAGCTAAATATTTGACTATTTCCAAATCTGGTGAAAGTTGTCTCTAATCGAAGATCTCTTCGAGATGAAACAAAAAACACATTGATTCTTGAAAATCAGAGCCTCTTTTATCAAGATACATACGATCAAAGTTTGGTCAAAGTAAGGAAGTCAATATACTGTTCGTAGCTAAATATTTGACCGTTTCTAAATTTGGTGAAAGTTGTCTTAAATAGAAGATTTTATTAAGATGAACCAAAAAAAATCTTGAATCTTGAAAAATAGAGCTTTTTTTATCAAGATATAGACTGTCAAAGTTTGGTCAAAACAAGGAAGTCAGTACAGTGTTTGTAGCTAAAAATTTGACCGTTTGCAAATCTGGTGAACGTGGTCTCAAATCAAAGATCTTGTCAAGATGAACCAAAAAACACCTTGAATCCTGAAAAATGGAGCCTCTTTTCTCAAGATACAGACGATCAAAGTTTGGTCAAAGCAAGGACGTCAGTATAGTGTTCATAGGTTAAAATTTGACCATTTTCAAATCTGGTGAAAGTGGTCTCAAATCAAAGATCTCGTCGAGATGAACCCAAAAACACCTTGAATCTTGAAAAAAAGAGCCTCTTTTCTCAAGATACGAATGCTCAAAGTTTGTTCAAAGCAAGGTAGTCAATACAGTATTTGTAGTTAAAAATTTAACCATTTCCAAATCTGGTGAAAGTGCTATCAAATAAAAGATCTCATCGAGATGAACAAAAAAAACCTTGAATCTTGAAAAATAGAGCCTCTTTTCTCAAGATACAGATGGTCAAAGTTTTGTCAAAGCAAAGAAGTCAGTACAGTGTTCATAGCTAAAAATTTGACCATTTCCAAATCTGGTGAAAGTGGTCTTAAATAGAAGATCTCATCGAGATGAACCAAAAAACACCTCGAATCTTGAAAAATAGAACCTCTTTTGTCAAAATATAGACTGTAAAAGTTTGGTCAAAGAAAGGAAGTCTGTACAGTGTTCGTAGCTAAAAATTTGACCGTTTCCAAATTTCGTGAAAGTGGTCTCAAATTGAAGATCTTGTCGAGATGAACCAAAAACCACCTTGAATCTTTAAACATTGAGTCTCTTTTCTCAAGATAGAGATGGTCAAAGATTGGTCAAATCAAGGAAGTCAATATAGAATTTGTAGCAAAAAATTTAACGTTTTCCAAATCTGGTGATAGTGTTCTAAAATCGAAGATCTCGTCGAGATGAACCAAAAAACACCTTGAATCTTGAAAAATAGAGCCTTCTTTTCTCAAGATACAGATGGTCAAAGTTTGGTCAAAGCAAAGAAGTCAGTATAGTATTCGTAGCTAAAAATTTAACCATTTTTAAATCTGATAAAACTTGTCCCAAATCAAAGATCTCTTCGAGATGAAACAAAAAACACATCGAATCTTAAAAATCAGAGCTTCTTTTCTCAAGATATAAATGATCGAAGTTTGAACAAAGCAAGGAAGTTAGTACAGTGTTCGTAGCTAAAAATTTGACCATTTCCAAATCTGGTGAAAATGGTCTCAAATCTAAGATCTCGTCAAGATGAACCAAAAAACACCTTGAATCTCAAAAAAAGGAGCCTCTTTTTTTAAGATACAGACAGTCAAAGTTTGGTCAAAGCAAGGAAGTCCTCATAGAGTTTGTAGCTAAAAAATTGACCATTTCTAAATCTGATGAAAGTGGTCTCAAATCAAAGATCTCATCGGGATGAACCAAAAAACACCTCAAATATTAAAAAATGGAGCCTCTTTTCTTAAGATATGACGGTCAAAGTTTGGTTAAAGCAATAAAGTCAGCATAGTGTTCATAGTTAAAAATTTAACTGTTTCTAAATTTGGTGAAAGTGGTCTCAAATCAAAGATCTCATCGAGATGAACTAAAACACACCTTGAATCTTGAAAAATAGATCATCTTATCTCAAGATACAGACGGTCAAAGTTTGGTCAAAGCAAAAAAGTCAGTACAATGGTCATAGACAAAAATTTGACTGTTTCCAAATCTGTTGAATGTGGTCTAAAATTAAAAATCTCATTGAAATAAACTAAAAAACACCTTGAATCTTAAAAAATAGAGCCTCTTTTTACAAGATACAAACGGTCAAATTTTGATCAAAGGAAGTCAGTACACTGTTCGAAGCTAAAAATTTGATAGTTTCTAAATCTGACAAAAGTGGTCTCAAATTGAAAATCTAGTCGAGATGAACCAAAATAAATCTAGAATCTCAAAATATGAAGCCTCTTTTCTCAAGATACAGATGGTTAAAGTTTGGTCAAAGCAAGGAAGTCAGTACAGTGTTCGTCTAAAAATTTGATGATTTCCAAATATTGTGAAAGTGGTCTCAAATCGAAGATCTCATCGAGATGAACCAAAAAACACCTTGAATCTTGAAAAATGTAGCCTCTTTTCTAAAGATACGGATGGCCAATATTTGGTCAAAGAAAGGAAGTCAGTACAATATTTGTAGCTAAAAGTTTAACCATTTTCAAATCTGGTGATAGTGGTCTCAAATTGAAAATCTCATCGAGATGAACCAAAAAACACCTTGAATCTTGAACAATGGAGCCTCTTTTCTCAAGATACGGATGGTCAAAGTTTGGTCAAATGATGGAAGTCAGTACAATGTTCATAGCTAAAAATTTGACTGTTTCCAAATCTAGTGAAAGTGGTATGAAATCAAAGATCTCATTGAGATAAACTTAAAAACACCTCGAATCTTAAAAAATAGAGCCTCTTTTATCAAGATATAGAATGTCAAAGTTTGGTCAAAGAAAGGAAGTCACTACACTGTTTGTAGCTAAAAATTTAACCGTTTCCAAATTTGGTGAAAGTAGTGTCAAATAGAAGATCTCATTGAGATGAACCAAAAAAATATCTTGAATCTTGAACAACAAAGCCTCTTTTCTCAAGATACAGACGGTCAAAGTAAGGAAGTCTGTACAGTGTTCGTAGCTAAAAATTTGACCATTTCCAAATTTGGTGAAAGTGGTCTAAAATGGAAGATCTCATTAAGATAAATAAAAAAGGACCTTGAATCTTGAAAAATGAAGTCTCTTTTCTCAAAATACGGATGGTCAAAGTTTTGTCAAAGTAAGGAAGTCAATACAGTGTTCGTAGCTAAAAATTTGACCATTTTCAAATCTGGTGAAAGTTGTCTCAAATCGAAGATCTCATTGAGATGAACCAAAAAACACCTTGAATCTTTAAAAACTCAGCCTCTTTTCTCAAGATACAAACTGTCAAAGTTTGTTCAAAGTAAGGAGGTCAGTACAATGTTTGTAGCTAAAAAATAGGTTGTTTCCAAATCTAGTGAAATTGGTCTCAAATCAAAGATCTAATCAAGATGAACCAAAAAATACTTCGAAACTTGAAAAATGGAGCCTCTTTTCTCTTGATACGAATGGTCAAAGTTTGGTTAAAAAAAAGAAGTCAACATAATGTTTGTATCTAAAAATTTGACCATTTTCAAATTTGGTGAAAGTTGTCTTGAATTGAAGATCTCATCGAGATGAACCAAAAAACATCTCGAATTTTGAAAAATAAAAACTCTTTTCTCAAGATACAGATGGCCAAAGTTTGGTCAATGCAAGGAAGTCAACACAATGTTCGAAGCTAAAATTTTGAACGTTTCCAAATCTGGTAAAAGTGGTCTCAAATCGAAGATCTCATCAAGATGAACCAAAAAATACTTTGAATCTTTAAAAATGGAGCCTCTTTTCTCAAAATACAGATGTTCAAAGTTTGGTCAAAGCAAGGATGTTAGTACAGTGTTTGTAGCTAAAAATTTGACTATTTCCAAACCTGGTGAAAGTGATCTCAAATCGTAGATCTCCTCGAGATGAACTAAAAAAAATCTTGAATCTTGAAAAATGGAGTCTCTTTTCTCAGGATACGTAGGGTCAAAGTTTGGACAAAGTAAGGAAGTTACTACATTATTCGTAGCTAAAAATTTGATGATTTCCAAATCTGGTGAAAGTTGTCTCAAATCAAAGATCTCATCGAGATGAACCATAAAACACCTCCAAGCTTGAAAAATAGAGCTTCTTTTCTCAAGATACAAATGATCAAAATTTGGTGAAAGTAAGGAAGTCAATATAGTGTTCGTAGCTAAAAATTTGACTGTATCCAAATCTGGTGAAAAGGGTCTCAAATCGAATATCTCATTGAGATGAACCAAAAAATACCTCAAATCTTGAAAAATGGAGCTTTTTTTCTAAGGATAGAGACGATCAAAGTTTGGTCGAAGCAAGGAAGTTAGTATAGAGTTCATAGCTAAAAATTTGATCATTTCCAAATATGGTGAAAGTGGTGTCAAAATGAAGATCTTGTTGAGATGAACCAAAAAATACCTTGAATGTTGAAAAAAAGAGCCTCTTTTCTCAAGATATTAACCGTCAAAATTTGGTCAAAATAAAGAAGTCAGTATAGTGTTCGTAGCTAAAAATTTGATCATTTCCAAATCTGGTTAAAATGGTCTCAAATCAAAGATCTCGTCGAGATGAACCAAAAAATATCTCAAATCTTGAAATATAGAGAGTCTTTTCTCAAGATATAGATGATCAAAGTTCGGTTAAAGCCAGAAAGTCGGTATAGTGTTCGTAGCTAAAAATTTGACCGTTTCTAAATCTGGTGAAAATGGTCTTAAATTGGAGATCTCATCGAGATGAACCTAAAAACACCTCGAATCTTAAAAAATAGAGCCTCTTTTCTCAAGATATGAACGCTAAAAGTTTGGTCAAAGCAAGAAAGTCAGTTTAGTGTTCGTATCTAAAAATTTGACCATTTCTAAATCTGGTGAAAGTAGTCTCAAATTGAAGATCTCGTAGAGATAAATGAAAAAATACTTGAATCTTGAAAAATAGAGCCTCTTTTCTTAAAATACTGACGATCAAAGTTTGGTCAAAGCAAGGAAGTAAGTATACTGTTCATACCTAAAAATTTGACCATTTCCAAATATTGTGAAACTGGTCTCAAATCAAAGATGTCATTGAGATAAATCAAAAAACACCTTGAATTTTGAAAAATAGAGCCTCTTTTCTGATGATATAGAGGGTCAAAGTTTGGTTAACACAAGGGAGTTAGTACAATGTTCCTAGCTAAAAAATTGACTATTTCTAAATATGGTGAAAGTGGTCTCAAATCGAAGATCTCGTCGAGATGAACCAAAAAACACCTTGAATTTTAAAAAATGGAGCCTCTTTTTTCAAGATACAAACGGTCAAAATTTGGTCAAAGTAAGGAAGTCAGTACAGTATTCAAAGTTAAAAATTTGACCATTTCTAAATCTGGTGGAAGTGGTCTCCAATCAAAGATCTCATGAAGATGAACCAAAAAATACTTTGAATCTTAAAAAATGGAGCCTCTTTTCTCAAAATACAGACAGTCAAAGTTTGGTTAAAGAAAAGAAGTCAGTACAGTGTTCGTAGCTAAAAATTTGACCATTACAAAATTTGGTGAAAGTGGTTTCAAGTCAAAGATCTCATCAAGATGAACCAAAAAACACCTTGAATCGTGAAAAATAGAGCCTCTTTTGTCAAGATACAGATGATTAAAGTTTGGTCAAAGCATGGAAGTTAGTACAGTGTTCGTAGCTAAAAATTTGAAAGTTACCAAATCTGGTGAAAGTAGTCTAAAATCGAAGATCTCATCAAGATAAATTAGAAAACACCTTGAATTTTAAAAAATGAAGCTTCTTTTCTCAAGATACGAATGGTCAAAGTTTGGTCAAGCAAGGAAGTCAGTATAGTGTTCGTAGCTAAAAATTTGACCGTTTCTAAATATAGTGAAAGTAGTCTCAAAATCGAAGATCTCATCTAGATGAAAGAAAAAACATATTGAATCTTGAAAAATAGAGCTTCTTTTCTCAAGATATGGATGGTCATAGTTTGGTCAAGGCAAAGAAGTTAGTACAGTGTTCATAGCTAAAAATTTGACCATTTCTAAATCTACTGAAAGTGGTCTCAAATCAAAGATCTTGTCGAGATGAACCAAAAAACACTTTGAATCTTGAAAAATGAAGTATCTTTTCTCAAGATACAGATGGTCAAAGTTTGTTGAAAGCAAGGAAGTCAATACAGTGTTTGTAGCTAAAAATTTAACTGTTTCAAAATCTAGTGAAAGTGGTCTCAAATCGAAGATCTCGTCAAGATGAACCAAAAAATACTTTGAATTTTGAAAAATGGAGCCTCTTTCCTCAACATATGGATGGTCAAAGTTTGGTCAAAGTAAGGAAGCCAGTATAGTGTTCGTAGCTAAAAATTTGACTATTTCCAAATTTCGTGAAAGTGGTCTCAAATCAAAGATCTCCTTGAGATGAACCAAAAAACACCTTGAATCTATAAAAATAGAGCCTCTTTTCTCAATATACAGAATGTCAAAGTTTGCTCAAATAAGGAAGTCGGTACAATGTTTGTAGCTAAAAATTTGACCGTTTCGAAATATGGTGAAAGTGGTTTCAAATTGAAGATAGCATCGAAATGAACTAAAAAACACCTCAAACCTTGAAAATCAGAACTTTTTTTCTCAAGATACAGATGGTCAAAGTTTGGTCAAAGAAAGGTAGTTAGTACAATGTTCGTAGCTAAAAAATTAACTATTTTCAAATCTGGTGAAAGTGGTCTCAAATCGAATATCTCATCGAGATGAGTCAAAAAACACTTTGAATTTTGAAAAATAGAGCCTCTTTTCTCAAGATACGGATGGTCAAAGTTTAGTCAAACTAAAGAAGTCAGTAGAATGTTTGTAGCTAAAAATTTGACCATTTCTAAATCTGGTGAAAGTGGTCTAAAATTGAAGATCTCATCGAGATGAGCTAAGAAATACCTTGAAGTTTAAAAAATAAAGCCTCTTTTCTCAAGATACAGACAGTCAAAGTTTGGTCAAAGTAAGGAAGTCAGTACAGTATTCGTAACTAAAAATTTGACCATTTTCTAATATGGTGAAAGTGGTCTCAAATTAAAGATGTCATCGATATGAGCCAAAAAATACCTTGAATCTTGAAAATCAGAGCCTCTTTTCTCAAGATATGGATGGTCAAAATTTGGTAAAAGCGAGAAAGTCAGTATAGTGTTCGTAGCTAAAAATTTGACCATTTCCAAATATAGTGAAAGTGGTTTCAAATCAAAGATTTCATCGAGATGAACTAAAAAACACCTTGAATCTTGAAAAACAAAGCCTCTTTTCTCAAGATATAGACGGTTAATGTTTGGTGAAAGCAAGGAAGTCAATACAATGTTCATAGCTAAAAATTTCACCGTTTTCGAATCTAGTGAATGTGGTCTCAAATCAAAGATCTTATCGAGATGAACCAAAAAATACCTTGAATCTTGAAAAATGAATCTTTTTTTCTCAAGATACAGATGATCAAAGTTTGGTCAAACTAAGAAAGTCAATAAAGTGTTCGTAACTAAAAATTTGACCATTTCCAAATATGGTGAAAGTGGTCTCAAAATGAAGATCTCGTCGAGATGAACCAAAAAATACTTTGAATCTTGAAATATGAAGCTTCTTTTCTCAAGATATGGATGGTCAAAATTTGGTCAAAGCAAAGAAGTTAGTGTAGTGTTCGTAGCTAAAAATTTAACAATTTCCAAATTTGGTAAAATTGGTCTCAAATTGAAGATCTCATCAAGATGAACTAAAAACACCTTGAATCTTGAAAAATAGAGCATCTTTTCTAAAGATAATGACGGTTAAAGTTTGGTCAAAACAAGGAAGTTAGTAAAGTGTTCTTAGCTAAAAATTTGACCGTTTCCAAATCTGGTGAAAGTGGTCTCAAATTGAAGATATTGTTAAGATGAATGAAAACACACCTCGAATCTTGATAAATAGAGCCACTTTTATCAATATACAGACGATCAAAGTTTGGTCAAAGTAAAGATGTCAATATAGTGTTCGTAGCTAAAAACTTGACTGTTTCCAAATGTGGTGAAAGTGGCCTCAAATTGAAGATCTCCTCTAGATGAACTAAAAAACACCTTGAATCTTGAAAAATTGAGCCTCTTTTCTCAAGATACGGATGATCAAACTTTGGTCAAAGCAAGGAAGTCAGTATAGTGTTCGTAGCTAAAAATTTAACCATTTCCAAATCTAGTGAAAGTGGTTTCAAATTGAAGATCTCGTCGAGATGAACCAAAAAATACTTTGAATCTTAAAAAATTGAGCCTCTTTTCTCAAGATATGGATGGTCAAAGTTTTGTAAAAGTAAGAAAGTCAGTATAGTGTTCGTAGCTAAAAATTTGACCATTTCAAAATATGGTGACAGTCATCTCAAATTGAAGATCTCATCTAGATGAACCAAAAAATACTCTGGATCTTGAAAAACCAATCCTCTTTTCTCAAGATACAGACGGTCAATGTTTGGTGAAAGCAAGGAAGTTAGTACAATTTTCATAGCTAAAAATTTGACCATTTCCAAATCTGGTGAAAGTGGTCTCAAATCGAATATCTTGTCAAGATGAACCAAAAAATATCTTGAATCTTTTTCTCAAAATATGGATGGTTAAAATTTGGTCAAATCAATGAAGTCAATACAATATTTGTAGCTAAAAATTTGACCATTTCCAAATCTGGTGAAAGTGGTCTCAAATCGAAGATCTCATTGAGATGAACCTAAAAAGACTTTGTATCTTGAAAAATGGAGCCTCTTTTCTCAAGATACAGACGGTCCAAGTTTGGTCAAAGCAAGGAAGTCAGTAAAGTGTTTGTACCTAAAAATTTGACCGTTTCCAATTTTGGTGAAAGTGGTCTTAAAATGAAGATCTTGCTGAGATGAACTAAAAAATATCTTGAATCTTGAAACATGAAGCTTCTTTTCTCAAGATACAGATGGGTAAAGTTTGGTCAAAGCATGGAAGTTAGTGTAGTGTTTGTAGCTAAAAATTTAAAAATTTCCAAATTTGGTGAAAGTGGTTTGAAATTGAAGATCTCATGAAGATGAACTAAACACACCTTGAATATTGAAAAATGAAGCCTCTTTTCTCAAAATACGAACGGTCAAAGTTTGGTCAAAACAAGGAAGTTAGTATAGTGTTCTTAGCTCAAAATTTTACCATTTCAAAATAAGGTGAAAGTGGTCTCAAATTGAAGATCTTGTCTAGATGAACTAAAACACACTTCAAATCTTGAAAAATAGAACCTCTTTTATCAAGATACAGACAGTCAAAGTTTGATCAAAGCAAGGAAGTCAATATTATTTTCGTAGCTAAAAAGTTGACCGTTTTCAAATTTGGTGAAAGTGGTCTCAAATCAAAGATCTGGTCGAGATGAACCAAAAAACACTTTGATTCTTGAAAAATGAAGCCACTTTCTCAACATACGGATAGTTAAAGTTTGGTAAAAGCAAGGAAGTCAGTACATTGTTCGTAGCTAAAAATTTGACCATTTCCAAGTTTAGTGAAAGTGGTCTCGAATCGAAGATCTCATTAAGATGAACAAAAAAACACTTCAAATCTTGAAAAATAGAGCCTCTTTTCTCAAGATACAGATGGTCAAAGTTTGGTCAAAGCAAGGAAGTCAGTATAGTGTTCGTAGCTAAATATTTGACTGTTTCCAAATCAAGTGAAAGTGGTCTCAAATAGAAGATCTCGTCGAGATGAACCACAAAATACCTCACCTCTTGAGAAATGAATCCTCTTTTCTCAAGATACGAATTGTCAAAGTTTGGTCAAAGCAAGGAAGTCATCATAGTGTTTGCAGCCAGAAATTTGACCATTTTTAAATCTTGTAAAAGTGGTCTCAAATCAAAGATCTTGTTGAGATGAACCAAAAAACACTTCAAATTTTGAAAAAGTGAGCCTCTTTTCTCAAGATACAAATTGTCAAAGTTTCATCAAAGTAAGGAAGTCAAGACAGTGTTCATAGGTAAAAATTGAACTATTTCCAAATCTAGTGAAAGTGGTCTCAAATCAAAGATCTCGTCGAGATTAACCAAAATATACCTTGAATTTTGAAAAATGAAGCCTCTTTTCTCAAAATACGGACTGTCAAAGTCTGGTCAAAGCAAGGAAGTCAGTACAATGTTTGTAGCTAAAAATTTCACCATTTCCAAATCTAGTAAAAGTGGTCTCAAATCGAAGATCTTATTGAGATGAACCAAAAAATATCTTGAATCTTTAAAAATAGAGCCTCTTTTATGAAGATACGGACGATCAAAACTTGGTGAAAGCAAGGAAGTCAGTACAATGTTCATAGCTAAAAATTTGACCATTTCCAGATTTGGTGAAAGTGGTCTCAAATCGATGATCTCGTTGAGATGAACCAAAAAATACCTTGAATCTTGAAAAATGTAGCCTCTTTTCTCAAGATATAGATGATGAAAGTTTGGTCAAAGAAAGAAAGTCGATATAGTATTCTTACTTAAAAATTTGACTATTTTTAAATCTGGTGAAAGTGGTCTCAAATTGAAGATCTCATCGAGATGAACCAAAATGCACCTCAAATATTAAAAAATAGAACTTTTTTTTTATCAAGATACGGAGGGTCAAAGTTTGGTCAAAGCAAGGAAGTCAATACAGTTTTTGTAGCTAAAAAGTTGACTGTTTCCAAATATGGTGAAAGTGGGCTCAAATGAAAGATCTTATCAAGATGAACCAAAAAACACTTTGAATCTTTAAAAATGAAGCCTGCTTTCTCAAGATATATACAAACAGTCAAAGATTGGCAAAGCAAGGAAGTCAGTATAGTGTTCACTTCTAAAAATTTGAACGTTTCCAAATCTGGTGACAGTGGTCTCAAATCGAAGATCTCATCGAGATGAACTAAAAAACACTTCAAATCTTGAAAAATAGAGCCTCTTTTTTCAAGATACGGATGGTCAAAATTTGGTCAAAGCAAAGAAGTCAGTACAATGTTCATAGCTAAAAATTGGACAGTTTCCAAATTTAGTGAAAGTGGTCTCAAATCAAAGATCTCATCGAGATGAACCAAAAAACACCTTGAATCTTTAAAAATGAAGCCTCTTTTCTCAAGATACAGAAAGTCAAAATTTGCTCAAAGCATGGAAGTCAGTAAAGTGTTTGTAGTTTAAATTTTGACCGTTTCTAAGTCTAGTGAAAGTGGTCTCAAATCAAAAATTTTGTCGAGATGAACCAAAAAATATCTTGAATCTTGAAAAATAAAGCCTCTTTTTTGATGATACAGATGATCAAAGTTTGGTCAAAGCAAAGAAGTCACGACAATGTTCGTAGCTAAAAATTCAAATATTTTTAAATATGGTGAAATTGGTCTCAAATCAAAGATCTCGTCAAGATTAACAAAAAAACATCTCAAATCTTAATAAATAGAGACTCTTTTATCAAGATATAGAAGGTTAAAGTTTGGTCAAAAAAAGGAAGTCAATACAGTGTTCGTAGCTAAAAATTTGATCGTTTGCAAATCTGGTGAAAGTGGTCTCAAATCGAAGATCTTGTCGAGATAAACTAAAAAATAACTCAAATCTTGAAAAATGAAGCCTCTTTTTTGAAGATACAGATTGTCAAAGTTTGGTCAAAGCAAGAAAGTTAGTGTAGTGTTCGTGGCTAAAAATTTTACCATTTCCAAATCTGGTAAAAGTGGTCTCAAATTGAAGATCTCATGGAGATGAACCAAAAAACACATGAAATATTGAAAAACAGAGCCTCTTTTCTCAAGATACGAATGGTCAAAGTTTGGTCAAAGTAAGGAAGTTAGTACAATGTTCGTAGCTAAAAAATTGACCTTTTCTAAATCTAGTGAAAATGGTCTCAAATCGAAGATCTCGTCAAGATGAACTAAAAAATATTTCAAATCTTGAAAAATTGAGATTCTTTTTTCAAGATACAGATGGTCAATGTTTGGTAAAAGCAATGAAGTCAATACAATGTTCGTAGCTAAAAATTTGACCATTTCTAAATATGATGAAAGTGGTCTCAAATCAAAGATTTCGTCGAGATGAACCAAAACCCACCTCGAATCTTAAAAAATAGAGCCTCTTTTCTCAAGATATAGGCTGTCAAAGTTTTGTCAAAGCATGTAATTTAGTACAATATTCGTAGCTAAAAATTTGACCATTTTCAAATCTAGTGAAAGTGGTCTCAAATAAAAGATCTCGTCAAAATGAACCCAAAAATATCTTGAATTTTGAAAAATGGAGCAGCATTTCTCAAGATATAGACCATCAAAGTTTGGTCAAAGTAAGGAAGTCAATACACTATTCGTAGCTAAAAATTTGACCGTTTTCAAATCTGGTGAAAGTGGTCTCAAATCGAAGATCTCATCGAGATGATCCTTAAAATACCTTGAATCTTAAAAAAAGAGCCTCTTTTCTTAAGATACGAATGCTCAAAGTTTGGTCAAAGCAAGGAAGTCAGTACAGTGTTCGTAACTAAAAAATTGACCACTTCCAAATCTAGTGAAATTCTCTCAAATAAAAAATCTCGTCGAGATGAACCAAAAAAAATTTTGAATCTTAAAAAATAGAGCTTCTTTTCTCAAGATACAGGCGATCAAAGTTTTGTCAAAGCAAGGAAGTCAATAGAGTTTTCGTAGGTAAAAATTTGATCATTTCAAAATCTGGTGAAAGTGGTCTCAAATTGAAGATTTTGTTGAGATGAACCAAAAAATACCTTGAATCTTGAAAAATGGAGCATCTTTTCTCAAGATACAGACCGTCAAAGTTTGGTTAAAGCAAGGAAGTCAGTATAGTGTTCGTAGCTAAAAATTTAAAGCATTCCAAATCTGGTAAAGCTGGTCTCAAATCAAAGATCTCATTGAGATGAACCAAAAAACACCTTAAATTTTGAAAAAAAGAGCCTTTTTCTTAAGATACGAACCGTCAAAGTTTGGTCAAAGCAAGGAAGTCAGTACAATGTTTGTAGCTAAAAATTTGACCATTTCCAAATGTGGCAAAAGTGCTCAAATAAAAGATCTCATCGAGATGAACCAAAAAACACCTTGAATCTTGAGAAATAAAGCCTCTTTCTCAAGATACAGATAGTCAAAGTTTGGTCAAAGTAAGGAAATCAGTACAATATTCATAGCTAAATATTTGATCATTTCCAAATCCAGTGAAAGTTATCTCAAATCAAAGATCTCTTCGAGATGAAACAAAAAACACGTCAAATCTTAAAAATCAGAGCTTTTTTTCTCAAGATACAGACATTCAAAGTTTGGTCAAAGCAAGGAAGTCAGTATAGTGTTTGCAGCTAAAAATTTGACCATTTTCAAATCTGGTGAAAGTGGTTTCAAATATAAGATCTTGTCAAGATGAACCAAAAAATATGTCAAATCTTGAAAAATAGAGCCTCTTTTATCAAGATATAGACAGTCAAAGTTTGGTCAAAACAAGGAAGTTAGTATAGTGTTCGTAGCTAAAATTTGACCATTTCTAAATCTGGAGAAAGTGGTCTCAAATCAAAGATCTCGTTAAGATGATCCAAACAACACTTTGAATCTTGAAAAATGGAGTCTCTTTTTTCAAGATACAAACGGTCAAAATTTGGTTAAACAAAGAAAGTCAATACAATGTTCATAGCTAAAAATTTAACCATTTCCAAATTTGGTGAGAGTGGTCTCAAATCAAAGATCTCATCGAGATGACCTTAAAATGACCTTAAATCTTAAAAAATAGAGCCTCTTTTCTCAAGATACAAATGCTCAAAGTTTGGTCAAAGCAAAGAAGTCAATACAGTGTTTGTAGCTAAAAATTTAATCATTTCCAAATATGGTGAAAGTGCTCTCAAATAAAAGATCTCGTCAAGATGGACCAAAAAAATCTTGAATCTTGAAAAATGGAGCCTCTTTTCTGAAGATACATATGGTTAAAGTTTTGTCAAAGAAAGAAAGTCAGTACATTGTTCGTAGCTAAAAATTTGACCATTTTCAAATCTGGAGAAAGTGGTCTCAAATCGAAGATCTTATCGAGATGAACAAAAAAATATTTAGAATCTTAAAAAATGGAGCCTTTTTTCTCAAGATACAGATGATCAAAGTTTGGTCAAAGCAAGGAAGTTGGTACACTGTTCGTAGCTAAAAATTTTGCGCTTTCCAAATATGGTGAAATTGGGCTCAAATTGTAGATCTCATCGAAATGAATGAAAAAACACCTTGAATCTTGAAAAATGGAGCCTCTTTTTTTGATATACAAATAGTCAAGGTTTGGTCAAAGCAAGGAAGTCAGTATAGTGTTCGTAGCTAAAAATTTGACCATTTCTAAATCTGGTGAAAGTATTCTCAAATCAAATATTTCATCGAGATGAACCAAAAAACACCTTGAATCTTGAAACATAGAGCCTCTTTTCTCAAGATACAAATGGTGAAAGTTTGGTCAAAGCAAGAAAGTCAGTACAGTGTTTGTAGATAAAAATTTAACCGTTTCCAAATCTAGTGAAAGTGGTCTCAAATCAAAGATCTCGTCAAGACGAACAAAAAAACACCTTGAATCTTGAAAAAAAGAGTTTTTTTATTAAGATACAGATGGTCAAAGTTTGGTCAAAGTAAGGAAGTCCTCACAGTGTTCGTAGTTAAAAAATTTACTGTTTCCAAATCTGATGAAAGTGGTCTCAAATCAAATATCTTGTCAAGATGAACCAAAAAACACCTCGAATATTGAAAAATGGGGCCTCTTTTCTTTAGATACGGACAGTCAAAGTTTGGTTAAAGCAAGAAAGTCAACATAGTGTTTGTAGTTAAAATTTTAATCATTTCTAAATTTGGTAAAATTGGTCTCAAATCGAAGATCTCATTGAGATGAACTAAAACACACATTGAATGTTGAAAACTAGATCATCTTTTCTCAAGATACGAACAATCAAAGTTTGGTCAAAGCAAGGAAGTCAATACAGTGTTCATAGATAAAAATTTGACTGTTTCCAAATCTAGTGAAAGTAGTCTCAAATCCAAGATCTCATCGAAATGAACTAAAAAACACCTTGAATCTTTAAAAATAGACCTTCTTTTTTCAAGAAACAAACAGTCAAATTTTGATCAAAGCAAAGAAGTTAGTAAGGTGTTCGTAGCTAAAAATTTAACTATTTCTAAATTTGGTGAAAGTGGTCTCAAATTGAAGATCTCGTCAAGATAAACTAAAAAACACCTAGAATCTTGAAAAATGAAGCCTCTTTTTTAAAGATATGGACGCTCAAAGTTTGGTCAAAGCAAGGAAGTCTGTACAGTGTTCGTAGCTAAAAATTTGACCGTTTTCAAATATGGTGAAAGTGGTCTTAAATCAAAAATTTCATCAAGATGAACCAAAAAACACCTTGAATCTTGAAAAATGTAGCATCTTTTCTCAAGATAAGAACGGTGAATGTTTGGTCAAAGAAATAAAGTCTGTAGAACGTTTGTAGTTAAAAATTTAAGCATTTCCAAATTTGGCGAAAGTGGTCTCAAATCGAAGGTCTCATTGAGATGAACCAAAAAACACCTTGAATCTTAAAAAATGGAGCCTTTTTTCTCAAGATATAGATGGTCAAAGTTTGGTCAAATGAAAGAAGTTAGTAAAATATTCGTATCTAAAAATTTGACCGTTTCCAAATCTTGTGAAAGTGGTCTGAAATCGAAGATCTCATCGAGATGAAATAAAAATCACCTCAAATCTTGAAAAATAGAGCCTCTTTTCTCAAGATATAGAAGGTCAAAGTTTGGTCAAAGTAAGAAAGTTAGTACAATGTTCGTAGCTAAAAATTTGACCCTTTCCAAATTTGGTGAAATTGGTTTCAAATTAAAGATGTTGTCGAGATGAACCAAAAAGCACCTTGAATCTTGAAAAATGGAGCCTTTTTTTCTCAAGATACATATAGTTAAAGTTTGGTTAAAGCACAGAGATGAGTACAGTGTTCGTAGCTAAAAATTTGATAATTTCAAAATCTATTGTAAGTGGTCTCAAATCGAAGATCTCATCGAGATGAACCAAAAAACACCTAGAATCTTAAAAAATGGAGCCTTTTTTCTCAAGATATAGATGGTCAAAGTTTGGTCAAAGTAAGAAAAATAGTAGAGTGTTCATAGATAAAAATTTAAATATTTCCACATCTGGTGAAACTGGTCTCAAATCGAAGATCTTGTCAAGATGAACCAAAAAATAGATCAAATCTTGAAAAATAGAGCCTCTTTTTTGAAGATACAGATGGTCAAAGTTTGGTAAAAAAAAAGAAGTCAGTACAATGTTCGTAGCTAAAAATTTGACCATTTCCAAATCTGGTTAAAGTAGTCTCAAATAGATCTCATTGAGATGAACAAAAAAAATACCTTGAATCTTGAACAACAGAGCTTGTTTTCTCAAAATACAGACGATCAAAGGAAGGAAGTCAGTACAATGTTCGTAGCTAAAAATTTGATCATTTTCAAATCTAGTGAAAGTGGTCTAAAATGGAAGATCTCATTGAGATGAACCAAAAAACACTTTGAATCTTGAAAAATGAAGCCTCTTTTCTCAAGATACGGATGGTCAAAGTTTTGTCAAAGCAAGGAAGTCAGTATAATGTTCATAGCTAAAAATTTGGCCATTTCTAAATTTGGTGAAAGTTGTCTCAAATCGAAGATCTCGTTGAGATGAACCAAAAAACACCTCGAATTTTGAAAAATAGAGCCTCTTTTCTTAAGATACAAATGGTCAAAGTTTCATCAAAGTAAGGAGGTCAGTACAGTGTTCGTAGCTAAAAATTTGACCATTTCCAAATCTGGTGAAAGAGGTCTCAAATCGAAGATCTGCTCAAGATGAACCAAAAAACACCTCGAAACTTGAAAAATGGAGCCTCTTTTCTCTTGATACAGATGGTCAAAGTTTGGTTAAAGTAAGGAAGTCAGCACAATGTTTGTATTTAAAAATTTGACTATTTTCAAATCTGGTGAAAGTTGTCTCGAATCGAAGATCTCATCGAGATGAACCAAAAAATACCTCGAATCTTAAAAAATAAAAACTTTTTTCTGAAGATGTAGACGGTCAAAGTTTGGTCAAAGCAAGAAAGTTCACACAATGTTTATAGCTAAAATTTTGAACATTTCTGAATCTGGTGAAAGTCGTTTCAAATCAAAGATCTCATCGAGATGAACTAAAAAACACCTTGAATCTTGAAAAATAGAGCCTCTTTTCTCAATATACAGACGTTCAAAGTTTGGTCAAAGCAAGGATGTCAGTACAATGTTCGTAGCTAAAAATTTCACCGTTTCCAAACCTAGTGAAAGTGGTTTCAAATCAAAGATCTCATCGAGATAAACCAAAAAACACCTTGAATCTTGAAAATGGAGCCTCTTTTCTCAAGATATAGAGGGTCAAATTTTTGGCAAAGCAAGAAAGTCACTACATTATTCATAGCTAAAAATTTGACCATTTCCAAATTTGGTGAAAGTGGTCTCAAATCAAAGATCTTGTCGAGATGAACCAAAAAATACATCCAATCTTGAAAAATAGAGCCTCTTTTCTCAAGATACAGATGATCAAAGTTTGGTCAAAGGAAGGAAGTCAGTACAGTGTTTGTAGCTAAAAATTTGACCATTTACAAATCTGGTGAAAGTGGTCTCAAATCAAAGATCTCATCGAGATTAATTAAAAAATATCTCGAATCTTAAAAAATAGAACTTTTTTTCTCAAGATACAGACGGTTAAAGATATAGACGATCAAAGTTTAGTTGAGATTAACTAAAAAACACCTGGAATCTTACAAAATGGAGCCTCTTTTCTCTTGATACGAATGGTCAAAGTTTGGTCAAAGAAAGGAAGTTAGCACAATGTTCGTATCTAAAAATTTGACCATTTTCAAATATTGTGAAAGTTGTCTCAAATCGAAGATCTTGTCGAGATGAATCAAAAAACACCTCGAATCTTAAAAACAAAAACTCTTTTCTCAAGATATAAACGGTCAAAGTTTGGTCAAAGAAAGGAAGCCAGCACAATGATCATAGCTAAAAATTTGAATATTTCCAAATATGGTGAAAATGGGTCTCAAATTGAAGATCTCGTTGAGATGAACCAAAAAACACCTCAAATCTTGAAAAATAGAAATTATTTTTTCAAGATAGAGATGGTCAAAGTTTGGTCAAAGCAAGGAAATCAGTACAGTGCTCATAGCTAAAAATGTGATCCTTTCCAAATATGGTGAAAGTGGTGTTAAAATGAAGATCTCATCAAGATGAACAAAAAAATACCTTGAATCTTAAAAAATGGAGCCTTTTTCTCAAGATACAGATGGTCAAAGTTTGGTCAAAACAAGGAAGTCAGTACAATGTTCGTAGCTAAAATTTTGACCATTTCTAAATCTGGTTGAGGTGGTCTCAAATCAAGGATCTCGTCGAGATGAACCAAAAAAGATTTTAAATATTAAAAAATAGAGCCTATTTTCTCAAGATATAGATGATCAAAGTTTGGTTAAAGCAATGAAGTCGGTATAGTGTTTGTAGCTAAAAATTTGACCATTTCTAAATTTGGTGAAAGTGGTCTCAAATTGAAGATCTTGTCGAGATGAACCAAAAAACACCTCAAATCTTAAAAAATTGAGCCTCTTTTCTCAATATATAGACAGTCAAAATTTGGTAAAAAAAAAGAAGTCAGTACAGTGTTCGTATTTAAAAATTTGACTGTTTCCAAATCTGGTGAAAATAGTCTCAAATCGAAGATTTTGTTGAGATGAACCAATACACACTTGAATCTTGAAAAATAGAGCTTTTTTTCTTAAGATATATATGATCAAAGTTTGGTCAAAGCAAGGAAGTCAGTACAATGTTCATAGCTAAAAATTTGACTATTTTCAAATTTGGTGAAACTAGTCTCAAATCAAAGATCTCATCGAAATAAACTAAAAAATACTTTGAATTTTGAAAAATGAAGCCTCTTTTCTCAAGATACAGATGGTCAAAGTTTGGTTAAAGCAAGGAAATCAGTATAGTGTTCCTAATTAAAAAATTGACCATTTCCAAATCTGTTGAAAGTGGTCTCAAATTGAAGATCTCGTTGAGATGAACCAAAAAACACCTTGAATCTTGAAAAATGGAGCCTCTTTTCTAAAGATATGGATGGTCAAAGTGTGGTCAAAGCAAGAAAGTCAGTACAGTGTTCGTAGCTAAAAATTTGACCGTTTCCAAATCTAGTGAAAGTGGTCTCAAATCGAAGATCTCGTGGAGATGAACCAAAAAACATATCAAATCTAGAAAAATAGAGCCTCTTTTCTTAAGATACGGATGATCAAAACTTGGTCAAAAGAAGGAAGTCGCTATAATGTTCATAGCTAAAAATTTGACCGCTTCCAAATTTGGTGAAAACGGTCTCAAAAAAAAGATCTCATTGAGATGAACCAAAAAACATGTCAAATCTTAAAAAATTGAGCCCCTCTTTGTCAAGATATAGATGGTCAAAGTTTGGTCAAATAAAAGAATTCATTACAGTGTTCATGGCTAAAAGTTTGACGATTTTCAAATCTAGTGAAAGTGGTCTCAAATCAAACATCTTATCAAGATGAACTGAAATACACCTTGAATCTTAAAAAATAAAGCTTATTTTCTCAAGATACAAACGGTCAAAATTTGGTCAAAGTAAGGAAGTCAGTGCAATGTTCGTAGCTAAAAATTTAACTCTTTCCAAATCTATTGAAAGTGTTCTCAAATCAACATCTTATCTAGATGAACAAAAAAACAAATCAAATCTTAAAAAATGGAGCGTCTTTTCTCAACATACGAATGGTCAAAGTTTGGTCAAAGCAAGGAAGTCAACTACAGTGTTCTTAGCTAAAAATTTGATTATTTTTAAATTTGGTAAAATTAATCTCAAATCAAAGATCTCATCAAGCTGAACTAAAAAATATCTAGAATCTTGATAAATGGAGCCTCTTTTCTCAAGATATGAACAGTCAAAATTTGGTCAAAGCAAGGAAGTCAGTAGAGTGTTTGTAGCTAAAAATTTGACCGTTTCCAAATCTAGTGAAAGTGGTCTCAAATTGAAGATCTCGTCGAGATGAACCAAAAATCACCTTGAATCTTGAAAAATGGAACCTATTTTCTCGAGATACGAACCACCAAAGTTTGGTCAAAGGAAGGAAGTCAGTATAGTGTTCCTAGCTAAAAATTTGACCATTTCCAAATCTAGTGAAAGTAGTCTCAAATCAAAAATCTCATCGAGATGAAATAAATAAAATCTTGAATCTTAAAAAATAGACCCTCTTTTCTTGAGATACAGAAGGTCAAAGTTTGGTCAAAGCAAGTAAGTCAGTACAATGTTCGTAGCTAAAAATTTGAAAGTTTTCAAATCTAGTGAAAGTGGTGTGAGATCGAGATCTCATCAAGATGAACCCAAAGACACCTTGAATCTTTAAAAATGAAGCCTCTTTTCTCAAGATACAGATGGTCAAAGTTTTGTCAACGCAAGGAAGTTAGTACAATGTTCATAGCTAAAAATTTGACCTTTTCCAAATCTAGTGAAATTGGTCTCAAATTGAAGATCTCATCGAGATCAACCAAAAAAAACTTTAAATCTTGAAAAACGGAGCCTCTTTTCTCAAGATACGGACGATTAAACTTTGGTCAAAGAAAGGAAGTCAATATAATGTTCGTAGCTAAAAATTTTACTATTTCCAAATCTGGTGAAAGTGGTATCAAATTGAAGATCTCATCGAGATCAACCAAAAAACACCTTGAATCTTAAAAAATGGAGCCTTTTTTGTCAAGATACAGATGGTGAAAGTTTGGTTAAAGCAAGGAATTCAGTACAATATTCGTAGCTAAAAAATTTACTGTTTCCAAATTTGGTGAAAGTGGTCTCAAATCGAAGATCTCCTCGAGATGAACCAAAAAACACCTTGAATCTAAAAAAATAGGGTCTCTTTTCTCAAGATACAGATGGTCAAAATTTGGTTAAAGCAAGAAAGTTATTACAGTGTTTCTAGCTAAAAATTTAAATATTTAATCTAGTGAAAGTGGTCTCAAATCAAAGATCTCATCGAGATGAGCCAAAAAACACCTTGAATCTTGAAAAATGTAACCTCTTTTCTCAAGATACGGAAGGTCAAATTTTGGTAAAAGCAAGGAAGTCAGTACAATGTTCATAGCTAAACATTTGACTATTTCTAAATTTTGTGAATGTGATCTCAAATCAAAGATCTTGTTGGGATGAACTCAAAAACACCTTGAATCTTGAAAAATTGAGCTTCTTTTTTCAAGATACGGATTGTCAAAATTTGGTCAAAGGAAGGAAGTGAAAACAATGTTCGTAGCTAAAAATTTGACTGTTTCCAAATTTGGTGAAAGTGGTCTCAAATCGAAGATCTCATCGGGATGAACAAAAAAACACCTCGAATTTTGAAAAATAGAGCCTCTTTTCTCAAGATATGGAAGATCAAAGTTTGTTTAAAGCAAGGAAGTCAGTAAAGTGTTTGTAGCTAAAAATTTAACTGTTTCCAAATTTGGTGAAAGTGGTCTAAAATCAAAGATCTCATCGAGTTGAACCAAAAAACACATTGAATCTTGAAAAATATAGCCTCTTTTCTCAAGATCCAAACGATCAATGTTTGGTCAAAGCAAAGAAGTCAGTACAGTGTTCGTAGTTAAAAATTTGACCATTTTTAAATCATGTGAAAGTGGTCTCAAATCAAAGATCTGGTCGAGATGAAGTAAAAAACACCTCAAATCTTAAAAAATAATCTTATGTCAAGATATAGACGGTCAAAGTTTTGTCAAAGCATGGAAGTCAGTATAGTGTTGGTAGATAAAACTTTGACTGCTTCCAAAGTTGGAGAAAGTGGTCTCAAATCGAAGATCTCATCGATATGAATAAAAAAATACCTCGAATCTTAAAAAATGTAGCCTGTTCTCTCAATATACGGATAATCAAAGTTTGGTTAAAGCAAGGAAGTCAGTAGAGTGTTCGTAGCTAAAAATTTGACTATTTCTAAATCTGGTGAAAGTGGTGTCAAATCGAAGATCTTGTCGAGATGAACCAAAAAATACCTCGAATCTTAAAAATGGAGCCTTTTTTCTCAAGATATCGATGGTCAAAATTTGGTTAAAGCAAGAAAGTCAGTATAGTGTTAATAGCTACAAATTTGACTATTTCCAAATCTAGTGAAAGTGGATTCAAATCAAAGATATTGTCTAGATGAACCAAAAAACACCTCAAATCTAGAAAAATAGAACCTCTTTTCTCAAGATACGGACAGTCAATGTTTGTTCAAAGCAAGGAAGTCAATGTAATGTTCATAGTTAAAAATTTGACCATTTCTAAGTCTGGTGAAAGTGGTCTCAAATCAAAGATCTCATCAAGATGAACCAAAAAACACCTTGAATCTTGAAAAACAAAGTCTCTTTTCTCTAGATACGGACGATCAAAATTTAGTCAAATTAAGGAAGTCAGTACAGTGTTTGTAGCTAAAAATTTGACCATTTCCAAATTTGGTAAAAGTGGTCTCAAATCAAACATCTCATCGAGATGAATCAAAAAATTTCTCGAATCTTGAAAAATAAAGCCTCTTTTATCAAGATACAGATGGTCAAAGTTTTGTCAAACCAAAGAAGTCAGTACAGTGTTCGTTGCTAAAAATTTGACCGTTTTCAAATCTAGTGAAAGTTGCCTCAAATTGAAGATCTCATCAAGATGAACCAAAAAACACCTCGATTCTTGATAAATGTAGCCTCTTTTCTCAAAATATGGCGGGTGAAAGTTTGGTCATGCAAGGAAGTCAATAAAGTGTTTGTAGCTAAAAAATTGACCATTTCTAAATTTGGTGAAAGTGGTTTCATATCAAAGATCTCGTGGACATGAACAAAAAACCACCTTAAATCTTAAAAAATGGAGCCTCTTTTCTCAAGATAGGGATGGTAAAAAATTGGTCAAAATAAGGAAGTAAGTACAATGTTCGTAGCTAAAAATTTGACTATTTCTAAATTTGGTGAAAGTGGTCTCAAATCGAAGATCTCGTCGAGATGAACCAAAAGACACCTCAAATCTTAAAAAATGGAGCCTTTTTTTTCAAGATATGGATGGTCAAAGTTTGGTCAAAGAAAATAAGTCAGTACAGTGTTTGTAGCTAAAAATTTGACCATTTCCAAATGTGGTGAAAGTAATCTCAAATCGAAGATCTTGTTAAGATGAACCAAAAAATACTTCGAATCTTGAAAAATTGAACCTCTTTTCTCAAGATACGGACGGTCAAAGTTTGGTCAAAGCAAGGAAGTTTCTACAGTGTTCATAGCTAAAAATTTGACTATTTCCAAATATGGTGAATGTGGTGTCAAATCAAAAATCTCATCGAGATAAACCAAAAAACACCTCAAATATTGAAAAATGGAGCCCCTTTTCTCAAGATACAGATAATCAAAGTTTGGTCAAAGTAAGGAAGTCAGTACAGTGTTCGTAGCTAAAGTTTAACCATTTCCAAATCTGGTGAAAGTGGTCTCAAATCAAAGATCTCATCGAGATGAACCAAAAAACACCCGAATCTTGAAAAATGGAGCCTCTTTTCTCAAGATAGAGATGGTCAAAGTTTGGTCAAAGCAAGGTAGTCAGTACAGTATTCGTAACTAAAAATTTGACCATTTCTAAATCTGGTGAAAGTAGTCTCAAATCAAAGATCTCGTCAAGATGAACCAAAAAACACTTGGAATCTTGAAAAACAGAGCCTCTTTTCTCAAGATAGGGACGATCAAAGTTTGGTCAAAGCAAGGAAGTCAGTTTAGTGTTCATAGCTAAGAATTTGACTATTTTCAAATCTGGTGAAAGTGGTCTCAAATCGAAGATCTTGTCGAGATGAACTAAAAAACACCTCGAATCTTGAAAAATGGAGCCTCTTTTCTCAAGATTCGAACTGCAAAAGTTTGGTCAAAGCAAGGAAGTCAGTACAGTGTCCATAGCTAAAATTTGACTGTTTCCAAATCTGGTGAAAAAGGTCTGAAATCAAAGATCTTGTCGAAATGAACCAAAAAACACTTTGAATCTTGAAAAATAGACCCTCTTTTCTCAAGATACAAATGTGTACTAGAATTTATACCTTCACAGGGCTATTATTGCAAATAATTGAATAAAATATCTAAATTACCACAAAGGAAGAGCTATTTTAACAAATAAAGACAATTAAACACTCTTTGGATCTCTAATTAGGGATGTTAATGGTGAAGCTCTCAACAAGCCTCCATTTATGACAGTCCTAGAATAAGAATATATGATAAAACAAGCTAAAATAGTTCAATTCCAAATTGAAATGCTTAATTAACTTCTAAAATTTCCTTCCTAGCTCAAAATCTCAAGAGGTTAGATGCTATTTTCAGATTTGTGGATTAATTATGAGTGAATTATCCCTTGCTTTTATAGGATTTGGCAAGGTTAGGGGGTGTAGTTGGATTTGATCAAGGTTGATTTGGGGTTAAGTCCTTGGTTCCACCCTTTGGAGATAATTTAAATGGATTGTCCTCAAAGCTTGGGACAAGAAGACAAGATGAGTGGACAAAATGCTCTTTGCAATTGAGTTATTGAGATTGAATTTTGGCTTGATCCATGTGAGCTTAATCCTCAATTCTTATTGGTTAATTGATTTTTCTCTTATTTGGTGGTTGAGAGAAAATAGGAATTAATTAATTGAATTTAATTAATTTGTTTAGCCATGTGTACTCTTTGAATGGGTTGATTTGATTTAAATTGAACTATGTAATTAATTAGATTAATTACACAATTAATTTATTTATCATGATTTAATCTATTTAAATTGATTTGTTGGCTTTTGATTTTTAATTAATTTTAGATTAAGGTTTAATTTCAATTTGTTGTTGATTTGATTTAATTGAATTGAATTGCCTTTGAATTACCTTGATTTGCCTTGATTTCTTAATAAAATGATCTTGTCCATTTTTTAATGATAACAAATGCCCCTCTTTGAGTTGACATGTGAAGCGTGTTGATTCAAAGAATGTCTTGATCTTGATAAAAGGTCCTAATTATGTTGATGGTTGAATTGGATGTTTGATATAAGATGCAGATATTGATGATGTTTGATGCATTTCTGATTGATTTTGGTGTCCTGATGGTCGATCTGATGTTGGATTGCTGATGTGATACCTGATTTGATGTGGTTCGATGTTTGATGCCCCTTTCGATTGATAAGCGATAATTTTTTTGATAAAAAATTATGCTTTGATTTGATGGTCATTCCCCTGATTTGATGATGCTGATGTCATTCTAATTATCCGAGTATATGCCCCTTCGAAAATGAAATGAAATTTGATGGATGTTTTAAAATTTTTGACGGTTTACGGTCAATTTGCGTTAATTAGGTCAATTTATAATGAATTTCAATTTCATTTCTGATAATGTTTGTGCATCTTAGTGATGATAGATGTCCCCCATTTGGCAAAATTGGTGAAAAATTTGGGTTTCCGGGCCTTCTCTGGTCAAAGATTCCCTTTTTAGGTCAAAAGGGCCTATATAAAGGGTTAAAAAAGTCATTTTTACTATTGAATTTTAGCTTTGACTTCCTCTGACTCTTTTGCAATGTCTATCCTGATACGTGAGCATAGGTTCAAGTGCACCCGCTGATATCATCGGCCACTGATCTACGGTCCTCCGGTAAGTGCCTGATCCTCTTGGTTTTTTGATTTATGCATTTAATTTTAAAAAAAAATTGAATTTTTCTTAGGAAAACCCTCTTTTTTTGCTTTTGTAAATTGAAATAGCACGTTTAAGACTTTTAATAGTGCGTTTGCATTTTTTTCAGCATTTTTGTGAAGCGGAATTACATGTTTACATGCCTATTCTAGGGCATAAACCACCTTTGTTTTTTCAAATAGCGCTTTTATTTTGAATTTCACTTATAAGTCATAAAATAGTGCATTTGATTTTTTAAATGGCATTTTTACATAGTTTTAGCGCTTTGGCGTTGATGTTGGGCTTTTGAAATTTTAGGTAGCGCATTTAAACTTTTAAATAGCGCTTTTGATTTTTAGCACTTTTAAACCCTAAAATAGCGCTTTCACCCTTGTCAAATTTTTTTTAAATTGCCGTAGTTAGTTTTTCAAACTGTTCAATATCATCGATCAGATGATTGGTTTAGGTAACAAACTTGATGTTATAGTGATTTGTAAGATGTCAGTCATAGTTTGAAAGTTTGATTGTCAATCTAGATTTATATGATGGATGATGATGAATTTTTCGTCCTCTCTAAGTAGAATTGGGAAAATTGATTTTGGTTTGATAGTTGTAAATGTTTGATTAACTTAGGATAATCCAAATGATAACTGATGTAATTGAACTTGCTTTTTGCAGGCAGTGCTTAAGTCATTAGCCATCTGTGGTTTGTATCCATTACCTCTCAACATGATTGATGACTTGAGTACATTTGATCAGAGACATGTCGGCCTTTGTGGGTTGTCTTTCCTTCTTGCTTTGTCATGATTCTGAGTGAATCGGGGTTTGATTATAGCTATGACCGAGAGATGGCACTCAAACCATAATACCTTTCATTTTCCTATGGGTGAGATGATGATCACCCCAGAGGATGTATATTGTATCCTTCGCCTTCCTACCAGAGGAGAGATAGTATATTATGATTCTACTTATGATGGATCAGTGTGTTGACGGGTCTTCCAGGATCCAACCATTGGAAATGATCACATCCAGTGGGCACAGTTTCATTCTTTTCCAGTGTTGCTAGCAGTATTAGGTGCTTTGATCGGTGGGTTCCTTGTTCTTGATAGATGAGGACATGGGTTTGTAGTTGGATGGGGTCCTATTCTGGAGGACTTGATGGCTCATCCTTGATGATTTGATTGAGGATTAGGTGTGTTAGCTCAATTATATCACGAGTTACATACAGTTGTATATCAGCGATCTTCCATGCTCACTGCAGGAGTGATTCTCTTACAACTTTGGATTTGGGAGCATATCCCAATGACATGGCCCATTACAGCATGACAACAAGATCCGAGTTGGCCATTCACTTGGATGTATGAGGGTATGGTGATATAGACCCATTTGGGTAAACTAGATTACTTGCATCATTTTATCAACGATATGGATGTAGTGATATGGCGACCGTATTTGGGATGTGAGGCTTGGCCTGAGGATAGCACTGAGTCACCCCACATGTTTTGTCTATGGTGGATGATTGGGTGTACCCCATATATTATTGAGAGATTTTCCTTCAGGAGGGTATTACGTCAGTATGGGCACACACAGGGTATGCCCCAGGGTGTTGCGACATATGCTCGGGTTTAGGCTGAGAGATCTGTATGGGGTCCCTGTGTGGATTTTAGGACAGCTCACTAGGAGGTACAAGACCTTGGGAATTTACCATGGTTGATGAGAGATCATGTTATTGATGCTAGTGTTATAGATGAGTATGTAGATTGGTTCACTTGGAACCCATTTCTGAGGTTTATAGATCCTGCTGAGAGGGTACCCGGTATAGATGAGTTGTTTGATGATGATGGTGGTGATGATGTGAGAGATGATGGAGATGATGCAGATGATGGAGATGGTGGGAGGGGTGGGGGTAGAGTTAGAGCATGACATGGATGATGGGGTCTTCAAGCAACCAGAGCAGGAAGAGTTCATATTCCAGTTATTGCTGCTGCTCCTATTCCTCCTAGGGTTGGTGGTGGTTAGGCTAGAGGTGGTGTAGATAGAGTACTTCATCAGGTTGTTGTTGATCCAGTTATGAGACATGGCCGACCTAGAGCTAGATGACATAGAGAGGTTGAGGCACAAGTTGCACATGTTTTATTGGATAAGGCATTGGGTCCTCCTCCTCAGCAGGGTATACCTCCTATCATTCCACATGCTTCCTCTTCTCAGGCACCTGCTTCTGCTTTGATGCCATCTTGTTCTTCATGTCCATCCTCTTGTAGTTCTGTTCCATCTATATCAGATCCATCTTCATCCATGCCTTCTTCTTCTATGCCTCCACTATAGACTTCTACTACACAGGCTCCTAGCACAACTGCACCAGAGGTTCGAGCCTTATTGTCAGAGATGTTTGAGGTTAGACAGGAGGTTAGGCAGCTGAGTTTTATGATGCAGGCCTTTATGGCAGCAATGAGTCAGCATGGGTTACAACCGAGCTCTAGTCATCCTCCAGATAGTGCTCCTGGTCCCGATGGTGGAGATAGTACTGGTGGTTTGGCTAGTTGACTTATGATATGAGATGCGTCTGATTCTTGCATTTGATGATATACATTATCTCATTCTTTTGTTGATATTGATACATTGAACTCTATTGTATAGTTTTTGATTTGTTGATGTTGTTTATCTTGATACATTGGTACTTTGGTGGACTCTGATGTTTGGATATTTGCATTTATGATCATCTGATAGACTCTGATATTCTGCTTATTTCTTGATGATGCCATAGACTCTGATACTCAGTTTGATAGCTTTCACTATATATGATGTCATGATGTGTTGGATCTTCTTTTTAGGTGTTTTAGCATGATATGCAAATCTAGATGGTTCTATCTCCTAAATGCTTTGTTTTATGCTTTACAGATACAATTTTTGATATGTATGCATATGTTCTAATGATGCTTAAATGATTATCTTATGTATGACCTAGAATAGATGGATGAATGGTGTGATTTGTATTTCAATGATTAATGATATTTATGAATGCAATGGATATATATAAGTGTTAGATGGATAATGGAATGGTTAATGCAATGTGATAATGTAATGGATAATGGATGTATTTATTTTGGTATATGGATGCAATGAATTTTATGGTATGCAAACGTGATGGACCTATATTGATGTAATGTATAATGACCATGGGTACTTAATGATTAATGTTATATGTGATATAGATGGATGATATTGCAATGCGTTTGATATATTTGTATGATGTAATGTTTCTAAGATGATTTAAATGATGTGCACTTAATGATGATGTTATGATGTTCTATTTGACATGAAATGATTTAATGTATGTAATGATGTAATGATTTGGTCCTAAAGAATGCAATGGTAAATGCAATTAATGGATGCAAAATGAATGATTTCTTTTGTAAAATAATGATGCAATCTAATGCACTTAATGATTGGAAATGTATGAATGAACGCAACCTAATGTAATTAATGCTAATGTAAATATTTTTAATGATAATGATTAATACAACTTAATGTAATGAACCTAATGATTTAAATGATGAAAATGATGTATGTAAGATAACATGAATCTAATGAAAATGATTATAATGATTTAATGCAATGTAATGCAATGATGTTAAAATGAACCTAACAAATGCAAGTGAACTAATGGAATGCACTTTGGTTTTGATTTTGGATTTCCAACACAGTCGATCACATATAATTTTTTATGATGTTTCAATTTTTGATTTGACTACACCCCCCTTTTTGTTTCAATTTCCCTCTTGCAATTTAATTTAATAAAGGTAAAATACATTAAATGCATTTAATCTAGGATGTATGCAACTAACTGTCACCATTCAAAAATTTGGAGCTTATTCTCATCATTGAGCAGTTTTTGGAATTTCAATTTTTAGTACAACCATCACTAGTTCAACCATGATGATATGAATACTTTTTGCAGCTCTTTTATTTCTTTCCCATCCTTTGGTATGACTATCACTGATTGAAGCCAATCATGGGAGTGCCAATACCAATTTTGTCGGATTCTATGTTGCAAGTGGATTTTGGTATTTATGATATTGAACATCAAAATATCCAAGGTATCCTTTTGTGTAAACAAATAAAAATCTTAGTTTTATCCTATGTACAAGTCCTCAATGATTCTTTGATGATCACATCTTTAGACAAATAATACATGTTTTAAAACTTTGATCTTAATACAGTCATTCAGAAATCAACTAAAATATCGCACCTTCATCATAGCTTGTCTAGTTTAAAAACTTTCATCAATTCACTAGAAAGACACAATTTCATCAATCAAGTCAACCCTGAGAAAATTTTTGCAATGTTTTTCAAATCCACATTTCAAGTGTATTTCCATCCATTTCATACTTTTAATCCTGATAAAGGTAGGGTCATGTAAGATCTAGGATCAAATTTTGTGTTTGGTTCAAATTGGATCAGGATGAAGATTTGATTAAGTGCTTCACTTGCATTTTTGATGAATTGATTTGATGATTGATTGAAGTTTTCTTTTGATGAATCCTTCCTCCTTTAGATTATATTACCCCCAGTTTGATATGATTTCAATGTTGGACTTAGGACAATTTGCAGATTAGGTGACCAAAATCTTGAGGTACTTACAAATGTACCTGTGGGATTTTATTATGCAATATATACAAATGCTGGTGAATGCAATATTTACAAGCATGACTGCTAGGTATGCGACTGACCTGGAATTTCAATGGTGTTTGTTTACCAAGTTTTCACCGATTGAATGGATCTTGCTTTATTTTTCTATTTTTAAAGCTTTTTCCTTTTTGTGCTACCAAGGCGCCTATTTGCTAGGTTTTCACCAAGGCACTTTTTCTCTTTTTTTTTTTTTTTGTATTTTCTCTTTTATCAATTTTTTTTCTTTTTATGTCATCAAGGTGCCTATTTGCTAGGTTTTCACCAAGACAACATCTTTTTGAAGATCATATATGAATGTTTTTAGCTTTCTTCATGCTCAGTTTTCCACTGTTTTTGATCTTTTTTACATTTCTGATTTGTTTTCTCTTTTGTATTTTTCAATATTTTTGGTATTTTCAAGATCTCTTTTGATTATATACAATAAATATGATGTTTTCTATTTGATTTCTGATACTCTTTTTCTTTATCTTCTTTCATCTGCTTCATGTGTAGAGCCTTTTGAGATTAATGCTATTGATAGGTTCTTGTAACTCCTCTCCATCACAATCAGCTAGTTTGTAGGTGCCTGTGCCAAAAGATGAAGTGATAAAAAAAGGTCCTAACCATTTTGATTCCCATTTTCCTTTATTTTCTCTTTCTTCTTGATTTTTGGGATTCTCTTGCAAAACTAAGTCACCTATTTGGAATGTTCTTGACTTGACATGCTTGTTATAAGTCATTGACATTCTATTTTGATATACTTTTAAGTGATCAAATGCTTGTTGTTGTTTTTCATCTAGCAGTTCTAGTTCATGCAACCTAGCAACTCTATAATCCTATTCACTTATCAAACCATGTAAAGATACCCTTAAGGATGGAAGTTCTACCTTCAAAGGTAAAATTGCTTCTGTTCCAAAGACTAAGGAAAACAACCTAGCTCTTGTTGGAGTTTTGATACTTGTCCTATAAGCCCATAAGGTCGGGTTTATTTTTATATGCCAATATCTACCTGAATTGTCCACAGTTCTCTTCAATATTTTTAGGATGTTTTTATTCGTTGCTTTGGCTTGTCCATTACCTTGGGGGTAATATATTGATGAAGAGTGATGAATAATTTGAAATTTTATGCATAACTCCTTTAAGTCCTCATTTTTGAAGTGCTTTGCATTATCCATTATAATGGCATGAGGTATGCCATATCTACATATTATGTGATTTAGGATAAATAATGATATCTTCTTTCTTGTTGCAGTTGATAAGGGTACAACTTCCACCCATTTGGTAAAGTACCCTGTTGTTGTGATAATGAATTTATGACCATTTGAAGATGGTGGATAAATCATTCCTATTAAATCTAGACCCCATTGATAAAATAGCCAAGGTGTCGTCATAGGATGAAGCTCTTGTGTGGGCATATGTATCAAGTTTCCATGATATTGATACTTTCTAAAAGTTTTGAAATATTTTGAGGTACGTTTGTCTCCACCAAGGCCTTTTCTAGAATTTCCTTGTGAGTTGGCAAGACTTTAAGAAATTCCAAAATAGAGATTTGAGTAGGAGTTATTTGTAATTGATCTACCAAATTATATTGTTTTGATGATGAATATGGAGCTTGATTTGGTAGAACAATTCATGGAGCATTAATAGGTAGAGTAATCTTTGAAGCTTTCCCCCTAGTCACAACATTAGATGTTGATTCACTTGGCTTTTATTTTACCACAATAACATTTATGGTTCTTTCATCACCACTTAGAGCGTTAATTGTGTTATCATAGGTATGAGCAAAGATGACTTTCTCATTACCCCTTTTATTATTTTGGTTAGCATTTGACGACTCACCCTTCTCATGGTTTAGAAAGGGGTTTTTGAAGGCTATATGATCATTATTTTGGGGCCCTTCAACTTTGATTGTACCATCATCAATTAAGTCTTGCACCAAATGTTTTAACTTCATGCATTCTTTGGTCTTATGACCCTTATTTCAATGATACTCACAATGGTGAGAATCATTCCACCAATTCGGTTTAATTTGGGGTTCATAGGGCCTTAACTCAGGTAGAGTAATGACCTTGTTGGCCACCAAAGTCCTTAATGTATTCTCCAATGGTTCACCTAAGAAGGTGGATTTTCTCTTTTGATAAGCGACAAAGAATGGTTTAGGCTTTTTTCCATTAGCATTATTGAAGGGATTATTATTAGAATTGTTGTTGTTGTTTTTGTTGGAATTTGCATTATTAAAAGGAGCTTTATTCATTTTATTTACATTGTATGTTGAATTCGCTCCACTTGATAAGTTAAATGGGGTAGCCTTCAAGGTGTGGGCTTCCACAAACCCATCATTCACAAGATTTTTGTTATGATTTTTCAACCATAGCTTAGGTTTTCATTGTGATTATTTTCTCCTTTATTGTTGGTATAATTAGATATATAATGATTATTACTAGTATTGGTGTAGGGTTTGTTGTCTTTGAACAATCTGATTTCACCCCTTTTGACCAATACATCTTCAATCTTAATCCCATTCTCAATAAGTTTTTTGAATGTAGGGGGACATTGAAGTTGGAGTCTATAGTTCATCTCCATATTTAAATTATTCATAAATATCTCCATCTTCTCCTTTTTAGGGATGCTTCGTGGGTGCCTTGCAAAAAAGGTCCTCCAACTTTGAAGGAACCCTAAGAAAGATTCACCATCCTTTTATTTTGTATCACATAGTTTTAGCATGGTAATCTCATGTTCAATATTGTAAGAGTAATGAGTTACAAATTTAGAGGCTAATTCCACAAAAGTCTTGATCCCTTGTGAAATTTTAGAGAACCATTCCAAGGCTTTCCCTCCCAAACTTCTTGGAAAAAGTCTCATTAAGTACATGGGGTTATGCATAAATTAAATACTTAGAGTGCAAAACTCTCTAAGGTGATCATGTGGGTTTGATTTACCCATGTATTTATCATATTTAGGAAAAAATGTATTGATAGGAAAAGGTGCCATGACTAAGCTTTTGTCAAATGGGAATGGACACAAAGCTTCAATAGAGAAAGGTTTAGGCTTAGTGGCCTTTTTCATTAAGTCTATTTGAGTTTGGAACATTTTTAGTTGTTGATTCATAGCATACATTGGGTTTTCCTCTTCTTTTCTTTTCTTGAGTTGATCCACATCATAGTCATGTGGGAGCTTTACCCCTACTTGGGCTAGATTTAGGAAAAAATTCTCCCTATCTCTATCTATGAGTTTGTCCATGACTTCAAGAAAATCAGTATCTTGAGCCGCTCTATTAGCCCTTTCTTTAATGGTTTCTTTAGGTTCATGATTAGCATTATTGATGTTATCATTGTTTCCTCCTTGGTTGTAATCGTGAAACATGAAATTTTGATCCATTAATTCAAGTCTTTTTTCAAATAAATTTGGGAGACTATCCCCTTGGTCGTGATCGTTAAAAAGAATTTGATGTTCAAATTAAAGGACCTCATTTGTAATGCAAGTTCTATCTTCTCTTAAAGATAATTTGAGTTTGTGAGAATGTGTAGAAACTGACATTCAACAAAGTTTAATTTCGAATTGATTCTCAAGTTGGTAATTGTTGGTTTTTATTGAAGAGATTAAAAATATAAGATGATATTTGTAATGGATATCTCTTTCACTTGTTTTATGGATTTTTCAAACACAACAATCACAAATACACTTGTTCTTTTTAACCCTCTATACAAAAAGTGTTTGAATTTGTAGGATGTTATCATAGGTTTTTGCACAAAAAGACACTTCAAGAAATCTACCTAGCTCAAGATTTGGTTCGTAAACATGGCTCTATAAGGTAGTCTTTGCTAAGTTAACAAGGTTTTAATAAATATTTCATTTAAAATGGATATTAAAATTTCATCCTCCAAGTATATTAAGAGGCTTCCCACCACTGGTATGTCAGAGTTTTGCGCAATCCCGAAGGACTACTCAAGGAAGTTAAAAAATTTAACACCATTTTTTCACACACCCCATTAAGGATGCATGTATTTCTTTTTATAGTGGGTTGGATGATTTTGGCAAAGGTGATTGTATCCCACTTTGGGCTGTCCCTCTTAGTGGCCTTGTTAAGGCAAATCTCGGGAGGCAAGCCCAACTATTAATCTAGCCTGTTCATTTGAAAGCAAAAAGTGGAGTGAAGAAATAGGTTGTGGGAGTTTGATTCACCAAAAAGGTGAAGAGAATATCCCTATCTACTTCTCAATTCCCAAACACAATTAACAATGTTCAATTTCCAACCCACTAACTAGTGAGAATCGAGTATTGCTACTCTTTTCTACAAACAAGGGGTTTATTTGATTATGTGCTTGATTTCCTTAACCTTTCCTTTTAATCAAAGAGTTTAACACTTTTGGCATTTTGATTCACTTAGAAAGTGAAGAGCATAGGCCTAATGTTAAATTTCCTCAAACAAAGTTAGTCTATTTTTAATTACTAGATTTTGAGAACAACAAAGCCACAATTTAAGTAAAAAAAAATGACTAAGTTTAGGCTTACCTTCAAACAAAGCTAGCAAAGGCTAGGGGCATTTTTGATTGATTTTTGTATTTTATGCTTACCTAGTGGCTATAGCTCCTTTCCAATGTGCTTTTCCTCCAAAAAGTTAGTCAACACAACCAACAAAAGTGAAGAAAACAAGATAAAATTGAATCTAATACATTATTTGTCAAATTTAAGAAAAACTTGATTAACATGAATAAATACAATTTAATGAAACAAATTTTGCCTTATATGCTTCTACAACTTTGAGATAAAGTTTATGTACCTTTCTTTCTTGCTAAGAATCCTTAAGAACCAGCTTAATGTGAGCAATGTTCTCTTTTTTGATTTTTCTTGCCAAAGCCTTTCCTTCGTGATTAAATCTACTCTTTGGTTTTTTTATCCTTTTGTGATTAGTCATCCTGCAGAGACATAAAAATCATTTTCTGACAGTTAGATTATGAAAATTTGCAATTTAATCAAAAGCGCTACAGAAATGATTGTAAGCACTATTTAAATGCTCAAAAGTGCTGTGAATCAGATTAAAAGTGCTACTTAAAATTTTAAAAGCACTAAAATAGAGTGTAAAAGTGCTAAAGAATTAAGCAAAGGCATCCAAAAATGATCAAATGGGCAAGAGAAAGAGTCAGACATGTTGGTTAGTCAGGGAATAAGCACTGATAGAAATTTAGACAGAAGCCAGAAAGGATCGAAAGCATTGTTTCTATATGCAAAGGCACAATAATTTTTCATGTACATTCTATTACAATGCTCAGAAGCGCTATTAAATTTCTCAAACACGCTATTTAAAGTCTCAGAAGTGCTATTTCACTTGCAAAATAGAGAACTTAACATGCAAAAACTTAAACAAAATGAGATTTTTGGATTTTTAAGAAAGTGAGGCCTAATGCCCCACGGTGGGTGCCATTTTATGTACTAGAATTTGTACCTTCATAGGGTTAGTATTGCACATAATTGAATAAAATAACTAAATTACCACAAAGGAAAAGTTATTTTAACAAATAAAGACAATTAAGCACTCTATGGATCTCTAACTAGGGATGTTAATGGTGAAGCTCTCAACAAGCCTCCATTAATGACAGTCCTAGAATGAGAATATATGATAAAGCAAGCTAAAATAGTTCAATTCCAAATTGAAATGCTTAATTAACTTCTAAATTTGCCATCTTAGCTCAAAATCTCAAGAGGTTAGATGCAATTCTCAGATTTGTGGATTAATTATGAGTGAATTATCCCTTGCTTTTATAGGATTTGGCAAGGGTAGGGGGTGTAGTTGGAATTGATCAAGGTTGAGTTAGGGTTAAGTCCTTGGTTCCACCCTTTGGAGAAAATTTAAATAGATTGTCCTTAAAGCCTGAGACAAGAAGACAAGATGAGTGGACAAGATGCTCTTTGCAATTGAGTGATTGAGATTTAATTTTGGCTTGATCCATGTGAGCTTAATCCTCAATTCCTATTGGTTAATTGATTTTTCTCTTATTTGGTGGTTGAGAGAAAATAGGAATTAATTATTTGAATTTAATTAATTTGTTTAGCCATGTGTACCCCTTGAATGGGTTGATTTGATTTAAATTGAACTATGTAATTAATTAGATTAATTACATAATTAATTGATTTATCATGATTTAATCGATTTAAATTGATTTGTTGGCTTTTAATTTTTAATTAATTTTAGATTAAGGTTTAATTTCAATTTTTTGTTGATTTGATATTTGATTTGATTTAATTGAATTGAATTTCCTTTGAATTACCTTGATTTGCCTTGATTTACCTTGATTTCTTAATAAAATGATCTTGTCCATTTTTCAGTGATTACAATGGACTGTCAAAGTTTGGTCAAAGAAAGGAAGTTAGTACAATGTTCATAGCTAAAAATTTGACCATTTTCAAATTTGGTAAAAGTGGTTTCAAATCAAAGATCTCATCGAGATGAACCAAAAAACACCTCGAATCTTGAAAAATAGAGCCTCTTTTTTCAAGATACGGAAGGTTGAAGTTTTGTCAAAGCAAGAAAGGCAGTGCAATGTTCATAAATAAAAATTTGACTATTTCCAAATCTGGTGAAAGTGGTCTCAAATCAAAAATCTCATCGAGATGAATCAAAAAACATATTGAATCTTAAAAAATGAAGCCTCTTTTCTCAAGATACAGATGGTCAAAGTTTTTTAAAAGAAAGGAAGTCAATACAGTGTGTTGGCAAGTTGACTATAGTGGTGTTTATGACTTAATATAGTGTTGTCATTATGACAAAAAAGTCATATGATGTTTTGGAGCTAGCACACTTGATGAGAAGATCATAAATTAGCTAAGTGTAGAAGACTGGACAATAAATAGAGCACCGACAATTCAGAGCATCAACACACGTGCGTATGACTGAGTTATGGTATGCGCCCTAGAAGATAAGTTGGTTAGAGTATATTTATACTTTTTCTATGAGCACATGATCATATGTGTAGGTATGACAAAGTTACATGCAGTTGAAGTCACATAGCCAGTGAATGCTAGAGTAGAACAGAGCAAGCAGCCGACTGTTGGCATTTTGATTAACGGTTATATTTCTATGATGTAAAGGCTATGCGCATATTATAAATAGGTTGTAGACATGTAATTAAATTTGTTTTTAAAGATGCTTGAGCCAATTCAATTGGAAGTGTTGTATGTAATTGGTTAAAGGGCCGACCTAGTTAATTGTTTTGTATGCGCATATAAATACTAGATGTGCCCATTGTAATTAGTATGAGAGTTTTTATAGAGTTGAGATAAGTAGAGAAGAAGTGTACGAAGAGCTGATAAGATGTATTAGAGCTTTGCAAGAGGTCAAAGCATCAGTGCATCAAAGGTACTGATTAGAAAAGTAGTGTCACAGTGACAGTTCATCCAGCAGATATAGTGTGTATCTAAGATCATAAGGTTGTAGCCTTCACTACTTAAGCAGTGAGTGCTAGGACAGTGTGTCCACACCCCTAGCAGAGTTATTGTAAAAGAATCCTAATAGGGTCCAACCCTTGACAAGGTCACTATACTAAACATATTGTAAAGCAACTCCTAATAGGGTTAAGGATCTTCTAACAAGGATCATAAAACACTACTACAAAATATTAGTGGGTGTCAATTCCCACCGGAGTTTTTACCTATTTGGGTTTCTCCGTAACCATATTGGTGTTATGTGTTGACTTCATTTTTCATGTTTATGTTGATGTTCATTTTAGTATTTGAGTATTCAATTTTAGTTTAAAGAATAAAAAAATAAAATAAAATATAGTGAATACTGATTCACCCCACCCCCCTCTCAGTGTTTCCATTCCTAACACAGTGTTTGTAGCTAAAAATTTGACCATTTCCAAATCTGGAGAAAGTGGTCTCAAATTGAAGATCTCATCAAGATGAACCAAAAAAACATTTTGAATCTTAAAAAATAGAGTCTCTTTTCTCAAGATACGGAGGGTCAAAGTTTTGTCAAATCAAGGAAATCAGTACCATGTTCATAGCTAAAAATTTGATCATTTCCAAATCTAGTGAAAGTGGTATCAAATCGAAGATCTCATCGAGATGAACAAAAAAACACCTTGAATATTGAAAAATGGAGCGTCTTTTCTCAAGATATGGATGGTCAAAGTTTGGTCAAAGCAAGGAGGTGATTACAATGTTCATAGCTAAAAATTTGACCATTTTCAAATCTGGTGAAAGTGGTCTTAAATCAAAGATCTCGTGGAGATGAGCCAAAAAATACCTTGAATTTTAGAAAATAAAATCTCTTTTCTCAAGATACAGACGGTTAAAGTTTGGTCAAAGTAAGGAAGTCAGTATAGTGATCGCAACTAAAAAATTGACTATTTCCAAATATTATGAAAGTGTTCTCAAATCAAAAATCTCGTCGAGATGAACCAAAAAACACCTTGAATCTTAAAAAATAAAGCCTCTTTTTCTCATGATAAGGACGATCAAAGTTTGGTCAAAGTAAGAAAGTTATTATAGTGTTCGTAGCTAAAAATTTGGCCATTTTTAAATCTGGTGAAATTGGTCTCAAATCGAAGATCTCGTCAAGATGAACCAAAAAACACCTTGAATCTTGAAAAATAGAGCCTATTTTCTCTAGATACGGATGATCAAAGTTTGGTCAATGCAAGGAAGTCAGTACAATGTTCGTAGCTAAAAACTTGACCATTTCTAAGTTAAGTGAAAACTGTCTCAAATCGAAGATCTCGTCGAGATGAACCAAAAAATGCTTTGAATCTTGAAAAAGGAAGCCTCTTTTGTTAAGATGCAGATGGTCAAAGTTTGGTCAAAGCAAGGAAGTCAATATAGTGTTCGCAATAAAAAATTTGACTGTTTCCAAATCTGGTGAAAGTGGTCTCAAATTGAAGATGAACCAAGAAACACCTTGAATTTTGAAAAATAGAGCTTCTTTTGTCATGATACAGAAGGTCAAAGTTTAGTCAAAGCAAGAAAGTCAGTATAGTGTTCGTAGCTAAAAATTTGACCATTTCCAAATGTGGAGAAAGTGGTCTCAAATCGAAGATCTCATCTAGATGAACCAAAAAATACCTCGAATTTTGAAAAATGAAGGTATTTTCTCAAGATATGGACAGTTAAAGTTTGGTTAAAGTAAAGAAGTAAGTACAGTGTTCGTAGCTAAAAATTTGACCATTTCCAAACTTGGAGAAAGTGATCTCAAATCGAATATCTTGTCGAAATGAACCAAAAAACACTTTGAATTTTAAAAAATGGAACCTCTTTTTTCAAGATACAGACAGTCAAAGTTTGGTCATAGCAAGGAAGTTAGTACAGTGCTCGTAGCTAAAAATTTGACCATTTCCAAATTTGGCGAAAGTGGTCTCAAATCGAAGATCTCGTCAAGATGAAACAAAAAACAACTGGAATCTTAAAAAGTAGAACATCTTTTCTCAAGATACGGACTAACAAAGTGTGGTCAAAGGAAGGAAGTCAATAGAGTTTTCAGAGCTAAAAATTTGACCATTTCTGAATATGGTGATAGTGGTCTCAAATCGAAGATCTCGTCGAGATGAACAAAAAAACACCTTGAATCTTGAAAAATGGAGCCTCTTTTCTCAAGATATGGATGCTCAAAGTTTGGTAAAAGCAAGGAAGTAAGTACAGTGTTCGTAGCTAAAAATTTGACTATTTCCAAATGTAGTGAAAGTGGTTTCTTGATTTGAGACCACTTTCACCAGATTTGGAAATAGTCAAATTTTTAGCTACGAACACTGTATTGGCTTCCTTGCTTTGACCAAACTTTAACTGTTCGTATCTTGACAAAAAAGCCTCCATTTTTCAAGATTCAAGGTGTGTTTTGGTTCATCTTGATGAGATCTTCGATTTGAGACTACTTTCACTAGATTTGGAAAAAGGTCAAATTTTTAGTTACAAACACTGTACTGACTTCCTTTCTTTGACCAAACTTTGACCGTTTGTATCTTGAGAAGAGAGGCTCCGTTTTTCAAGATTCAAGGTGTTTTTTGGTTAATCTCGTCGAGATGTTCACTTTGAGATCTTTGATTTAAGATCACTTTCACTTGTTTTCTTTGACCAAACTTTGACCATCTGTATTTTGAGAAGAGAGGCTCCATTTTTCAAGATTTAATGTGTTTTTTGGCTCATCTCGATGAGATCTTTGATTTGAGACCACATTTAGGAGACTTGGAAATGTTTAAATTTTTAGCTATGAACATTGTACTGACTTCCTTGCTTTGACCAAATTTTGACTATCCTTATGTTGAGAAGCGAGACTTTATTTTTCAAGATTTAAAGTGTTTTGTGGTTCATCTCAATGAGATCTTTGATTTGAGGCCACTTTTAGCAGATTTGGAAATGATCAATTTTTTAGCTACGAACACTGTACCGCATTCCTTGCTTTGACCAATTTTTGACTGTCCGTATCTTGAGAAGAGAGGCTCCATTTTTTAAGATTCAAGGTGTTTTTTGGTTCATCTCGATGAAATCTTTGATATGAGACCACTTTCAACAAATTTTGAAATGGTCAAATTGTTTTCTACGAACACTATATTGACTTCTTTGGTTTGACCAAACTTTAACCGTCTGTATCTTGAGAAGAGAGGCTCTATTTTTTAATATTTAATATATTTTTTAGTTCATCTCGATGAGATCTTCGATTTGAGACCACTTTCACTAGATTTGGAAATGATCAATTTTTTAGCTACGAACACTATACTGACTTCCTTGTTTTGAGAAAATTTTGACCCTCTGTAGCTTGAGAAGAGAGGTTCTTTTTTTCAAGATTCAAAGTGTTTTTTGGTTCATCTCGATAAAATTTTTGATTTGAGACCACTTTCATCATATTTCGAAATGGTCAAATTTTTAGCTATGAACACTGTATTGACTTTCTTGCTTTGACCAAACTTTGATCATCCGTATCTTGAGAAGAGAGGCTCAGTTTTCAAGATTCAAGGTGTTTTTTGGTTCATCTCGATGAGATCTTTGATTTGAGACCACTTTCACCAGATTTGCAAAAGGTCAACTTTTTAGCTACGAACACTATACTGATTTCATTGCTTTGACCAACCTTTGAATTTTTGTATTTTGAAAAAAAAAGCTTTATTTTTCAAGATTCAAGGTGTTTTTTGTTTCACCTCGACGAGATCTTCAATTTGAGACCACTTTCACCAGATTTGGAAGCTATCAAATTTTTAGCTATGAACACTGTACTGACTTCCTTGCTTTGACTAAACTTTGACCATTCGTATCTTTAGAAGAGAAGCTTTATTTTGAAAGATTCAAGGTGTTTTTTGGTTCATCTCGACGAGATCTTTTATTTGAGACCACTTTCACCAGATTGAGAAACAGTCAAATTTTTTAGCTACGAACACTGTACTGACTTCCTTGCTTTGACCAAACTTTGACCGTCTGTATGTTGATAAGAGATGATCCATATTGTAAGATTCAAGGTGTTTTTTGGTTCATCTCGACAATATCTTGAGTTTGAGACCACTTTCACCAGATTTGAAAATGGTCAAATTTTTAGCTACGAACACTATACTGACTTCCTTGCTTTGACCAAACTTTGACTATTTATATCTTGAGAAGAGAGGCTCTATTTTTCAAGATTCAAAGTATTTTTTGGTTAATCTTGACGAGATCTTTGATTTGACACCACTTTCACCTGATTTAGAAATGATCAAATTTTTACCTACGTACACTATACTAACTTGCTTGCTTTGACCAAGCTTTGAACATCTGTATCTTGAGAAGAGAGGCTCCATTTTTTAAGATTCAAGATATTTTTTAGTTCATCTTGATGAGAACTTTGATTTGAGATCAATTTAACCAAATTTGGAAATGGTCAAATTTTTAGCTACAAACATTGTATTGACTTCATTGCTTTGATCAAACTTTGACCGTTCGTATCTTGAGAAGAGAGGCTCTATTTTTCAAGATTCAAAGTGTTTTATGGTTCATGTTGACAAGATCTTTGATTTAAGATCACTTTCACAAGATTAGGAAATGATCAAATTATTGGTTACGAATACTGTACTGACTTCTTTGCTTTGACCAAACTTTGGTTGTCCGTATCTTGAGAAGAGATGCTCTATTTTTCAAGATTCAATGTGTTTTTTGGTTCATCACGATGAGATCTTCAATTTGAGACCACTTTCACCATATTTGGAAATGGTCAAATTTTTAGCTAAAAACACTATATTGACTTCCTTTCTTTGACCAAAATTTGACCATCTGTATCTTAAGAAGAGAGACTCTATTTTTTAAGATTCAAGGTGTTTTTTGGTTCATCTCGATGAGATCTTCAATTTGAGACTACTTTCACCAAATTTGAAAACAACCAAATTTTTAGCTATGAACATTGTTCTGACTTCTTAGCTTTGACCAAACTTTGACCATTTGTATCTTGAGAAGAGAAGCTCCATTTTTTAAAGATTTAAGGTGTTTTTTAGTTCATTTCGGTAAGATCTTCGATTTGAGACCACTTTCACTAGATTTGGAAATGGTCCAATTTTTAGCTACAAACATTGTACTGATTTCTTTGCTTTGACCAAACTTTGACCATTTGTATCTTGAGAACAAAGGTTTTATTTTTCAAGATTCAATGTATTTTTTGGTTCATCTCAACAAGATCTTTGATTTGAGACCACTTTCACTAGATTTGGAAATTGTCAAATTTTTAGCTGCTAACACTGTACTGACTTCATTGCTTTGATCAAACATTGACCGTCCGTATCTTCAGAAGAAAGACTCCATTTTTCAAGATTCAAGGTGTTTTTTGGTTCATCTCGACAAGATCTTTGATTTGAGACCACTTTCACCAGATTTGGAAATGGTCAAATTTTTAGCTATGAACACTGTACTGACTTCCTTGCTTTGAACAAGCTTTGACCACCGTATTTTGAGAAGAAAGACTCCATTTTTCAAGATTCAAGGTATTTTTTGGTTCATCTCGATGAGGTCTTTAATTTGAGACCACTTTCACCACATTTAGAAATTATCAAATTTTTAGCTACGAATATTGTACTGAGTTCTTTTCTTTGACCAAACTTTGACCGTTTGTATTTTAAAAAAAGAGGCTCCATTTTTCAAGATTCAAGGTGTGTTTTGGTTCATCTCAATGAGATATTTGATTTGGGACCAATCTCACAAGATTTGGAAACAGTCAATTTTTTAGCTACAAACACTGTACTGACTTCCTTGCTTTGATCAAAGTTTGACTGTCCGTATCTTGAGAAGAGAGACTCTATTTTTTAAGATTTGAGGTGTTTTTTGAGTCATCTTGACGAGATTTTTGATTTGAGACCATTTTCAATAGATTTGGAAATAGTCAAATTTTTAACTTCGAACATTGTATTGACTTCCTTGCTTTGACCAAACTTTGACTATTTGTATGTTGCGAAGAGAGGCTCCATTTTTTAAGATTCAAGGTGTTTTTTGGTTCATCTCGATGAGATCTTCGATTTGAGACCACTTTCACCAGATTTAGAAAATGTCCAATTTTTAGCTACGAACACTGTACTAACTTCCTTTCTTTGACCAAACTTTGACCATTCGTATCTTGAGAAGAGGGGCTCCATTTTTTCAAGATTTGAAGTGTTTTTTGGTTTATCTCGATGAGATATTTGATTTGAGACCACTTTCTATAAATTTGGAAATCGTCAAATTTTTAGCTATGAACATTGTATTGACTTTTTTCCTTTGACGAAATTTTGAATGTCCGTATCTTGAAAAGAGAGGCTCCATTTTTCAAGAATCAAAGTATTTTTTGGTTCATCTGGATGAGATCATCGATTTGAGACCATTTTCACCAGATTTGGGAAGGGTCAAATTTTTAGATATGAATACTATATAGACTTTCTTACTTTGACCAAACTTTCAACATTCATATCTTGAGAAGAGAGGATCCATTTTTCAACATTCAAGGTATTTTTTGGTTTATCTTGATGAGATCTTTGATTTCAAACAACTTTCACCAGATTTGGAAAAGGTCAATTTTTTAGCTATCAACACTATACTGACTTCATTGCTTTGACCAAACTTTGACTAGCCCAATCTTGAGAAGAGAGGCTCCATTTTTTAAGATTCAAGGTGTTTTTTAGTTTATCTCAACGACATCTTCGATTTGAAACCATGTTCACCCAATTTGGAGATGGTCAAATTTTTATCTACGAACATTGTATTGATTTCCTTGCCTTGACAAAATTTTGACTATTTATATCTTGAGAAGAGAGGCTCTATTTTTAGGGATTCGAGGTGTTTTTTGGTTCATCTCGATGAGATCTTCAATTTGAGACCACTTTCACCATATTTGTAAATGGTCAAATTTTTAGCTACAAACTCTGTACTGACTTATTTGCTTTCACCAAATTTTGACCATCCGTATCTTGAGAAAAGAGGCTCCATTTTTCAAGATTCAAAGTATTTTTTGGTTCATCACAACGAGATATTCGATTTGGGACAACTTTCACCAGATTTGAAAATGTTCAAATTTTTAGCTACGAACATTGTACTAACTTCCTTTCTTTGACCAAACTTTGACTGTCTATATCTTGAGAAGAGAGACTCTATTTTTCAAGATTCAATATATTTTTTGGTTCATCTCAATGAGATTTTCGATTTGAGACCACTTTCACTAGATTTAGAAATAGTCAAATGTTTAGCTACGAACACTGTACTGACTTCCTTGCTTTGACCAATCTTTGAGGGTCTATATCTTGAGAAGAGAGGCTCATTTTTTAAGGATTCACAGTGTTTTTTGGTTCATCTCGACGAGATCTTCGATTTGAGACTACTTTAAGCAGATTTGGAAATGGTTAAATTTTTAGCTATGAACACTGTACTGACTTCCTTCCATTGACCAAAATTTAACCATCTGTATCTTTAGAAGAGAGGTTCCATTTTTCAATATTCAAGGTGTTTTTGTTTCATCTCAATGATATCTTCGATTTGAGACCACTTTCACCAGATTTGGAAATGGTCAAATTTTTAGCTACGAATACTGTATTGACTTCCTTACTTTGACCAAACTTTGACCTTCCGTATCTTAAGAAGACATGGTTTGTTTCTTAAGATTCAAGGTGTTTTTGAGTTTATCTGGATGAGATCTTTGATTTGAGAACACTTTCACCAGATTTAAAAATGGTCAAATTTTTAGCTACGAATACTATACCGACTTCCTTGCTTTGACCAAACTTTGACTGTCTATATCTTGAGAAGATAGGCTCCATTTTTCAATATTCAAGGTGTTTTTTAGTTCATCTTGATGAGATTTTCGATTTGAGACTACTTTCACTAGATTTGGAAATAATCAAATTGTTAGCTATGAAGACTATACCGACCTCCTTGCTTTGATCAAAATTTGACTATCTATATCTTGAGAAGAGAGCTTATATTTTTGAAGATTCAAGGTGTTTTTTGGTTCATCTCGACGAGATCTTTAATTTGAGACCAATTTCACCAAATTTAGAAATAGTCAAATTTTTAACTATGAACACTATACTGACTTCATTACTTTGACCAAATTTTGATTGTCCGTATCTTGAGAAGAGAGGCTCTATTTTTCAAGATTCAAGGTGTTTTTTGGTTCACCTTGATGAGATCTTTGATTTGAGATCACTTTCACCAAGTTTGGAAAAAAGTTAAATTTTTGCAAACACTGTACTGACTTCCTTACTTTGATAAAACTTTGACCTTCTATATCTTGAGAAGAGAGGCTCCATTTTTTAAGATTCAAGTTATTTTTTGGTTCATCTCGACAAGATCTTAAATTTGAGACCACTTTCAGAAGATTTGGAAATATTCAAATTTTTAGCTACGAACAATGTACTGACTTCCTTGCTTTGACCAAATTTTGACCGTTTGTATCTTGAGAAAAGAGTCTGATTTTCAAAATTTAAGGTGTTTTTTGGTTCATCTTGATGAGATCTTTTATTTGAGATCACTTTCACTAGATTTAGAAACGGTCAATTTTTAGCTATGAACACTATACTGACTTCTTTGCTTTGACCAAATTTTAATTGTTCGTATCTTGAGATGAGAGGCTTCATTTTTCAAGATTCAAGATGTTTTTTGGGTCATCTCGATGAGATTTTTGATTTGAAACCACTTTCACTAGATTTGAAAATAGTCAAATTTTTAGCTACGAATAGTGTACTGACTTCCTTTCTTTGACCAAACTTTGACCATCCGTATCTTGAGAAGAAAAGTTTTATTTTTTCAAGTTTCAAGGTGTTTTTTGGTTCATCTTGACGAGATCTTCGATTTGAGACCACTTTCACCAGATTTAAAAATTGTCAAATTTTTAGCTATGAAAATTGTACTAACTTCCTTGCTCTGACCAAACTTTGACCGCTTGTATCTTGAAAAGAGAGGATCCATTTTTCAAGATTCAAGGTGTTTTTTGGTTCATCTCGACGAGATCTTCAATTTGAGACTACTTTCACTAGATTTGTAAACGGTCAAATTTTTAGCTACGAACATTGTACTGACTTCCTTGCTTTGAATATCTGTGTCTTGAGAAGAGAGACTTCATTTTTCAATATTCAAAGTGCTTTTTGGTTCATCTCGACGAGATCTTCAATTTGAGACCACTTTTACCAGTTTTAGAAATGATCAAATGTTTATCTACGAATATTGCACTGATTTCCTTTTTTTGACCATACGTTGACCATCTGTATCTTGAGAAGAGAGGCTCTATTTTTCATGATTCAAGGTGTTTTTGGTTCATGTTGATGAGATCTTCAATTCTCAACCACTTCTCCAAATTTAGAAATGGTCAAAGTTTTAACTACGAACACTACATTGAGTTCTTTATTTTGACCAAACTTTGGTCATTTGTATTTTGAGAAAAAAAGCTCTATTTTTCAAGATTGTAGCTATTTTTTAGTTCATCTTGACGAGATCTTTGATTTGAGACCACTTTCACTAGATTTGAAAATGGTCAAATTTTTAGCTACGAACACTATACTAACTACCTTACCTTGACCAAACTTTGACGGTTCATATCTTGAGAAGAAAGGCATCATTTTTCAAGATTCAAGGTGTTTTTTCAGTTCATCTTGATGAGATCTTTGATTTGAAATCACTTTCACCAGATTTGAAAATGGTTAAATTTTTAGCTATGAACATTGTATCGACTTCCTTGCTTTAACAAAACTTTGTTCGTTTGTATCTTGAGAAGAGAGGCTCCATTTTTCAATGAAGTTATTTTTTCGTTCATCTTGACGATATCTTCAATTTGAGACCACTTTTACGAGATTTGGAAATGGTCAATTTTTTAGCTACGAACACTATACTGACTTCGTTTGTTTGACCAAACATTGATCATTCATATATAGGGTAGAGAGGCTCATTTTTTAAAGATTCAAGGTATTTTTTGGTTCATTTCGACGAGATCTTTGATTTGAGACCACTTTCACCAGATTTGGAAATGGTCAAATTTTTAGCTACGAACACTATACTAACTTACTTGCTTTGACTAATCTTTGACCATCTGTATCTTGAGAAGAGTGGCTCCAATTTTTAAAATTTAAGATGTTTTTTGGTTTGTCTCGACGAGATCTTCGATTTAAGACTACTTTCACCAAATTTAGAAACGGTAAAATTTATAGCTACGAAAACTGTATTGACTTCCTTGCTTTGACCAAACTTTGACCATCCGTATCTTGAGAAGAGAGGATCTATTTTTCAAGGTTCAAGATGCTTTTGGTTCATCTCGATGAGATCTTTGATTTGAGACCACTTTCACCACATTTGGAAATAGTCAAAATTTTAGCTACGAACACTATACTAACTTTCTTTGACCAAACTTTGACCAGCCATATCTTGAGGAGAGAGGCTTCATTTTTCAAGATTCGAGATATTTTTTGGTTCATCTTGATGAGATTTTTGATTTGAGACCACTTTCACAAGATTTAAAAATGGTCAAATTTTTAGCTATGAACATTATATTGACTTCTCTTTTTTGACCAAAGTTTGACCATCTTTATTTTGAGAACAGAGGCTTTGTTTTTAAAGATTCAAAGTTTTTTTAAAATTATCATGATGTGATCTTCGATTTGGGTCCACTTTCACCATATTTGAAAATGGTCAAAGTTTTAGCTACGAAGATTGTACCGGCTTCCTTGCTTTTACCAAATTTTGACCATTCATATCTTTAAAAGAGAGGCTCCTTTTTTTAAGATTTAATTTATTTTTTGGTTCATCTTGACGAGAGCTTTGATTTGAGACCACTTTCACCACATTTGGAATCAGTCAAATTTTTAGCTACAAACACTGTACTGACTTTCTTTATTTGACCAACCTTTGACCACCCATATCTTGAGAAAAGAGGCTTCATTTTTTAAGATTCAAAGTGTTTTTTGGGTCATCTTGATGAGATTTTCGATTTGAGACCACTTTCACCAGATTTGGAAATAGTCAAATTTTTAGCTACGAATACTATACTGACTTCCTTACTTTGACAAAACTTTGACCATCTGTATCTTTTGAAAAGAGGTGCCATTTTTCAAGATTGAAAGTATTTTTTGGTTCATCTCGACGAGATCTTTGATTTGAGACCACTTTCATCATATTTGGAAATAGTCAAATTTTTAGCTACGAGCACTGTACTGGCTTCCTTGCTTTGACCAAACTTTGACCATCTATATCTTGAAAAGAGAGGCTCCATTTTTAAAGATTCAAAGTTTTTGTTAGTTCATCTCAATGACATCTTCAATTTGAGACCACTTTAACCAGATTTGGAAGCAGTCAAATTTTTAGCTACGAATACTATATTGACTTCCTTACTTTGACCAAACTTTAATTATTTATATCTTGAGAAGAGAGGCTCCGTTTTGCAAAATTCAAGGTATTTTTTGGTTCATCTCGATGAAATATTCAATTTGAGAACACTTTCAACACATTTAGAAATGGTTAAATTTTTAGCTACAAAACTTGTACTGACTTCTTTGCTTTAAACAAACTTTGACCATCTGTATCTTGAGTAGAGAGGCTCCATTTTTAAAGATTCAAGGTTTTTCTTGGTTCATCTCAATGAGATCTTCAATTTTAGATAACTTTCACCAGATTTAGAAATGGTCAAATGTTTAGCTAAGAACACTGTACTGACTTCGTTGCTTTAACCAAATTTTAACCGTCCGTATCTTAAGAAGAGAGGCTTGGCTTTTCAAAATTCAAGGTGTTTTTTGGTTCATCTTGACGAGATCTTTGATTTGAGACCACTTTCACCAAATTTGGAAATGGTCAAATTTTTAGTTACGAACACTGTACTGACTTCTTTGCTTTGATTAAACTTTGACCGTTCGTATCTTGAGAATAGAGGATTCATTTTTCAAGATTCAAGCTATTTTTTGGTTTATCTTGATGAGATCTTCGATTTGAGACCACTTTCATCTAATTTGGAAGTAGTCAAATGTTTAGCTATGAACAATATACTGACTTCATTACTTTGACCAAACTTTGACTGTGTGTATCTTGAGAAGAGAGACTATTTTTCAAGAGTCAAGGTGTTTTTTGGTTCATCTCGATAAGTTCTTTGATTTGAGACCACTTTCACTAGATTTGGAAATGGTTAAATTTTTAGCTATGAACACTGTATTAACTTACTTGCTTTGACCAATCTTTGACTATCTGTATCTTGAGAAGAGAGGCTCTGATTTTCAAGATTCAAGATATTTTTTGGTTCATCTCGGTGAGATCTTCGATTTAAGACTACTTTCACCAAATTTAGAAATGGTGAAATTCATAGCTACAAACACTATATTGACTTCCTTGGTTTGACCAAACTTTGATCATTCGTATCTTGAGAAGAGGATATGTTTTTCAAGATTCAAGGTGTTTTTAGTTCATCTTAACGAGATCTTGAATTTGAGAGGACTTTCACCACATTTGGAAATGGTGAAATTTTTAGCTACGAACACTATACTGACTTCCTTTCTTTGAACAAACTTTGACCAACCATATCTTGAGAAGAAAGGCTCCGATTTTCAAGATTCGAGGTGTTTTTTGGTTCATCTCGATGAGATCTTTTGATTTGACACAACTTTTATAGAATTTAGAAATAGTCAAATTTTTAGCTATGAACACTATACTGACTTCTTTGCTTTGACCAAACTTTGACCATCGTTATCTTGAGAAGAGAGGCTCTGTTTTTAAAGATTCAAAGTTTTTTTTGGTTCATCATGATGAGATCTTTGATTTGAGTCCACTTTCACCATATTTAGAAATGGTCAAAGTTTTTTCTATGAAGACTGTAGCGACTTCCTTGCTTTGACCAAACTTTGACCATCCATATCTTTAAAAGAGAGACTCTATTGTTTAAGATTCAATGTGTTTTTTGGTTCATCTCGACGGGAGCTTTGATTTGAGATCAGTTTCATGACATTTGGAATTGGTCAAATTTTTAGTTAGAAACACTGTACTAACTTCCTTTCTTTAACCATACTTTGACCATCCGTATCTTGAGAAGGGAGACTTCATTTTTCAAGATTCAAAGTGTTTTTTGAGTCATCTCGACGAGATCTTCAATTTGAGACCACTTTCACCAGATTTGGAAATGATCAAATTTTTACCTATGAATACTATACTGACTTCCTTAATTTGACCAAACTTTGACTATCTATATGTTGTGAAGAGAGTCTCCATTTTTCAAGATTGAAGGTGTTTTTTGGTTCATCTTGACGAGATCTTTGATTTGAGACCACTTTCACCATATTTAGAAATGGTCAAATTTTTAGCTATGAATACTATACTGACTTCCTTGCTTTGACCAAACTTTGACCGTTTGTATCTTGAGAAGAGAGACTCCATTTTTAAAGATTCAAAGTTTTTTTTGGTTCATCTCGACGACATCTTCAATTTGAGACCACTTTAACCAGATTTGGAAGCCATCAAATTTTTAGTTATGAACACTATATTGACTTGCTTGCTTTGACCAAATTTTAACTGTTTGTATCTTGAGAAGAGAGGCTCTGTTTTGCAAAATTCAAAATATTTTTTAGTTCATCTCGATGAAATCTTCGATTTGAGAACACTTTCACCACATTTGAAAATAGTCAAATTTTTAGCTACAAAAACTATACTGACTTCTTTGGTTTGACCAAACTTTGACCATCTGTATCTTGACTAGAGAGACTCTATTTTTAAAGATTCAAGGTTTTTCTTGGTTCATCTCAACGAGATCTTCAATTTGAGATAACTTTCACTAGATTTAGAAATGTTCAAATTTTAAGCTAAGAACAATGTACTAACTTCCTTGCTTTGACAAAATTTTAACCGTCCGTATCTTGAGAAGAGAGGCTCGACTTTTCAAGATTCAAGGTATTTTTTGGTTCATTTTGATGAGATCTTTAATTTGAGACCACTTTCACTAGATTTAGAAATGGTTAAATTTTTAGCTACAAACACTGTAATGACTTTTTTGCTTTGACCAAAATTTGACCGTCCGTATCTTGAGAAGAGAGGCTCCATTTTTTAAAATTCAAGGTGTTTTTTGGTTCATCTCGACGAGATTTTTGATTTGAGACCACTTTGACCAGATTTGGAAACGGTCATATTTTTAGCTACGAACATTGTACTGACTTCCTTGCTTTGATTAAACTTTGACCATTCGTGTCTTGAGAAGAGAGGCTTCATTTTTCAATATTCAAGGTATTTTTTGGTTTATCTTGACAAGATCTTTGATTTGAGACCACTTTCACTTGATTTGGAATCAGTCAAATTTTTAGCTACGAACACTATACTGACTTCCTTGCTTTGACCAAACTTTAACTGTCCGTATCTTGAGAAGAGAGGCTCTGTTTTTCAAGGTTGAAGATATTTTTTAGTTCATCTCGATGATATCTTCTATTTGACACTACTTTCACTAGATTTGAAAATGGTCAAATTTTTACCAACGAACACTCTGTTGACTTCCTTGCTTAAACCAAAATTTGACCATCCTTATCTTGAGAAGAGAGGCTCCATTTTTTAAGATTGAAGTTTTTTTTGGGTTCATCTTGACGAGATCTTTGATTTGAGATCATTTTCACCAGATTTAGAAATTATCAAATTTTTAGCTATGAATATTGTATTGACTTCTTTACTTTGACCAAACTTTGACCGTCTATATCTTGAGAAGAGAGGCTCCATTTTTTAAGATTTAAGGTGTTTTTTGGTTCATCTCGATGAGATATGCGATTTGAGACAACTTTCACCATATTTAAAAATGGTTAAATTTTTAGCTACGAACACTATACTGACTTCCTTGCTTTAACCAAACTTTGACCGTCTGTATGTAGAGAAGAGAGGCTTTACATTTCAAGAGTCAAGGTGTTTTTTTGGTTCATCTAGATGAGATCTTTGATTTGAGACCACTTTCACCAGATTTGAAAACAATCAAATTTTTAGCTACAAACACTATATTAACTTCTTTGCTTTGACCCAACTTTTACAGTCTGTATCCTTAGAAAAAAGGCTCTGCTTTTCAAGATTTAAGGTATTTTTTGGTTCATCTCAATGAGATCTTCGATTCAAGACCACTTTACCCAAGTTTGAAAAAAATAAAATTTTTCGCTACGAACATTGTAGTTACTTCCTTACTTTGACCAAACTTTGACTATTTTTATTTTGAGAAGAGAGGCTCCAATTTTCAAGATTCAAGGTGTTTTTTGGTTCATCTTGCTAAAATCTTTGATTTGACACCACTTTCAATAAATTTGCAAATTTGTAGCTACAAACACTGTACCGATTTCTTTATTTTTACCAAACTTTGCCCGTTCGTATCTTGAGAAGAGAGGCTTTATTTTTCAAGATTCAAGGTGTTTTTTGGTTCATCATGATGAGATCTTCAATTTGAGATCATTTTCATCAAAATTGAAAATGGTAAAATTTTTAGCTACGAACACTGTATTGAGTTCTTTGCGTTGACCAAACTTTCACCTGCTATATATCGAGAAGAGAGGCTCCATTTTTCAAGATTCAATATGTTTTTCTCTTCATCTCGATGAGATCTTTGATTTGAAATCACTTTCACAAAATTTGGAAATGGTCAAATTTTTAGCTACGAAGACTGTACTGACTTCCTTTCTTTGACCAATCTTTGATTGTCTTTATCTTGAGAAGAGAGGCTCCATTTTTCAAGATTCAAGTTATTTTTTGGTTCATTTTGATGAGATCTTCGATTTGAGATCACTTTCACCAGATTTAGAAATGGTTAAATTTTTAGCTACAAACACTGTACTGACTTCCTTCTCTGACTAAACTTTGACCATCTGTATCTTGAGAAGAGAGGCTCCCTTTTTCAAAATTCAAGGTGTTTTTCAATTCATCTCGACGAAATCTTCAATTTGATTCCACTTTCACAAGATTTGGAAATGGTCAAGTTTTTAGCTATGAACAATGTACTGAGTTCCTTGCTTTGACCAAACTTTGACCATCCATATCATGAGAAGAGACTTTGTTTTTCAAGATTCAAGGTGCTTTTCGGTTCATCTCGACGAGATCTTCAATTTGAGACCACTTTCACCATTTTTGGAAATAGTTAAATTTTTAGCTATGAATACTGTACTGATTTCCTTTCTCTGACCAAACTTTTGCCATCCGTAACTTCAGAAGACAGGCTCTATTTTTTAAGATTCAAGGTGTTTTTTTGTTTATTTTGACGAGATCTTTGATTTGAGACCACTTTCAATAGATTTGGAAATAGTTAAATTTTTAGCTACAAATACTATCCTAACTTTCTTGCTTTGACCAAACTTTGACCACCCGTATCTTTAGAAGAGAGGCTCTATTTTTTAAAATTCAAGGTATTTTTTGGTTCATCTTGATGAGATCTTTGATTTGAGACCGCTTTCACTATACTGCCTTCCTTTCTTTGACCAAACTTTGACCATTTGTATCTTGAGAAGAGAGGCTTCATTTTTCAAGATTCGAGGTATTTTTTGGTTCATCTTGACGAGATCATCGACTTGAGACCACTTTCACTAGATTTGAAAATAATCAAACTTTTAGCTACGAAAACTATATTGACTTCCTTATTTTGACAAAACTTTGGCCGTCAGTATCTTGAGAAGAGAGGCTCCATTTTTCAAAATTAAAAGTGTTTTTCAGTTCATCTTTATGAGATCTTCTATTTGAGACCACTTTCCCCAGATTTAGAAATAGTTAGATTTTTAGCTACAAACACTGTACTAACTTCCTTGCTTTGACCAAACTTTGACCATCCGTATCTTGAGAAGAGAGGCTCTATTTTTAAAATCCAAAGTGTTTATTTATTTCATGTCGACAAGATCTTTGATTTGAGATCACTTTTACCAGATTTGGAAATGGTTAATTTTTAGCTTCGAATACTGTACTGACTTCTTTGTTTTGGCCAAACTTTTACCTTTTGTATCTTGAGAAGAGAGGCTCCATTTTTTAATATTCAAAGTATTTTTTAGTTTATCTCGATGAGATCTTCAATTTGAGACCACTTTCACCAGATTTGGAAGTGGATAAATTTTTAGCTACAAACACTGTACTGACTTCCTTTCTTTGACCAAACTTTAACCATCCTTATTTTGAGAAGAGAGGCTCCATTTTTTAAAATTCAAGGTGTTTTTTAGTTTATCTTGATGAGATCTTTGATTTGAGACCACTTTCACTTGATTTGGAAATGATTAAGTTTTTAGCTACAAATACTGTACTGAGTTCCTTACTTTGACCAAACTTTGACCGTTCGCATCTTGAGAAGAGAGGCTCCATTTTAAAAAATTTAATGTATTTTTTGGTTCATATCGACGAGATTTTTGATTTGAGACCATTTTCACCAAATTTGGAAACATTCAAATTTTTAGCTACGAACATTATACTGACTTCCTTGCTTTGACCAAACTTTGACCATCCGTATTTTGAGAAGAGAGGCTCTACTTTTCAAGATTCAAGGTGTTTTTTGGTTCATCTTGACGAGATCTTTGATTTGAGACCACTTTCACCAGATTTGGAAGTAGTCAAATTTTTAACTATGAATACTATACTGAGTTCATTACTTTGACATAACTTTGACCATCTGTATCTTGAGAAGAGAGGCTCTCTTTTTCAAGATTCAAGGAGTTTTTTGTTTAATCTCAATGAGATCTTTGTTCTAAGACCACTTTCACCAGATTTGAAAATGTTAACATTTTTAGCTCCAACAAACTAATGACTTGCTTTCTTTGACCTAAATTTGATCATCCATATCTTGAGAAGAGAGGCTCCATTTTTAAAGATTCAAGGTGTTTTTTGTTTATCTTGATGAGATCTTCGATTTGAGATCACTTTCACCAGATTTGGAAAGGGTCAAATTTTTAGCTACGAATATTGTACTGACTTCCTTGCTTTGAACAGATTTTGACCATCTGTGTCTTGAAAAGAGAGGCTCCATTTTTCAAGTTTCAATGTGTTTTTTGGTTCATTTCAAGAAAATATTCAATTTGAGATCACTTTCACTAGATTTGGAAATAGTCAAATTTTTAGCTACAAACATTGTACTGACTTGCTTTCTTTGACCAAACTTTGACCATATGTATGTTGAGAAGAGAGACTCTATTTTTAAAGATTTAACATATTTTTTGGTTAATCTCGACTAGATCTTTGATTTGAGACCACTTTTACCAGATTTAGAAATGATTAAATTTTTAGCTACCAACAATGTACTGACTTTCATTCTTTGACCAAACTTTAACCAAACTTTGATCATTCGTATCTTGAGAAGAGAGGCTCTATTTTTTAAGATTCAAGGTGTTTTTTGGTTCATCTAAGCGAGATCTTTGATTTGAGACTACTTTCACCAAATTTGGAAATGGTTAATTTTTTAGCTATGAACACTATATTGACTTCCTTGATTTGACTAAACTTTGATCATTCGTATCTTGAGAAGATAGGCTCCGCTTTTCAAGATTCAAGCGATTTTTTTGTTCATCTCAATGAGATCTTTGATTTGGGACCACTTTCAATAGGTTTGGAAACCATCAAATTTTTAGCTACGAACATTGTACTGACTTCGTTGCTTTGACCAAGCTTTGATGCTCCATATCTTCAGAAGAGAGTCTCCACTTTTTAATATTCAATGTATTTTTTAGTTCATCTCGATGAAATCTTCTATTTGAGACCAATTTCACTAGATTTAGAAATGGTCAAATTTTTAGCTACGAACACTGTATTGACTTCCTTGCTTTGACTAAACTTTAACCATCCGTATCTTGAGAAGAGAAGGTCCACTTTTCAAGATTTAGGGTGTTTTTTGGTTTATCTTGATGAGATCTTCAATTTGAGACCACTTTCACCAGATTTGGAAATAGTTAAATTTTTAGCTACAAACATTGTACGGACTTCCTTGCTTTGGCAAAACTTTGACCATTCCTATCTTGAGAAGAGAGGCTCCATTTTTCAAGATTTAAGATGTTTTTTGGTTCCTCTCGATGAGATCTTCGATTTGAGACAACTTTCACCACATTTGGAAATGGTTAAATTTTTAACTACGAACACTGTACTGACTTCCTATCTTTGACCAAACTTTGACCATTTGTATATTGAGAAGAAAAGGTCTATTTTTTAAGACAAAGTGTTTTTTTGTTCATCTCGATGAGATCTTAGATTTGGGATGACTTTCACTAGATTTGAAAATAGTTAATTTTTTAGATACAAATATTGTATTGACTTCTTTTATTTGACCAAACTTTGATCGTCTGTAGAAGGAAGGCTTTATTTTTGAAGATTTATGGTGTTTTTTAGTTCATCTTGATGAGATCTTCAATTTGAGACCACTTTCAATGTACTGACTTCCTTTCTTTGACAAAACTTTGACCGTTTGTATATTGAGAAGAGAGACTCCATTTTTCAAGATTCAAAGTGTTTTTTGGTTCATTTCGATGAGATCTTCGATTTGTGGCCACTTTCACTAAATTTGAAAATGATCAAATTTTTAGCTACGAATACTATACTGACTTACTTGCTTTGACCAACTATATCTTGAGAAGAGAGGATCTATTTTTCAAGATTCAAGGTATTTTTTAGTTCATCTCGATGTGATCTTTGATTTGAAACCACTTTCACCACATTTGGAAAGGGTCAAATTTTTAGCTACGAACACTGTATTGACTTCTTTGCTTTGAAAAAACTTTGACCATTTGTATCTTGAGAAGAGAGGCTCTATTTTTTAAGATTCAATGTGTTTTTTGGTTCATCTCGATGAGATCTTTGATTTGAGCCCACTTTCACCTGATTTTGAAATGGTCAAACTTTTAGCTACGATTAGTGTATTGACTTCCTTTCTTTGACCAAACTTTGACCATCCATATCTTAAGAAGAGAGGATCCATTTTTCAAGATTCAGGATATTTTTTGGTTCATCTTGATGAGACCTTCAATTTGAGACCACTTTCACTAAATTTGAAAATGGTCAAATTTTTAACTATGTACACTGTCAAAGTTTGGTCAAAGCAAGGAAGTCAGTACAATGTTCGTAGCTAAAAATTTAACCATTTCAAGATCTAGTGAAAGTAATGTCAAATTGAAGATCTCATCGAGATGAACCTAAAAACACCTTGAATCTTAGAAAATGAAGCCTATCTTCTCAAGATACAGATGGTCAAAGTTTGGTCAAAGCAAGAAAGTCAGTACAACATTCATAACTAAGAATTTGACTATTTCTAAATATAGTGAAAGTGGTTTCAAATTGAAGATCTCGTCAAGATGAACTAAAAAATACTTTGAATCTTGAAAAATAGAGCCTCTTTTCTTAAGATACAGATGGTTAAAGATTGGTCAAAGAAACAAAGTGAGTACACTTTTCATAGCTAAAAATTTAACCATTTTCAAATCTAGTGAAAGTGGTCTCAAATGAAAGATCCCGTTGAGATGAACCAAAAAACACCTTGAATCTTGAAAAATGGAGCCTCTCTTTTCAAGATACAGATGGTTAATATTTGGTTAAAGCAAGGAAGTCAGTACAGTGTTCATAGCTAAATATTTGACCATTTCCAAATCTAATGAAAGTGGTCTCAAATCAAAGATCTTGTCGAGATGAGCAAAAAAACACTTTCAATCTTGAAAAATGGAGCCTCTGTTCTCAAGATAGGAACAATCGATGTTTGGTTAAAGAAAAGAAGTTAGTATAATGTTCATAGCTTAAAATTTGACCATTTTCAAATCTCATGAAAGTTGTCTCAAATCAAAGATCTTATCAAGATGAACCAAAAAACACCTTGAATCTTGGAAAACAGAGCCTCCCTTCTCAAGATAATGATGGTCAAAGTTTGTTCAAAGAAAAGAAGTCAGTAAAGTGTTTGTAGCTAAAAATTTGACTATTTATAATTCTGGTAAAAGTGGTCTCAAATTAAGGATTTTATCGAGATGAACCAAAAAACACCTTGAATGTTAAAAAATACAGCCTCTCTTCTCAAGATACACATGGTGAAAGTTTGGTCAAAGCAAGGAAGTTACTATAGTGTTTGTAGCTAAAAATTTAATAGTTTTCAAATCTGGTGAAAGTGGTCTCAAATCAAAGATCTCCTCAAGATGAATAAAAAAATACTTTGAATCTTGAAAAATAGATCCCCTCTTTTCAAAATATAGATGTTTAAAGTTTGGTCAAAGCAAAGAAGTTAGTACAGTGTTTGTAGCTAAAAATTTGACGGTTTTCAAATCTCATGAAAGTGGTTTCAAATAAAAGATCTTATCAAGATGAATTAAAAAAAATTTTGAATCATGAAAAACAAAGCCTCTCTTCTCAAGATATGGACGGTCAAAGTTTGGGCAAAGCAAGGAAGTCAATATAGGATTTGTAGCTAAAAAAGTTTTTATTTCCAAATACGGTGAAAGTGGTCTCAAATCAATGATTTGATCGAGATGAACCAAAAAACAACTTGAATCTTGAAAAATGAATCCTCTCTTCTCAAGATACGGAGAGTCAAAGTTTGGTCAAAGCAAAGAAATCAGTACAATGTTCATAGCTAAAATTTGACCATTTATAAATCTGGCAAAAGTGGTCTCAAATCAAAGATCTTGTCAAGAAGAACAAAAAAATACCTTAAATCTTGAAAAATGAAGCTTGTCTTCTCAAGATATAGATGGTCAAAGTTTGATCAAAGGATGAAATTTAGTACAGTGTTCGTAGCTTAAAATTTGACCATTTCCAAATCTGGTGACCATGATCTCACATCGAAGATCTCAGTGAGATGAACCAAAAAACACCTAGAATCTTGAAAAATAGACCCTCTTTTCTCAAGATATGGATAAAAAATTTGGTCAAAGAAAGGAAGTCAGTATAGTATTTGTAGCTAAAACTTTGACCATTCCCAAATCTGATGAAAGTGGTGTCAAATCGAAGATCTCGTCAAGATGAACAAAAAAATACTTTGAATCTTGAAAAATAGAGCATCTCTTCTCAAGCTACATACGGTCAAATTTTTGTCAAAGCGAGGAAGTCAGTATAGTATTCGTAGCTAAAAATTTGACAGTTTCCAAATCTAGTGAAAGTGGTCTCAAATCAAAAATCTTATCGAGATGAGGAAAAAAACACCTTGAATCTTTAAAAATAGAGCCTCTCTTCTCAAGATAGAGATGGTCAGAGTTTGGTCAAAGCAAAGAAGTCAGTATAGTGTTCGTAGTTAAATTTTTTTTTATTTTCAAATCTGTTGAAAGTATTCTCAAATCAAAGATCTCGTCGAGATGAACCAAAAAACACCTTGAATCTTGAAAAATGGAGCCTCTCTTCACAAGATACGGATGGCCAAATTTTGGTCAAAGCAAGGAAGTCAGTACAATGTTCGTAGCTAAAAATTTGACCATTTCCAAATATAGTGAAAGTGGTCTCAAATTGAAGATCTCATCTAGATGAACCAAAAAACACTTACAATCTTGAAAAATGAAGCCTCTTTTCTGAAGATATGGATGGTCAAACTTTAGTCAAAATAAGGAATTTAGTATAGTGTTCATAGCTTAAAATTTTGCCATTTCCAAATCCGGTGAAAGTGATCTCAAATCAAAGATCTTGTCTAGATAAACCAAAAAACACCTTGAATCTATAAAAATGGAGCCTCTCTTCTCTAGATACGGACGATCAAAGTTTGGTCAAAGAAAGGAAGTTAGTAAATTGTTCGTAGCTAAAAATTAACCATTTTTAAATCTAGTGAAAGTTTTCTCAAATCGAGGATCTCGTCAAGATGAACCAAAAAACACCTTGAACCTTAAAAAATAGAGCCTCTCTTCTCAAGATACGAATGATTAAAGTTTGGTTAAGGCAAAGAAATCAGTATAGTGTTTGTAGTTAAAAATTTGACCATTTCCAAATCTAGTGAAAGTGATCTCAAATACAAGATCTCATCGAGGTGAACCAAAAAAAATCTTGAATCTTGAGAAATAGAACCTCTTTTCTCAAGATACAAATAGTCAAAGTTTGGTTTATACAAGGAAGTCAGTACAATGTTCGTAGCTAAAATTTTGACCATATCCAAATCTGGTGAAAGTGTTCTCAAATCAAAGATCTCATTGAGATGAACCCAAAAACACTTTGAATCTTGAAAAATGGAGCCTCTCTTCTTAAGATACGAATGATCAAATTTTGGTCAAAGCTAGGAAGTCAGTACCGTGTTCGTAGCTAAAAATTTGACCATTTCTAAATTTAGTGAAAGTTGTCTCAAATCTAAGATCTCTTTGATATGAACCAAAAAACACTTTGAATCTTAAAACATGGAGACTCTTTTCTCAAGATATGGATGGTCAAAGTTTGGTCAAAATAAGGAAGTTAGTACAGTGTTCGTAGCTAAAAATTTTAAAGTTTCAAAATCTAGTGAAAGTATTCTCAAATCAAACATCTCATCGAGATGAACTAAAAAATACCTTGAATCTTAAAAAATGGAGCCTCTCTTCTCAAGATACAAAAGTTCAAATTTTGGTCAAAGTAAGGAAGTCAATACAGTATTCATAGCTAAAACTTTGACTTTTTCCAAATCTAGTGAAATTGGTCTCAAATCAAAGATCTCATCTAGATGAACCAAAAAATACTTTGAATCTTTAAAAATGGAGCCTCTCTTCTCAAGATATAGACGATCAATATTGGGTCAAAGAAAGAAAGTCAGTATAGTGTTCATAGCTAAACATTTGACTTTTTTCAAATCTGGTGAAAGTGGTCTCAAATGGAAGATCTCCTCAAGATGAACCAAAAAACATCTTGAATCTTGATATGGGCGATTAAAGTTTAGTCAAAGCAAGAAAGTCAGTATAGTGCTCGTAGATAAAATTTGACCATTTCCAAATCTGGTGAAAGTGGTCTCAAATCAAAAATTTCATTGAGATGATGCAAAAAATATCTTAAACCTTAAATTTTGAAAAATAGAGCCTCCCTTCTCAATATGAACCATAAAACACCTTGAATCTTAAAAAATGGAGCCTCTCTTCTCAAGATACAGATGGTCAAAGTTTGGTCAAAGTAAGGAAGTCAGTACAAGGTTTGTAGCTAAAAATTTGCCCATTTCAAAATCTAATCGAGATGATGCAAAAACCACCTTAAATCTTGAAAAATAGAGCCTCTTCTCAAGATACAGACGGTCAAAATTTGGTCAAAAGAAGGAAGTGAGTACAGTGTTCGTAGCTAAAAATTTGACCATTTCCAAATATGGTGAAAGTGGTCTCAAATCGAATATCTTGTCGAAATGAACCAAAAGATACCTTGAATCTTGAAAAATGGAGCCTCTCTTCTCAAGATCCAAACAGTTAAAATTTGGTCAAAGCAAGGAGGTCAGTACAGTATTTGTAGCTAAAAATTTGTCCGTTTCTAAATATGGTGAAAATGGTCTCAAATCGAAGATCTCCTCAAGATGAATACAAAAAACTTTGAATCTTGAAAAATAGAGCCTCTCTTCTCAAGGTCTGGATGGTCAAAGTTTGGTCAAAGCAAGGAAGTTAGTACAATGTTCATAGCTAAAAATTTAATCATTTCCAAATCTGGTGAAAGTGGTCTCAAATTGAAGATCTTGTTGAGATAAATTAAAAAACACCTCGAATATTGAAATATAGAGACTCTATTCTCAAGATACGAATAGTCAAAGTTAGGTCAAAGTAAGGAATTCTGTACAGTGTTCGTAGCTAAAAATTTGACTATTTCCAAATCTGGTGAAAGTGATCTCAAATCGAAGATCTCCTTGAGATGAACCATAAAACACCTTGAATCTTGAAAAATGAATCCTCTCTTCTCAAGATACAGAGGGTCAAAGTTTGGTTAGAGCAAGGAAGTCAGTACAGTGTTCGTAGCTAAAAATTTGACCATTTCAAAATCTGGTGAAAGTGGTCTCAAATCAAACATCTTGTCGAGATGAACCAAAAAACACCTTGAATCTTGACAAATGGAGTCTCTCTTCTTAAGATATGAACGGTCAAAGTTTGGTCAAACCAAAGAATTTCTCGTATAATGTTCTTGCTAAAAATTTGACCATTTCCAAATTTTAGTGAAAGTGGTCTCAAATCAAAGATCTCATCGAGATGAATTAAAAAACACTTTGAATCTTAAAAAATGGAGCCTCTCTTCTCAAGATATAGAGGGTCAAAGTTTGGTCAAAGAAAGGAAGTCAATATAGTGTTGTAGCTGAAAATTTGACCATTTCCATATCTGGTGAATGTGGTCTCTAATAGAAGATTTCATCGAGATGAATCAAAAAACATTTTTAATCTTGAAAAATGGAGTGTCTCTTCTCAAGATACGGACACTCAAAGTTTGGTCAAAGGAATAAAGTTAGTACAATGTTCGTAGCTAAAAATTGGACAGTTTCAAAATTTGGTGAAAGTGTTATGAAATCGAAGATCTCATCAAGATGGACCAAAAAATACCTTGAATCTTAGAAAATGGAGCCTCTCTTCTCAAGATACGGATGGTCAAAGTTTAGTCAAAGCAAGGAAGTCAATACAATGTTCATAGCTAAACATTTGACCATTTCCAAATATGGTGAAAGTGATTTCAAATCAAAGATCTTGTCGAGATGAACTAAAAAACACCTTGAATCTTAAAAAATAGAGCCTCTCTTCTCAAGATACAGACGATTAAAGTTTAGTCAAAGCAAAGAAGTTAGTATAGTGTTCGTAGCTAAACATTTGACCATTTCTAAATCTAGTGAAAGTGGTCTCAAATCGAAGATCTTGTCGAGATGAACAGAAAAATACCTTGAATCTTAAAAAATGGAGCCTCTCTTCTCAAGATACAGATGGTCAAAGCAAAGAAGTCAGTACATTGTTCTTAGCTAAAAATTTGACTGTTTCCAAATTTGATGAAAGTGTTCTCAAATCAAAGAAGTCGTTGAGATGAACCAAAAATTACCTTCAATCTTGAAAAATGGAGCCTCTTCTCTCAAGATACGGACGGTCAAAGTTTTTTCAAAGCAAGGAAGTCAGTATAGTGTTCGTAGCTAAAGAATTGACCATTTTCAAATCTAGTGAAAGTGGTCTCAAATCAAAGATCTCATCCAGATGAACTACAAAATACCATGAATCTTGAAAACCATAGCCTCTCTTCTCAAGATACAAAAGGTCAAAGTTTTTTCAAAGCAAGGAAGTCAATACAGTGTTCGTAGCTAAAAATTTATCCATTTTCAAATTTTGTGAAAGTTGTCGCAAATTGAAGATCTTGTCGAGATGGACTAAAAAACACATTGAATCTTGAAAAATGGAGCATCTCTTCTCAAGATATAGAGAATCAAAGTGTGGTAAAAGCAAAGAAGTTAGTAAAATGTTTGTAGCTAAAAATTTAACCATTTCCAAATTTTGTGAAAGTGGTCTCAGATCAAAGATTTTGTCGAGATGAACCAAAACACAACTTTAATCTTGAAGAACAGAGCCTCTCTACTTGATATACAGATGGTCAAATTTTGGTCAAAGAAAGGAAGTTAGTGTAGTGTTTGTAGCTAAAAAATTTACTATTTCTAAATCTGGTAAAAGTGTTCTCAAATGAAAGATCTCATCAAGATAGACCAAAAAATACCTTGAATCTTAAAAAATAGAGCCTCTCTTCTCAAGATATAAATTATCAAAGTTTGGTCAACCCAAGGAAGTTAGTATAGTGTTTGTAGCTAAAAATTTGACCATTTTTGAATCTGGTGAAAGTGGTCTCAAATCACAGATCTCATCAAGATGAACCAAAAAACACTTTGAATCTTGATAAAAAGAGCTTCTTGTCTCAAGATACAGATGATCAAAGTTTGGTCAAAGCAAGGAAGTCAGTATAGTTTTCATAGATAAAATTTAACCATTTCTAAATCTAATAAAACTGGTCTCAAATCGAATATCTAATTGAGATGAACCAAAAGCACCTTGAATCTTGAAAAGGGGAGCCTCCCTTTTAAAGATACGAATAGTCAAAGTTTGGTTAAAGCAAGGAAGTCAGTACAGTGTTTGTAGCTAAAAATTTGACAGTTTCCAAATCTAGTGAATGCGGTCTTAAATCGTAGATCTCATCGAGATGAACAAAAAAAACACCTTGAATCTTTAAAAATAGAGCCTCTCTTCTCAAGATACAAATGGTTAAACTTTGGTCAAAGCAAGGAAGTCAGAAGAGTGTTCGTAGCTAAATATTTGACCATTTCCAAATCTACTAAAAGTGGTCTCAAATCGAAGATCTCATTAAGATGAACCAAAAAACACCTTGAATCTCAAAAAATGGAGCTTCTTCTCAAGATATGGATATTCAAAGTTTCGTCAAAGCAAGGAAGTTAGTACAATGTTTGTAGCTAAAAATTTAACCATTTCCAAATCTAGTGAAAGTGGTCTCAAATTGAAGATCTCGTTGAGATGAACCAAAAAATACCTTTAATATTGAAAAATAGAGCCTCTCTTCTCAAGATATAGATGGTCAAATTTTTGCCAAAACAAGGAAGTCAGTACAGTGTTCGTAGCAAAAAATTTGACTATTTTAAAATTTGGTAAAAGTTGTCTCAAATCAAAGATATCATCAAGATAAATTAAAAAAATAGCTTGAATGTTAAAAAATAGAGCCTCTCTTCTTAAGATACAAACGGTTAAAGTTTGGTCAAAGCAAGGAAGTCAGTATAGTGTTCCTAGCTAAAAATTTAACCATTTCCAAATTTGGTGAAAGTGGTGTCATATCGAAGATTTCATCGAGATAAACCAAAAAACACCTTGAATCTTGAAAAATGAAGCTTCTCTTCTCAAGATACAGATGGTCAAAGTTTGGTCAGAGCAAGGAAGTCATTACAATTTTTGTAGCTAAAAATTTGATCATTTTCAAATTTGGTGAAAATGGTCTCAAATCAAAGATCTCATTAAGATGAACCAAAAAACACCTTGAATCTTAAAAAATGGAGCCTCTCTTCTCAAGGTACAAATGGTCATAGTTTGGTCAAAGAAAGGAAGTCAGTACAGTGTTTGTAGCTAAAAATTTGACTGTTTCCAAATCTTGTGAAAGTGGTGTTAAAACAAAGATCTCGTTGAGATGAACCAAAAAACACCTTGAATCTTGAAAAATGGAGCCTCTCTTCTTAAGATACGGAGGGTCAAAGTTTGGTCAAAGCAAGGAAGTCAGTATAGTGTTCATAGCTAAAAAATTGATAGTTCCCAAATTTGGTGAACGTGGTCTAAATCGTAGATCTCATCGAGATGAACCAAAAAATACTTTGAATATTAAAAAATAGAGCCTCTCTTCTCAAGATAAGGACAGTCAAAGTTTGATCAAAGCAAGGAAGTTAGTGCAGTGTTCGTAGCTAAAAATTTGACCATTTTCAAATCTGGTGAAAATGGTCTCAAATTGAAGGTCTTGTCAAGATTCACAAAAAAAAACTTTGAATTGTGAAAAATGGAGCCTCTCTTCTCAAGATACAGACAGTCAAAGTTTGGTCAAAGTAAGGAAGTCAATACAGTGTTCGTAGCTAAAACTTTGACCATTTTCAAATTTGGTGAAAGTGGTCTCAAATTGAAGAACTCATCAAGATGAGCCAAAAAACACCTTGAATCTGTAAAAATGGAACCTCTCTTCTCAAGACATGAATGATCAAAGTTTGGTCAAAAAAAGGAAGTCAGTACAATGTTTGTAGCTAAAAATTTGACCGTTTCCAAATGTCGTGAAAGTTGTCTCAAATAAAAAATCTAATCGAGATGAACCAAAAAAACACCTTGAATATTGAAAAATAGATCTTCTCTTCTCAAGATACAGATGGTCAAAGATTGGTCAAAGAAAGGAAGTCAGTACAATGTTCGTAGCTAAAAAATTGACCATTTCTAAATCTGGTGAAAGTGGTCTCAAATCGAAGATCTCGTCAAGATGAACTGAAAAACACCTTGAATCTTGTAAAACAAAGCCTCTCTTCTCAATATATAGATGATCAAAGTTTTGTCAAAGTAAGGAAGGCAGTACAATGTTTGTAGCTAAAAATTTAACTATTTTCAAATCTAGTGAAAGTGGTTTGAAATTGGAGATATCATCGAGATGAACCAAAAAACACCTTGAATCTAAAAAAATGGAGCCTCTCTTCTCAAGATACGAACAATCAAAGTTTGGTCAAAGAAAGGAAGTTAGTACAATGTTCGTAGCTAAAAATTTAACCATTTCCAAATCTGGTGAAAGTGGTTTCAAATAGAATATCTCGTTGAGATGAACCAAAAAACACCTTGTATCTTGAAAAATGGAGCCTCTCTTCCCAAGATACGGATGATCAAAGTTTTGTGAAAGCAAAGAAGTCAGTAGAGTGTTTGCAGCTAAAAATTTGATCATTTCCAAATCTAGTAAACCTGGTTTTAAATCATAGATCTCATCGAGATGAACCAAAAAACACCTTGAATCTTTAAAAATGGAGCCTGTCTTCTCAAGATACAGATGGTTAAAGTTTGGTGAAAGAAATGAAGTCAGTATAGTGTTCGTAGCTTAAACTTTGACCATTTCCAAATCTGGTGAAAGTGGTCTCAAATCAAAATTTCATCAAAGATGAACCAAAAAACATGTTGAATCTTAAAAAATGAAACCTCTCTTCTTAAGATACAAATGGTCAAAGTTTGGTTAAACAAAGGAAGTTAGTACAGTGTTTGTAGTTAAAAATTTGACCATTTCTAAATCTGGTGAAAGTGGTCTCAAACCAAAGATCTCATCGAGATGGACCAAAAAACACCTTGAATCTTGTAAAATGGAGCCTCTCTTCTCAAGATACAGACAATCAAAATTTGGTCAAAGCAAGGAAGTTAGTATAGTGTTCGCAGTGGTCTCAAATCGAAGATCTCGTTGAGATGAACTAAAAAACACCTTGAATCCAAAAAAATAGAGCCTCTTTTTTCAAGATACAGATGGTCAAAGTTTGGTTAAAGCAAGGAAGTCAGTACAATGTTTGTAGCTAAAAATTTGACCATTTGCAAATCTAGTGAAAGAGGTCTAAAATCGAGGATTTAGTTGAGATGAACCAAAACACACCTTGAGTCTTGAAAAATGGACCCTCTTTTCTCAAGATACGGATGGTCAAAGTTTGGTCAAAGTGAGGAAGTCAGTACAATGTTTGTAGCTAAAAATTTGAGCGCTTTCAAATTTGGTGAAAGTGGTCTCAAATGGAAGATCTCGTCGAGATAAACTAAAAAACACCTTGATTTTTGAAAAAAAAGAGCCTCTCTTCTCAAGATACAGATGATCAAAATTTGGTCAAAGCAATGAAGTCAGTACAATGTTTGTAGCTAAAAATTTGACTATTTTAAAATTTGGTGAAAGTGGTCTCAAATCGAATATCTCATCAAGATGATCTAGAAAACACCTTGAATATTGAAAATGTTGATCCCTAAATTTTTTTGTCTATTAGTGTCTTACACTTAGTCATTTTCTAGGCAATGTTGTTCGGTCATCATTGCGACTAAGTCATCATGTAGAGGCTGAGTCATGTTTATTGTACATTTACTGAGCAATAGTTACTGTCAAGTAAGGCAATGGTCACCGAGTACTTCATTATTAGCTGAGTCAGTTTTTGCTGAGTTATGTAGAGATGTCAGTGCTGAGCACCAGGGTACAAAGAATAGTGAGTGTCAAGTGCCGGAGATATCAAATGCCAAGTAAGACATATTTGACATATGTATTTTTTATGGCACAAACACTTAGGTAAACTATTTTGGCTGACATCTACATGATATTTATTGTTGGTAGAGGAAATCACGAAGGTGATTATGCTTTAGAATTGTAATCCTTAATCCCTATGTAATTCATGTAACTAATGAGAATTAGGGAATGGTTAAGCTGCAAAAGTAGACAATCCAGATTATAGATCTCATATTATGGAGATGATCAATTCTTTATATAAGATGAGATTTGAACCCTAAAACATATGATGCAGAAGGATAATTGTATGAAGAAGATCTCATACTTACAGAACAAAAAAGTGTTTTGATAATCAGAACTAGAGTTCAGTGATTGAGCAAAGCAGTGAAGGACAAAATCAAGATATATTTGATAGAAGAGATCAAATCTATATTGTAAGGAGAAGATCTATTATCAACATTACAGTGCAAACCAAAGGATAAAGTACTGAGACATTCTAATAGGTGAATCAGGGTAAATATCTTAATAGAGTGGTTTTAATATATGTAAGTAAATCTCTTAACCAAGTTCTTACATTGTTGTAATTCTAAATCCTTTTGCAAGGTAGATTGTATATGTCTCAAAGCTCTTGTAATGGTAGACCCCTCATAGGGTAGATCATTATTTTATGGTCAAAATTGTAGCCCTAACATAAAAACTTTAATACTGTAGTAGTGAAGATTTGTCGGTGTCATTCCCACCCCAGTTTTACCTCTCAAGGGTTTCTGCATAACCAAAATCATTGTGTTATGTTTTATTTTCATAGATGATGATTAGGATATTAGATCTGTTAGAGTGTTAAATATGATGTTTATGTTATACAAGTTAGATTATGTCAAAATGCAATAATTGGTTGATATCTGATTCACCCCCCCTCTCAGTATCTCACTTTCCCATAATAGATTTCCAATAGAAAAATGAAGCCTCTCTTCTCAAGATATGGATGATCAAACTTTGGACAAAGCAAGGAAGTCAATAGAGTGTTCATAGGTAAAAATTTGACCATTTCCAAATCTAGTGAAAGTGGCCTTAAATTGAAGATCTCATCGAGATGAACCAAAAAATATCTTGAATCCTGAAAAATGGAGCCTCTCTTCTCAAGATATAGATGGTCAAAGTTTGGTCATAGAAAGGAAGTCAGTACAGTGTTCGTACCTAAAAATTTGACCATTTCCAAATCTGGTGAAAGTGGTCTCAAATCAAAGATCTCATTGAGATGAACCAAAAAAACATATTTAATTTTGAAAAATGGAGCATCTCTTCTCAAGATATAGACGATCAAAGTTTGGTTAAAGAAAGGAAGTCAATACAGTGTTCATCACTAAAAATTTGACTATTTCCAAATCTAGTGAAATTACTTTGAAATCAAAGATCTTGTCAAGATGAACCAAAAAGCACCTTGAATCTTGAAAAATGAAGCCTCTCTTCTCAAGATACGGATGGTCAAAGTTTGGTCAAAGCAAGGAAGTCAGTTCAGTGTTCGTAGTTAAAAATTTGACAATTTCCAAATCTAGTAGAAGTGGTCTCAAATTGAAGATCTCATCAAGATGAACCAAAAAATAGCTTGAATCTTGAAACACAGAGCCTCTCTTCTGAAGATACGAACGGTCAAAGTTTTATCAAATAAAGGAAGTTAGTACAGTGTTCCTAATTAAAAATTTGACCATTTCCAAATCTGGTGAAACTGGTCTCAAATCAAAGATCTCGTCGAGATGACCCCAAAAAACCTTGAATCTTGAAAAATAGAGCCTCTCTTCTCATGATATAGATGGTCAAAGTTTGGTCAAAGCAAGGAAGTCAGTACAACATTCGTAGCTAAAAATTTGACTATTTCCAAATCTAGTGAAAGTGGTCTCAAATCGAAGATCTCATTGAGATGAACCAAAAAATACTTTGAATCTTGAAAAATGGAGCCTCTCTTCTCAAGATACGAATAGTCAAAGTTTCATCAAAGGAAGGAAGTCAGTACAATGTTCATAGCTAAAAATTTGACAGTTTTTAAATCTGGTGAAAGTGGTCTCAAATCAAAGATCTCATCGAGATGAACAAAAAAAAACCTTGAATCTTGAAAAATGGATCCTCTCTTCTCAACATATAGAAGGTCAAAGTTTGGTTAGAGTAAGAAAGTCAGTAGAATATTTGTAGCTAAAAATTTGACTGTTTTCAAATCTGGTGAAAGTGGTCTCCAATCAAAGATCTCACCGAGATGAACAAAAAATCACCTTCAATCTTGAAAAATGTAGCCTCTCTTCTCAAGATATAGATGGTCAAAGTTTGGTCAAAGTAAAAAAATTAGTACAGTGTTTGTATTTAAAAATTTTACCATTTCCAAATCTGGTGAAAGTGGTCTCAAATCAAAGATCTCATCAAGATGAACCAAAAAAGACCTTGAATCTTGAAAAATGGAGCCTCTCTTCTTAAGATACGGATAGTCAAAGTTTGGTCAAAGCAAGGAAGTTAGTATAGTGTTCGTAGCTAAAAATTTGACCGTTTCTAAATCTGGTGAAAGTGGTTTCAAATCAAAGATCTCATCAAGATGAACCAAAAAATACCTTGAATCTTGAAAAACAGAGCCTCTCTTCTCAAGATACTGTAGATCTCTATAGTTTTGTTAACTATTAGTGACTTACACTTAGTCATTATCTAGGCAATGATGGTCGGTCATCACTGTGACCGAGCCATCATGAATAGGCTGAGTCATGTAATGTATATTTACTGAGAAGTAGTATTGCCGAGTAAACCTATGGTCTCTATGAATTTATGTATTAGCTAAGGTAAGTTTTTGTTGAGCTATGTAAGTAGTGAATGCCGAGTACCAGGGACATCAATTGCCGAGTTAGCCAGAATCGACATATGAGTTTGTTATGGCATAGTCATCGAGGTAAAACATTTTGGCTGACATTCATGTTTTGAATTTTGTTTGTTGAGGAAATTATAGAGGTAATTATGCTCCTATTTTATATTCATTGATCCCAATGCAACACTTGGATCCAATCGGAATTAGTAAAGCTTAAGTAGCAAAAAGAGTAAATCTAGATCATAGATCTTAAATCTTGAAGAAGTTTAGTTGCCTATATAATGATAAGATCTAAACGCTAATATGTGTGTGAGAGAATGTGAAGGGAATGAAGGAATGAGAAAAGAATACATTCAGACTAGTGAAGTAGTTAGATAGAGTTCAGTGACCGAGTAAAGCAGTGAAGGACAGAACAAAGATAAACCTGATAGATGAGATCAAAACAATATTGTAAGGAGAAGATCTATAATCAACATACATTGCAAATTGAAGGATTAGGTACTGAGACATTCAAGCAAGTGTGTCAGGGTAAATCTCTTAACTGAGTGGTTTTAACAGACCTATTGTAATCTCTTAACCGAGTGCTTACTTTGTTGTAAGTTCTAAATCTTTTTGCAAGGTAGATTGTACAAGTCTTTTAGCTCTTAACAGGGTAGAACCCTCAGTGGGTAGATCATATTTTGTGATCAAATTTGTAGCCCTAACAAGAAAACTTTATATTGCAGTAGTGAATATTTGTGGGTGTCATCCCCACCCTAGTTTTACCTTTCAAGGATTTTTGGGTAACCAAAGTTATTGTGTTATGAGTACTTTCTTGAATGTTGTTTAATGTATTTTCTTCATTACATTGATATAGTTTTAGTTTAAAGCTATGCAAAGTTTTAGTAATGCAAAAATGGATGAATAGGTGATATCTGATTCACCCCCCCTCTCAGTATCACATTTTTCCCAGCTAAATTTCTAACAATTATTATCAGAGCTCTAGGGTTTCTTATAGGAAGTCTAACCACTTGAAGATAAAGATCTTGAGATGGAAGTTTATAAGCTGGGAAATGTTATAGAGAATCATAATATTGTTGTACAATTGGCATTACAACAACTGGAAGGAGCCAGAGGTGAACTGAAGATATGCTTAAGCAGGAGAAGAGAAATTACTATTCAACAAAATGATTCACAAATATCAAGAAGAAGATACTACTAGACTATTTGATAATGGGAACCATGCAGAAAGTGAAAAAGCCATAAAAGAGCCACTGGAGAAAAATACCATACTAAGTGATGACATCAGTAATCTAAAGAGAGAACAAGAAATTCAATCTATCAGACTCTATGAAGTAGTTGAACAAAAAAAGAAAGATGAAGAAGACAAGACAAAGGCTGAAGAAGATAAAAGACAAATATTAATGAGACTTAATGAAAGGATAAGTGACATGCAAAGGTTGACCAACAATCAACTAGACATGGTAAGCCAACTACTGTTGGTTAATCAAGAGCTGGGCAGGAAAGATATGGAAATCAACAATCCGAGATCTGAAAATGATCAACTAAGAAATGAACTGAGATCTGAAAAGGAAATCAATGAAAGGATGAACAAACCTAATGAAGCTGCAAAATACTTTGAAGATCTATTAAGGTCAGCTAGAAGATCTGGACTTGGACTAAATGAGCATTCCTCATCCACTGAAGAAGGAGAATCATCAAAGAGTGGAGAGAAAAAGAATGTAAAACCAAAGAACAACAAGCCCACATGCCATCACTGTGGAAATCCAGGACATACAGCCAACATATGTAGAAGTAAACATGGTAAGTCTAATCTTAAACCTAAATTTAATGGACATTTCTTTAACTGTAAGAAACATGGACATTAGGCACAAGAATGTAGGTCTAAGGTCAGTAGTCCACCTATTTCACCAAAATTTCAAGGACACTATTTCAACTCTTAGAAGTATGGACATAGAGCTTTTGAATGCAGATCTAAACCTAAATGGTCATCAAATGAATAGAATAAGTCACCTATGAGGAATAACTCATACAATTGGGATTATAACACTTGGCACAGTTGTCATTACTGTGGAAATTATGGACACATTGGAGAAAATTGTATGGAGACTCATTTCAGAGGAAAATCTAAAAGTTGGATGAACGGAAGTATGGTGTGCTATAAGTGTAACAAGATAGGTCACCTAAAGAAAGACTGTAGATCACCCATACCGAGCAATGAACAAAGCAACAATGAATATTTAAGAGAGAAATTGAGAAATCAAATGAATAGGACATGGAAGAAGAAAGAAGAAGAAAGCACAAGTGAAGCTAGTGCATCTATGGTCACCCAATCTGATGGATCAGGTGATCACACTTCTTTGAACTAAGTAAATAAGGTATGTTTGGAGCTGAGTTTTGCAATGTTTTATCTTACATCAGTTCCTAACATAAAGTAGAGTAAAAGACCATATCTGCATAAATAAAGATGTAGTAGGACATATTTGAACCATGTGAAGCAATTCATTTTTGATGCCAAGTGTCAGTGTTTTTGTTAGGAATAAGGTGTCTCAACCTTGGATAATTCCTATTCTTATTATTTGTTTTGTAAAATGTATTTCTTGCAAATAATGTTGATGTGTCAGCATCTTGAATTGTGTGTAAGGAGATCATGGCTAAAACGGTTATGACAGATTCCTATGACATGTAAGAGCTATGTCAGGAAGATTCAATGACAGGTGAAGACATGTGGTAACTAATAAATTTGAGTACTGTACACTCTTCCCAATCGTGGGGTTCCTATTTTCTTAGAGAATGGTAAAACCCTAATACGATTATCTTTGGGAGTAGCCCTAAAAAGTGAAGTGCATGATATAAGCATTTTTCAGGGTTGCGAAGAGATGTGATGTGAGTGTATTGTTGGAACATTTTATGCTACCATGATTTGTCTTCAAGGTTTTGAAATCTTCTAAAAGAACTTGCATTGCAAGTGTATTGTAAGCTGCAATAGTTTTGATCAATACATTGTGCAAGTTTTGGAGTGCTGGGGTTTTTACCGAAAGGTTTCCCCAGGGTATATCATTGTGTTATTCTCTATTTTTCTATATGCATGGTATGTGGTTTCAATATCTTTGTTAAAGTAGTTAACGAATCTGAAATTGTAAGGATTTAAAAGAATTTGCACAATACTTTCCTTTAGAGATTAGCGTAGGAAGCTATTTTCGCACCTGAGTTTCCTTACAAGTGGTATCAGAGCTTGATCAACTTTTGATCCTAGTTGTTGGGTAGGGTTTTTTGAGCTGATCTCAAGTTTGAGTGGGAGTTTTTTGCAGAGCATTCTGAATCTTATTTGTAGATTGAGATGGCAAGTTCATCATATGGGAGAACAAAGGTGGAGAAATTTAATGGCACTAATTTTGAGTTGTGGAAACTCAAGATGGAAGACATGTTGGAAGATCGTGACCTATGGGAAGTGACTTCAAGTGCTACAAGACCAGCAACTATAGCTCAAGAAGATTGGGATATCAAAGACCGAAAGCTAAGGGTCTCATAAGACTCTGTTTAACTGATGCAGTTCTTCTGAATGTTCTAGATGAGAAAATCGCAAATAGTTTGTGGGAAAGACTTGCAGCCATGTATCAGGCCAAACCTCTGGTGAACAAGTTATTCCTAAGGAAGAAGTTGTACTCTCTATGAATGGAGGAATGTGGATCCTTAACGGATCATTTAAATGCATTTAATCTACTGGCTGCACAGTTGACATTAGCTGGTGTCAAGTTAGAGGAGGAGGATCATTGCTACACACTTTTGTGTTCTTTAATAGATTCATGGGACCATCTTGTGATGGCTCTTGGAAGCCCATTAGTCACCTTCAAAATAGATGATGTGGTGTCTTCACTGCTATCAGAGGAGATGCGGAGAAAGTCTTCCATTTCAGAAAAAGAAGCCCTTGCTGTCCATGGGAGATCCACTGAAAGAGGGAAGAAAAATGATAATAAGTTTGAAAATAAGGGTAGATCCAAATCCCGTGGGAAGTCAAAGACTTCCAATAAGTCTAAGGCAAAATGTTGGAACTGTGATAAATTTGGGCACTTCTGTAAAGATTGCAAAGAGCCAAATAAGAAGAAGAAAGGTTCAGATTCAGCTTCAGAAAGATCTCAAGAAGATGGCGATGCATTCATCACAACTTTGGTAGCCCATGCATCTATTGATGTGTGGTTGGTTGACTCAGGTGCATCTTTTCACATGACCTCTCATCGAAACTAGTTCTCAAAATATGAAGAGTTTGATGGTGGAAAGGTGTACTTGGGTGATGATTCTCACCTAAAGATAGTTGGACACAAAAGGGTCACTATCAGATTTCCTGATGGATGAGTAAAGGGAATCAATGGAGTTATGCACATTCTAGGTTTGGCACGAAACCTATTATCTGTAAGTATGCTGAATGATGTAGGTGTGCAGGTTGTTTTTTCGAAAGAAGGATGCAAGATGATGAGAGGATCGATAGTGCTTGTGAGGGGTACTAGGAGAGGTACCTTATTTTAGCTAGATGCATGTATTCCTCTATGTAATAGTTCTTCATCCTCACCATCTAAACAAGCAGTGAAGAAGTCTGTGGTTATTGGTTCCGATGGTAGTGCAAATACTTTGGAAGGTAAGGTTCCTGCAGAAAAGACAATGTTGTGGCATATGAGATTTGGCCACATTGGTGAAAAGGGTCTCACAACCCTAAAAATAAAAATCTCATTCAAGGGTTAAATGATTGCAATCTTGAGTTTGACTTTTGCGAACACTGTGTCTATGGTAAACAAAACCGTGTTCAGTTTTACTCTAGTTCTCACAAATCTTCTAATGTTTTGGATCTTATTCATTCTGATGTATTTGGTCCTGTAAAAGTTCCTTCAATCTCCAAGTTTGTATTTTTTGTATCTTTCATAGATGATTATAGTAGAAGGACTTGGATTTATTTCCTTAAAAGTAAGACACAAGTCTTTAGTCAGTTCAAAGAATTTAAAGCTCTTGTAGAGAATCAGACTAGTAAGAAGATTAAGTGTGTGAGAACTGACAATGGTGGTGAGTTTTGCTCAGTAGAGTTTGAACAGTTCTGTAAAGAACAAGGTATCAAGAGGCATAAGACAATGCCTTATACCCCACAAAAAAATGGAGTTGCAGAGAGAATGAAGAAGACACTAATGGAGAAGGCTAGGAGTATGCTTAGTGGAGCTGGTTTAGAATAAAGGTTTTGGGCTGAAGCTATGGTCACTGCTTGCTATCTGGTTAACAGATCTCCTACATCAACCCTTGTTGGTAAGACACCCATGGAGGTGTGGTCTGGTAAGAAGCCTTCAATCAGACATCTTCATGTTTTTGGTTGTGAAGCTTATGCACATGTTCCAAAGGAGAAAAGATCTAAGTTGGAAAATAAAGCTGTTAAATGTATTTTCATCGGATACAGTGCTGGTGTGAAAGGATACAAGCTTTGGGATCCTATGACTAGTAAGGTGTTGTATAGTAGAAATGTTATTTTTAGAGAGCTAACATCTTCTCCTATTGTGCTACAACCAGATGAAAAAGAAAAGGAAAAAGATGTTCAGTTGCCTCCTACCCCTGAGAAGACTGAATAGAGAGACCGTGTTGGGCCTAATGATGAGGAGAGCTCTAGCAACTCTGATAGTTCAGAAGAAGAGGAAGAATAACCTCAACCTTAGCCCTTGAGGAGATCCATGAGAGAAAGAAAGCAACTAGAAAGGTTTGGTTATTCTATGTTAGATTCTAGTTGTGCCTTTGCTTTGATTACTAACACTGATGAGCCTAGATCTGTGAAAGAGGCTTTAGGCATGAAAGATGTAGGTTCCTGGATTGAGGCTATGGATGATGAGATGGCTTCATTGGAGAAAAACAAAACTTGGGACCTTGTAACTTTGCCTAAAGGGAGAAAATCTATTGGCTGTAAATGGGTGTTCAAGAAGATATTCTATGCAAATGGCAGTGTTGAAAGGTACAAAGCTAGATTGGTTGCAAAGGGGTATTCACAGGTAGAGGGAATAGATTATGGTGAAATATTCTCTCCTATTGCAAAGTTGACATACATTAGATTTATGTTATCTCTTGCTACATCATATGATTTAGAGATAGAATAGATGGATGTGAAGAAAACTTTCCTTCATGATGATTTGGTGGAAGAGATTTATATGTCACAGCCTGAGCACTACATTGTTAAAGGTAAAGAATCCTTAGTTTACAGATTAAGGAAATCTCTATATGGTTTGAAGCAATCTCCTAGGATCTGGTACCTTAAGTTTGATGCCTTTGTGTTGTCAATTGGATTTGTAAGATTGAAATTAGATCATTGTGTTTATTTTAGAGTTGAAAATGATCACCTTCTTATTGTTGCATTATATGTTGATGATATGTTGTTGTTTGGGAAAGGTATGGGTATGATTTCTGATTTTAAATCTCAGTTGTCAGTACAGTTTGAGATGAAAGATCTTGGGGCAGCAAGGTACATCTTGGGTATGGAAATCAGTAGAGGCAGGTCTAATAGAAAACTTTGGTTGAGTCAGAGTAACTATGTGAAGTCTGTGTTGGACAGGTTCAACATGGTAGATTGTAGACCACCATGTGTTCCTATTTCTATGGGAACAAAGTTATCTGTAGATGATTGTCCAAAATCTCCTAGTGAGGTAAAGGACATGAGTAGAGTACCTTATGCTAGTGTAGTTGGTAGTATTATGTATGCTATGGTCTGTACTAGACTAGTCATTGCCCAAGCAGTGGGAGTCCTGAGTCAGTTTATGGCTAATCCTGGATGGGTACATTGGGATGCAGTTAAGCGAGTATTCAGATATTTGAGGGGTACATTAGATTAATCCATATGTTATCATGGTAACTCTTTTGGATCTCCGCATTCAATTTGTATTCGTGGGTTTGTGGATTCAGATTGGGCAGGTGATATTGATAGTAGGAGATCCACCAGTGCTTATGTGTTCACTATGTTTGGTGGTGCCATCAGTTGGATGAGTAAGCGACAACCTGTGGTTGCTTTGTCTACTACAAAAGCTAAGTACATGGCTACTACTCATGCTTGTAAGGAAGCCATTTGGCTTAGAAGATTGTGTTCTGATGTTGGTGTTGATGCAGAACAGATTACTATTTGGTGTGACAGTCAGAGTGCTACTTGCCTTGCGAAGAATCCAACTTTCCATGCTAGAATGAAGCACATTGATGTGCAGTTTCACTTTGTGAGAGATATGGTGGAAGATGGAAAGGTAAATTTGGAGAAGGTAGATACTGTGAAGAATGTTGCAGATGCATTAACAAAACTAGTGGGCACTAAGAAGTTCAGATGGTGTTCGGAGTCTATGGGCCTTTTGGCCTATAGTGGTTAGTTCCTATTTCTCTTACAAGGTGTTCAAAAAGTGGGAGAATGTTAGGAATAAGGTGTCTCAACCTTGGATAATTCCTATTCTTATTATTTGTTTTGTAAAATGTATTTCTTGCAAATAATGTTGATGTGTCAGCATCTTGAATTGTGTGTAAGGAGATCATGGCTAAAATGGTTATGACAGATTCCTATGACACGTAAGAGCTATGTCAAGAAGATTCAATGATAGGTAAAGACATGTGGCAACTGATAAATTTGAGTACTGTACACTCTTCCCCAATCGTGGGGTTCCTATTTTCTCAGAGAATGGTAAAACCCTAATACGGTTATCTTTGGGAGTAGCCCTAAAAAGTGAAGCGCATGATATAAGTGTTTTTAAGGGTTGCAAAGAGATGTGATGTGAGTGTATTGTTGGAACATTTTATGCTGCCGTGAGTTGTCTTCAAGGTTTTGAAATCTTCTGAAAGAACTTGCATTGCAAGTGTATTGTAAGTTGCAATAGTTTTGATCAATACATTGTGCAAGTTTTGGAGTGCTGGGGTTTTTACCAAAAGGTTTCCCCAGGGTATATCATTGTGTTATTCTCTATTTTTCTATATGCATGGTATGTGGTTTCAATATCTTTGTTAAAGTAGTTAACAAATCTAAAATTGTAAGGATTTAAAGGAATTTGCACAATACTTTCCTTTAGAGATTAGCGTAGGAAGCTATTTTCGCACCTGAGTTTCCTTATAGTTTTGACCGAGTTATCAATGTATGCCGAGCACCTATGGTAGCTAAGATGTGATGTACACTGAGCTATGTCTGAATGGTTATATTGATTGAGCTTGTGTTAGCCGAGCTTAACATAAGAATACCGAGATAGTTGTATGCCACCTAGAATACATACGGAACATTTATGAAGCCCTAATTCGACCGTTTGAAGTCTATAAAGAAAAATGTCACCACTCATTTCATTTCACTAGTGAATTGATATTTCTTTGAGCAATTTAGAGAGCATGTAACTTGTTTTTTTAAAGGTGACTTCAACTATCGTCAGCGTGGCGTCGAGGAATAATCTACAAAACACTTTCACAAAGGTACCCTACCGAGCTAAATCTTTTTGAGAATTTTTTTTAAAGTTAAAATAAATGGCATCATCCTCATCTACTGCAATGAAGAAACAAGGGATGGAGGTTTTAAATGCCCAGTTAGTAAGGAATGAAATATGTAAGCCTCAAAAGTTTCAGGCCATTCCGGAGAGCGCGATCAAGGGAGATCTTAATGGTGCTCTGTCTTTGATTTTGAAAAATGTATTGATAATGAATGATATTAGGTCATGTTAAATGTGTAAAATTGGAGAAATTAGGGATTACAAGATTAGGGAGGCATATGAAAAATTGTGCAACAATGGAGTGTTGAATCTGGAACACAAAATGGTTGTTGAACAAGGGTTAGTTCATGCCCTAGATTTTTCATAGAATTTCAAAGTGGAGTGGATCAAAATCATATTGAGCACTAAGTAGAATGCACGACATGAAATTATGGTTGGAAGATGGACCAGTTAAGATAACAAAGGATATGATTCACCGGGTAACTGGATACCCTATAATTTTTGGTAAGAGAACAATGAAATGTTCAAGCAAGGAGGAAATTCAGGTGAATACACATGCAGTTTGGAACAAGCACGGAATGACTATTTCCACCATCATCGATCTGGAGATTGACTTTGTAGTAAGGGTTATTTCACACAAATTCTACCAATCCATTCAGTTGGACAACATCCCATGTATGGCAGTGGACCAGGCCTAGAAAATTATCAAGAAGGGACACACTTACAATCTCCCTGAGCTCCAGCTGACTTAGCTTGCCAAGAACCTAACTTCAATTTGGAAGGCTAAGAATTCCATGTGTAAGTTTGGTTCCCTACTCATCTATTTATTCTTTTATATTTAGAAGTGTTTTCCTAATGTTGGAGGAGTAATATGAGATAAAAAGAAACCAGTCATAGTCCAAATTAATGAGTTCATAAGATAGATAGGAGGAAGTTTTGAAGGAGTAATGGAGAATTATTTCATTGAGTTCAAAAATAAAATGAGGAAGAGGAGTAGGATTCCTATGTCTCTAGTTGAGAAGTATAGCTAGGACATCTATTTCTTAGTCAACACAGATTTCACTTATGCACAAGCAGTTTTATCAAGGGTTTCATGGCTAATGCCATTACCTTATGAGGTAAACATTAATGAAACTAGAAAAAATATAAAAACCCCGTTAGTCGAAGAAATTGATAAAAAGGCTCCTTATTTTGGAACTTTTCTAGAGGCTCAATCCAAAATAACCATGGGATTGAAGGCTGCAACTATAGAGAGAAAAAGAAAGAAACTTGTGAAGAATCTAGTTAAAATAATGGGAGAAACAAAGGAGGATGCACCTCTTGAATTAACACAAGGACTGGGAGAAGATGATGCAAATGATTCCAGTGAAAGTGATGAAGTAGAAGAGGTAGAAGTAGAAAAGAATAAAGGCAAGAAGACAGTACTTGCCAATCCCATAAGTAAAAAGATATGAAAACCTAAGGTTACATCATCACCTATGCTTAGGCTGAGAACAAGGGTAGTCTCTTCTACTTTGGAGCTACAAAAGCAAACCCCTGGTTCAGGGAAAAGAAAAGTTGTTCAGCCTAAGGTAGTGCCAAGCAAGATAAGAAAAAGGCCTAGGAGGAAACTTATTTTAGAGAAAGATGATGAGGAGATAGAAAGTGATGAAGAAATAAAGAAGAAGGTTGCATTATAGAATATAAAACCAAATGTGGATGAAATATGCCACACTATCAAGAAATCTGCTGGACTTGAAGGTTTGAAGCAATTAAGGTTTGAGAGCTTGAGTATAGGGGATAAAGAAAAAGAAGAAGAAACTATTCTTGAGATGCTCTACACTTTCAAGATGTTACCTATACAATTGGGGAAACTAGTCCCTAAAGAGTTAAGAAATAGAGTTGCACAGAAATGGGAGTTTTCTCTGATGAACAAAAAGAAAATAAGGGAAAGCACACTAACTCAAGTTGTACCTGATCTATCCCCGGCCAGTATTCAAGAAGTTGTGGAACAATACAGGAACAAATTCATTCCAAAACAAAGAGCTTACTCTATCCTTCAACACAAGGTTGAGGATGTTCTACATGAAATTCTCAAGACTTGGAAGATAATTTATAGATTGCTAATTGATAAGGATGCACAACAAGACGTAAGCACATCTAAGGGTGCTGAGCTAGATAATGCACAAGATGGAATTGAGCCACCTACTCAGGAGATAGAAGCTCCAAAGGAAGAGATATGTCAAAAGGTATCTAGAGTAAGTATTGTTGACATCACAGAGGATACCCTAGTAAAAACTCAGGTATTGATTGAGGAGGACATACAAGCTAAGGAAGCAAAAGACACATCTTTTCTAGGTAATTATAATGTGCTCTTACAAGTAATAGATTACCCAAAAATTGATGATACACCAACTATCAACACAACCCCCATTAAATCTAAAGTTATTACAGTTGACATGCTAGCCGGTATGAGCACTACCGAGGAATAGGACCAGTCTGCAACAACACATTAGTCTACGTCTGTCGAGGAGTCACAAAAAGATAAAGGAGATCAATCTCCATTAGCGAATGTAAGTCCTCATGTGAAGGAAAAGGGAAAAGAAGAGAAGGAAAAAGCTATGGATATTCAAGAGCCGAAGGAGCAAGAGGCAATACAAGCTCTTGTACAGATGCCAAGTGGGAGAACACTAAAGAAGGCACTTAAAAAGAAGATGAAAGTTTCTACACCAGAGGTAACTATTGACAAAGTTATTGTAATTCTGAAATGGGATTCTGATAACTTATCAAATGAGAAGATGCAAATATTGCAAGACCTACTAAAGAGGAAAAGTAGGCAAGAAGAATTAAGAAGAGAACATCAGCAAAAGAAAGTCTTGCAGGACATAAAATAAATATTTATTGATGGTTTTGAAATGTCTGATGTAAATAATTCTTCTCCCATACTGTAGCAACTTGTCCATATAGTCAGGAAAGTGACCAATGATGGAAGTGATGTAAGTGAAAGGCTATTGTAGTGGTCAAAAAAGAAGTTTGAAACAAAGGTAATGACCAAGGTATCTACCGAGATTGCCGTAAAATAGGTAGAACTTTCTACTTTGATAACTGATTTAGAAGAAGTGGTAGTGAATGCACAATCTTTGCTTACCAAACTATGCAATGTAGAAGAATTCATAAAGGATAACCAGGGGTTGGTAGACAAACTAAAACAAGAAATCAAGTCTACTGGTCAATCCTTGAGCTTGGATGCAAATTCTAGTTCAAAACATTATGGCAAGCTTATGCATACACAAGGATAGATAGCCAAGTTGATGGCTAATGATGGTAAGATAAGGGCTCATCTACTCTCTATGAAAAAAATGTTGACACCTCATCTGGAGGCCATTCAAAGAGAGTTAGCAATGGCTAAGGACTTAACACAGTAAGATCCAAATCTATCTATAGCCGAGAGCCCAGTCCATCTAGCTATCGAGCTAGAAGTGCAATCAAAAGTTTTGAAAGTTGCTACAATAGGATGGGAAACTGCATTACATATGGTTATGATGCTTCATAAACCATTTATGGAGAAATATTTCATGATTCCAACTCCTGAAGAAATCAAGCGTGCCAAAAACAAGGGGGAATTAAATGACATAATATATTTAGGCACAAAGGAAGGTAACAAAATTTTGTATATATATATATATATATATATATATATATATATATATATATATATATATATATATATATCTTAGGGGTAGTATCTGCTAATACTAAGTACTTTTGTAAATACAATTGTAATGTCGTGAAAAAGTGTTTTTGCCACTAATGTCAAAGGGGGAGATTGTAGATCTCTATAGTTTTGTTGACTAATAGTGATTTACACTTAGTCATTATCTAGGCAATGATGGTTGGTCATCACTACAATCGAGTCATCATGAATAGGTTGAGTCATGTAATGTATATTTACCGAGTAGTAGTACTACTGAGTAAACCTATAATCACTATGTATTTATGTATTAGTCAAGTTAAGTTTTTGCTGAGCTATGTAAGTAGTGAATGCTGAGTACCAGGGACATCAATTATCGAGTTAGCTAGAATCAACATATGAGTTTGTTATGGCATAGTCATCGAGGTAAAATGTTTTGGCTGACATTCATGTTTTGAATTTTGTTTGTTGAGTAAATTATGGAGGTAATTATGCTCCTATTTTATATTCATTGATCCCAATGAAACACTTGGAGCCAATCATAATTAGTAAAGCTTAAGCAGCAAAAAGAGTAAATCTAGATTGTAGATCTTAAATCTTGAAGAAGTTTAGTTGCCTATATAAGGATAAGATCTAAACCCTAATATGTGTGTGAGAGAATGTGAAGGGAATGAAGGAATGATCAGAGAGTACATTCAAACTAGTGAAGCATTCAGATAGACTTCAGTGATCGAGTAAAGTAGTGAAGGATAGAACAGAGATAAACCTGATAGATGAGATCAAAAAAATACTATAAGAAGAAGATTTGTAATCAACATATAGTGCAAACTGAAGGATCAGGTACTGAGACATTCTAACAAGTGTGTCAGGGTAAATCTCTTATCTGAGTGGTTTTAACAGACCTATTGTAATCTCTTAACCGAGTTCTTACTTTGTTGTAAGTTCTAAATCCTTTTGCAAGGTAGACTGCATAAGTCTTTTAGCTCTTAATAGGGTAGACCCCTCACAGGGTAGATCATATTTTGTGATCAAATTTGTAGCCCTAATAGGCAAACTTTATACTAGAGTAGTGAAGATTTGTGGGTGTCATCCCCACCCTAGTTTTACCTTTCAAGGGTTTCTAGGTAACCAAAGTTATTGTGTTATGAGTACTTTCTTGAATGTTGTTTAATGTATTTGCTTCATTACATTGATATAGTTTCAGTTTAAAGCTATGCAAAGTTTTAGTAATGCAAAAATGGATTAATAGGTGATATCTAATTCACCCCCCCTCTCAGTATCACATTTTTCCCAACTAAATTTCCAATAGATACAGACGGTCAAAGTTTTGTCAAAGCAAGGAAGTTAGTAAAATGTTTGTATCTAAAAATAAATCTGGTGAAAGTGGTCTCAATTTGAAGATCTCGTTGAGATGAACCAAAAAACACCTTAAATCTTGAAAAATGGAGCCTCTATTCTCAAGATATGGACAATCAAAGTTTGGTCAAAGCAAGAAAGTCATTACAGTGTTTGTAGCTAAAAATTTGACCATTTTCAAATCTTGTGAAAGTAGTCTCCAATTGAAGCTCTCATCGAGATAAACCAAAAAACACCTCGAATCTTATTAAATAGAACCTCTCTTCTCAAGATACGGATGGTCAAAGTTTTCTCAAAGTGAGGAAGTTAGTACAATGTTCGTAGCTAAAAATTTAACCATTTTCAAATCTAGTAAAAGTGGTCTCCAATAAAAGATCTCGTCCAGATGATCCAAAAAATACCTTGAATCTTAAAAAATAGAGCCTCTCTTCTCAAGATACAGATGATCAAAGTTTGGTCAAAGAAAAGGAAGTCAATACAGTGTTCATAGCTAAAAATTTGACTATTTCCAAATCTAATGAAAGTGGTCTCAAATCGAAGATCTCATTGAGATGAACCAAAAAACACCTTGAATCTTAAAAATCAGAGCCTCTCTTCTCAAGATACAGATGGTGAAATTTTGGTCAAAGGAAGGAAGTCACTACAGTGTTCGTAGCTAAAAATTTCACCATTTCCAAATCTAGTGAAAGTGGTCTCAAATCAAAGATCTCACCGAGATGAACCAAAAAACACCTTGAATCCCTAAAAATAGAGCCTCTCTTCTCAAGATACAAATGGTCAAAGTTTGGTCAAAGTAAAGAAGTCAGTAAAGTGTTCATAGCTAAAAATTTAACTATTTCCAAATTTGGTGAAAGTGTTCTCAAATCAAATATCTTGTCAAGATGAACCAAAAAACACCTTGAATCTTAAAAAATGGAGCCTCTCTTTTGAAGATACGAACTATCAAACATTGGTCAAAGAAAGGAAGTCATTACAATGTTAGCTAAAAATTTGACCATTTTTGAATTTGGTGAAAGTGGTCTCAAATCGAAGATCTTGTTGAGATAAACAAAAAAACACCATGAATCTTGAAAAATAGAGCCTGTCTTCTCAAGATACAAACAATCAAAGTTTGGTCAAAGCAAGGAAGCCAGTGGAGTGTTCATAGCTAAAAATTTGACCGTTTTCAAATTTGGTGAAAGTGGTCTCAAATCGAAGAACTTGTTGAGATGAACCAATAAACACCTTAAATATTAAAAAATGGAGCTTCTCTTCTCAAGATATAGATGGTCAAAGTTTGGTCAAAGCAAGGAGGTCAGTACAATGTTTGTTGTAAAAAATTTGACCATTTCCAAATTTGGTGAAAGTGGTCAGAAATCAAAGATCACATTTAGATGAACCAAAAATCACCTTGAATTTTGAAAAATGGAGCCTCTCATCGCAAAATATTAACGGTTAAAGTTTGGTCAAAACATGGAAGTTAGTATAGTGTTCGTAGAAAAAAATTTGACCATTTTTAAATCTGGTGAAAGTGGTCTCAAATCAAAATCTCATCGAGATGAACCAAAAAATACCTTGAATATTGAAAAATAGAGCCTATATTCTCAAGATACAAATGGTCAAAGTTTGGTCAAAGAAAGGAAGTCGCTAAGTGTTCGTAGCTAAAAATTTGACCGTTTACAAATCTGGTGAAAGTGGCCTCAAATTGAAGATCTCATTGTAATGAACCAAAAAATACCTTGAATCTTTAAAAATAGAGCCTCTCTTCTCAAGATATGGATGATCAAAGTTTGGTCAAAGCAAGGAAGTTAGTACAATGTTCATAGCTAAAAATTTGACCATTTCCAAATTTGGTGAAAGTGGTCTCAAATCAAAGATCTCATTGAGATGATCTAAAAAACACCTTGAATCTTAAAAAATGGAGCCTCTCTTTTCAAGATATAAATGGTTAAAGTTTGGTCAAAGCAAAGAAGTCAGTACAGTGTTCGTAGCTAAAAATTTGACTGTTTCTAAATTTTGTGAAAGTGGTCTAAAAGAGAAGATCTTGTTAAGATAAACTAAAAAATATCTTAAATCTTGAAAAATAAAGTCTCTCTTCTCAAGATACAAATGGTCAAAGTTTGGTCAAAGAAAGGAAGTCACTACACTATTTGTAGCCTAAAATTTAACTGTTTCCAAATTTGGTTAATGTGGTCTCAAATTGAAGATCTCATCGAGATGAACCAAAAAACACTTTGAATCTTGAAAAATGGAGCCTCTCTTCTCAAGATATGGACGATGAAAATTTTTTCAAAGAAAGGAAGTTAGTACAATGTTCTCAGCTAAAAATTTGAACATTTGCTAATCTGGTGAAAGTGGTCTCAAATCAAAGATCTTATCAAGATGAACCAAAACATATTTAATCTCTAAAAATAGAGCCTCTCTTCTCGAGATAGGGAAGATCAAAGTTTGGTCAAAGCAAGGAAGTCAGTACATTGTTCGTAGCTAAAAATTTAACTGTTTTTGAATCTAGTGAAAGTGGTCTCAAATCCAAGATCTCGTCGAGATGAACTAAAAAATAGCTTGAATCTTGAAAAATAGAGCCTCTCTTCTCAAGATACATACAGTCAAAGTTTGGTCAAAGAAAGTAAGTTAGTACGGTGTTCATAGCTAAAAATTTGACCATTTCCAAATCTGGTAAAAGTTTTCTCAAATCTAAGATTTCATCAAGATGATTAAAAAAATACCTTACATCTTGAAAAAATAGAGCCTCTATCCTCAAGATACAGATGGTCAAAGTTTGGTCAAAGCAAGGAAGTTGGTACAGTGTTCGTAGCTAAAAATTTGACCATTTCCAAATTTGGTGAAAGTGGTCTAATGTTGAAGATCTCATCTAGATGAACCAAAAAACACTTTGAATCTTGTAAAACAAAGCCTCTCTTCTCAAGATATAGATGGTCAAAGTTTGGTCAAATCAAGAAACTCAATACCCTGTTCGTAGCTAAAATATAACCATTTCTAAATCTGTTGAAAGTGGTTTCAAATCGAAGATCTCATCGAGATGAACTAGAAAACACCTTGAGTCTTGAAAATTGGAGCCTCTCTTCTCAAGATACGGATGGTTAAAGTTTGGTTAAAGAAAGGAAGTCAGTACAATGTTCATAGCTAAAAATTTGACCGTTTCCAAATCTAGTGGAAGTGGTCTCAAATCAAAGATCTTGTAGAGATGAACCAAAAAAAACCAAGAAATCTTGAAAAATGGAGCCTCTCTTCTCAAGATAGGGACGGTCAAAGTTTGTCAAAAGCAAAGAAGTTAGTACAGTGTTCGTAGCTAAAAATTTAATCATTTTAAAATCTAGTGAAAGTGGTCTCAAATGAAAAATTTCGTTGAGATGAAGCAAAAAACACCTTGAATCTTGAAAAATAGAACCTCTCTTCTCAAGATACTGACAGTTAAAGTTTGGTCAAAGAAAGGAAGTTAGTAAAGTATTCGTAGCTAAAAATTTGACCGTTTCCAAATTTGGTGTAAGTGGTCTCAAATCAAAGATCTTGTTGAGATGAACCAAAAAACACCTTGAATCTTGAAAAAGAGAGTCTCTCTTCTCATGATACAGACTGTCAAAGTTTGGTCAAAGAAAGGAAGTCTGTACAATGTTCGTAGCTAAAAATTTGACCTTTTCCAAAAGTGGTTAAAGTGGTCTCAAATTGAAGATCTCATCGAGATGAACCAAAAACACCTTGAATCTTAAAAAATGGAACCTCTCTTCTCAAGATGCAGAGGATCAAAGTTTGGTCAAAGAAAGGACATTAGTATAGTGTTTGTAGCTAAAAATTTGACCTTTTCCAAATATGGTGAAAGTGGTCTCAACTCGAAGATCTCATTGAGATGAACCAAATAACACCTTGAATCTTGAAAAATAGAGCCTCTCTTCTGAAGATACAGACGGTCAAAGTTTGGTCAAAGAAAGGAAGTCACTAGAGTGTTCGTAGCTAAAAATTTGACCATTTCCAAATCTGGTGAAAGTAGTCTCAAATCGAAGATCTTGTCGAGATGAACCAAAAAACACCTTGAATCTTGAAAAATGGAGCCTCTCTTCTCAAGATACGGACTGTCAATATTTGGTCAAAGAAAGGAAGTCAGTACAATGTTCATAGCTAAAAATTTGACTGTTTCAAAATCTTTTGAAAGTTGTCTCAAATTAGAGATCTCATCGAGATGAACCAAAAAATACATTGAATCTTGAAAAATGGAACCTCTCTTCTCAAAATATGGATGGTCAAAGTTTGGTCAAAGCAAGGAAGTCAGTATAGTGTTTGTAGCTAAAAAATTGACTGTTTCCAAATCTGATGAAAGTGGTCTCAAATTTAAGATCTTGTTAAGATAAACAAAAAAATACTTTGAACTTTAAAAAATGAAGCCTCTCTTCTCAAGATATAGATGGTCAAAGTTTGGTCAAAGAAAGGAAGTGAGTACAATGTTCGTAGCTAAAAATTTGACTATTTCAAAATCTGGTGAAAGTGGTCTCAAATTGAAGATCTCATCGAAAAGAACCAAAAAACACATTGAATCTTAAAAAATGGATCCTCTCTTCTCAAGGTACGGACGGTCAAAGTTTGGTCAAAGCAAGGAAGTATGTATAGTGTTTGTAGCTAAAAATTTGACCATTTCCAAATCTGGTGAAAGTTGTCTCTGATGGAAGATCTCATCGAGATGAATCAAAAAACACATTGAATCTTGAAAAATGGAGCCTATCTTCTCAAGATACGGATGGTGAAAGTTTGGTCAAAGAAAATAAGTCAGTACAATGTTTGTAGTTAAAAATTTGACCATTTTGAAATTTGGTGAAAGTGGTGTCAAATCAAAGATCTTGTCAACATGAACTAAAAAATACCTTGAATCTTAAAAAATGGAGCCTCTCTTCTCAAGATACAAATGATCAAAGTTTGGTCAAAGCAAGGAAGTTAGGACAATGTTTGTAACTAAAAATTTGACCATATGCAAATATGGTGAAATTGGTCTCAAATTGAAGATAACATCGAGATGAACCAAAAAACACCTTGAATTTTAAAAAATGAAGCCTCTCTTCTCAAGATACGAATGGTCAAAGTTTAGTTAAAGCAAGGAAGTCAGTATAGTGTTCGTAGCTAAAAATTTGATTGCTTCCAATTGTGGTGAAAATGGTCTCAAATTGAAGATCTTGTTAAGATAAACCACAAAAACACCTTGAATCTTGAAAAATGGAGCCTCTCTTTTCAAGATATAAATAGTCAAAGTTTGATTAAAGCAAGGAAGTCAGTACAACGTTTGTAGCTAAAAATTTGACCGTTTCTAAATCTAATGAAAAGTGTCTAAAATCAAAGATCTCGTCGATTTGAACCAAAAAACACTATGAATCTTAAAAAAAAAAACCTCTCTTCTCAAGATATGGATGGTCAAAGTTTGGTCAAAGTAAGAAAGTCAATACATTGTTCGTAGCAAAAAAATTGACCATTTCCAAATCTGGTGAAAGGGGTCTCAAATCATAGATCTCATTGAGATGAACAAAAAAATAAGTTGAATCTTGAAAAATAGAGCCTCTCTTCTCAAGATATGGATGGTTAAAGTTTGGTCAAAGAAAGGAAGCCAGTATAGTGTTCGTTGCTAAAAATTTGACCATTTCCTATTCTGGTGAAAGTGGTCTCAAATGGAAGATCTCATTGAGATGAACCAAAAAACACCTTAAATTTTGAAAAATGGAGCCTCTCTTCTCAAGATACAAACGGTCAAAGTTTGGTGAAAGAAAGGAAGTCAGTATAGTATTCATAGCTAAAAATTTGATCATTTACAAATCAGGTGAAAGTGGTCTCAAATCGAAGATCTCGTCGAGATGAATTGAAAAACATCATGAATCTTAAAAAATGGAGCCTCTCTTCTCAAGATACAGATGGTCAAAATTTGGTCAAAGAAAGGAAGTCAGAACAATGTTCATAGCTAAAAATTTGACTATTTCCAAATCTAGTGAAAGTGGTCTCAAATTGAAAATCTCATCGAGATGAACAAAAAAATACCTTGAATCTTGAAAATTGGAGCTTGTCTTCTCAAGATATGGAAGCTCAAAGTTTGGTCAAATCAAGGAAGTTAGTACAGTGTTTGTAGCTAATAATTTGACCATTTCCAAATCTAGTGAATGTGGTCTCAAATCGAAGATCTCATCGAGATGAACCCAAAAAACACTTTGAATCTTGAAAAACATAGCCTCTCTTCTCAAGATACGGATGGCCAAATTTTGGTCAAAGCAAGGAAGTTAGTACAGTAATGTAGCTAAAGATTTGACCGTTTCTAAATCTAGAGAAAGTGGTCTCAAATTGAAGATCTTGTTGAAATGAACCAAAAAACACATTGAATCTTGAAAATCAGAGCCTCTCTTCTCAAGATACAGACTGTCAAAGTTTGGACAAACCAACAAAGTCAGTACAGTGTTCGTAGCTAAAAATTTGATCATTTCAAAATCTGGTGAAAGTGGTCTCAAATCAAAGATATCGTCAATATGAACCAAAAAACATCTTGAATCTTGAAAAATAGAGCCTCTCTTTTCAAGATACAGATGGTCAAAGTTTGGTCAAAGTAAGGAAGTTAGTACAATGGTCCTAGCTAAAAATTTGACCATATCCAAATCTAGTGAAAGTGGTCTCAAATCAAAGATCTCATCGAGATGAACCAAAAAACACCTTGAATCTTGAAAAATAGACCCTCTCGTCTCAAGATACAGATAGTCAAAGTTTGGTCAAAGCAAAGAAGTTAGTATAGTGTTCATATCTAAAAATTTGATCATTTCCAAATCTGGTCAAAGTTTGGTGAAAGCAAGGAAGTCAATTTAGTGTTTGTAGCTAAAAATTTGACTATTTCCAAATCTAGTGAAAGTGGTCTCAAATCAAAGATCTTGTTGAGATGAATCAAAAAACATGTCAAATCTTAAAAAATAGAGCCTCTCTTCTCAAGATACGGATGGTCAAATTTTGGTCAAAGCAAGGAAGTCAATATAGTGCTCGTAGCTAAAAATTTGATCATTTTTAAATCTGGTGAAAGTGGTCTCAAAACAAAGATCTCATTGAGATGAACAATAAAATTCCTTGAATTTTGAAAAATATAGCCTCTCTTCTCAATATATGGATGGTCGAACCTTGGTCAAAGCAAGGAAGTTAGTTCAGTATTTGTAGCTAAAAATTTGATCATTTCTAAATCTAGTGAAATTAGTCTCAAATCGAATATCTCATTGAGATGAAAAAAAAACACCTTGAATCTTGGAAAATAGAGCCTCTTTTCTCAAGATATGGACGGTCAAAGTTTGGTAAAAGCTAGGAAGTCACTACAGTGTTCATAGATAAAAATTATACTATTTCAAAATCTATTGAAAGTGTTCTCAAATCGAAGATCTCATCGAGATGAACCAAAAAATACCTTGAATCATGAAAAATAAAGCCTTTCCTCTCGAGATACGTATGATCAAATTTTGTTCAAAGTAAGGAAGTCAATACAGTGTTTGTAGCTAAAAATTTGACTATTTCCAAATCTGGTAAAAGTGGTCTCAAATAGAAGATCTCGTCAAGATGAACCAAAACACACCTTGAATCTTAAAAAATGGAGCCTCTCTTCTTAAGATACAGACGGTCAAAGTTTGGTCAAAATAAAGAAGTTAGTATAGGGTTCATAGCTAAAAGTTTGACCATTTGCAAATCTAGTGAAAATGGTCTCAAATCAAAGATGTCATCGAGATGAACCAAAAAACACCTTGAATCTTAAAAAATGGAGCGTCTCTTTTGAAGATACGGACCGTCAAAGTTTGGTCAAAGCATGGAAGTTAGTATAGTGTTCGTAGCTAAAAATTTAACCACTTCTAAATCTATTGAAAGTGGTCTCAAATCAAAGATCTCGACAAGATGAACCAAAAAACACCTTAAATCTTTAAAAACAGAGGCTCTCTTCTGAAGATACGGAGAGTGAAACTTTGGTCAAAGCAAAGAAGTCAGTAAAATATTTGTAGCTAAAAATTTGACTATTTCCAAATCTTAAAAGTGATCTCAAATCAAAGATCTCATCGAGATGCACCAAAAAACACCTTGAATCTTGAAAATGGAGCCTCTCTTTGGAAGATACAGACAGTTAATGGGTGGTCAAAGCAAGGAAGTCAATATAGTGATCATAGCTAAAAATTTCTCTATTTCCAAATCTGGTGAAAAAGGTCTCAAATCGAAGATCTTATCGAGATGAACCAAAAAACACCTTAAATCTTGACAAATAGAGGCTTTCTTCTTAAGATACAGATGGTCAAAGTTTGGTCAAAGCAAGGAAGTCAGTACAGTGTTCGTAGCTAAAAATTTGACCATTTCCAAATCTGGTGAAAGTGGTATCAAATCGAAGATCTCGTCAATATGAACCAAAAACCACCTTGAGTTTTGAAAAATAGAGTCTCTCCTCTCAATATACGAACAATCAAAGTTAGGTCAAAGCAAAGAAGTCAGTACAGTGTTCATAGCTAAAAATTTGATCATTTCCAAATCTGGTGAAATTGGTCTCCAATCAAAGATCTCGTCGAGATGAAGCAAAAAACACCTTGAATTTTGAGAAACAAAGCCTCTCTTCTCAAGATACTAATGGTGAAATTTTGGTCAAAGCAAGGAAGCGAGTACAATGTTCGTAGCAAAAAATATGACCATTTCCAAATTTGGTAAAAGTGGTCTCAAATTGAAGATCTCGTTGTGATAAAAAAAAAACACTTTAAATCTTGAAAAATGGAGCCTCTCTTCTCAAGATACGGATGGTGAAACTTTGGAAAAAGAAACGAAGTTAGTACAATGTTTGTACCTAAAAATTTGACCATTTCCAAATTTGGTGAAAGTGGTCTCAAATCGAAGATGTCATTGAAATGAACCCAAAAACACCTTAAGATTTGAAAAATGGACCCTCTCTTCTCAAGATACTAACGATCAAAGTTTGGTCAAAGCAAGAAAGTTAGTATAGTGTTCATAGCCAAAAATTTGACCATTTAAATATTTGGTGAAAGTGGTGTCAATTTGAAGATCTCGATGAGATGAACCAAAAAATATGTTGAATCTTTAAAAATAGAGCCTCTCTTCTCAAGATACAAACGGTCAAAGTTTGGTCAAAGCAAGGAAGTCAGTAACGTGTTTGTAGCTAAAAATTTAACCATTTCTAAATCTGGTGAAAGTGGTCTCAAAGTGAAGATCTCATCGAGATGGACCAAAAACCACCTTGAATCTTGAAAAATGGAGCCTCTCTTTTAAAGATATAGACGGTCAAAGTTTGGTCAAAGTAGGAAAGTCAGTATAGTGTTCATATCTAAAAATTTGATCATTTCCAAATATGGTGAAAGTGGTCTCAAATCGAAGATCTTGTTGAGATGAACTAAAAAACACTTTGAATCTTGAAAAATGGAGCCTCTCTTCTTAAGATACGGATAGTCAAAGTTTGGTCAAAATAAGGAAGTCAGTACACTGTTCGTAGTTAAAAATTTGACTATTTCCAAATCTAGTGAAAGTGGTCTCAATTCGAAGATCTTGTTGAGAAGAACCAAAAAACATCTTCAATCTTGAAAAATGGAGCCTCTCTTCTCATGATATGGATGGTCAAAGTTTGGTCAAAGAAAAGAAGTTAGTACAATGATCGTAGCTTAAAATTTGACCATTGCCAAATCTAGTGAAAGTGGTCTCAAATGAAAGATCTCATTGAGATGAACCAAAAAATACCTTGAATCTTGAAAAATGGAGCCTCTTCTCAAGATACAGATGGTAAAAGTTTGGTCAAAGCAAGGAAGTCAGTACAGTGAAATAGGTCTCAAATCGAAGATCTCATCGAGATGAACCAAAAAACACCTTGAATCTTGAAAAATGGAGTCTCTCTTCTCAAGATATAGATGGTCAATGTTTGGTCAAAGGAAGAAAGTTAGTACAGTATTCGTAGCTAAAAGTTTAATCATTTCCAAATCGAGTGAAAGTGGTCTCAAATCAAAGATCTCGTTGAGATGCACCAAAAAACACCTTGAGTCTTGAAAAATGGAGCCTCTCTTTTAAAGATAAGTATGGGCAAAGTTTGGTCAAAGCAAGGAAGTCAGTGTAGTGTTTGTAGCTAAAAACTTGACCATTTCTAAATCTGGTGAAAGTGGTCTCAAATCAAAGATCTCATCAAGATGAGCAAAAAAACACCTTGAATCTTGAAAAAGAGATAATCTCTTCTTTAGATAAGGACGGTCAAAGTTTGGTCAAAGCAAGGAAGTCAGTACAGTGTTTGTAGCTAAAAAATTAATTATTTTGAAATATGGTGAAATTGGTCTGAAATCAAAGATCTCATCGAGATGAACCCAAAAACAACTTGAATCTTGAAAACTAGAGCCTCTCTTCTCAAGATACGGACGGTCAAAATTTGGTCAAAGCAAGGATGTCACTATAGTGTTCAGAGCTAAAAATTTGTCCATTTCCAAATCTAGTGAAATTGGTGTCAAATCGAATATCTCCTTGAGCTGAACTAAAAAACATCTTAAATTTTGAAAAATAAAGCATCTCTTCTCAAAATACGGATGGTCAAAGTTTTGTCAAATTAAGAAAGTCAGTATAGTGTTCATAGCTAAAAATTTGACCATTTCAAAATCTAGTGAAAGTGGTCTCAAATCAAAGATCTCCTTGAGATGTACCAAAAACACATTGAATCTTGATAAATGGAGCCTCTCTTCTCAAGATATGAATGGTCAAAGTTTGGTCAAAACAAGGAAGTTAGTACAATGCTCATAGCTAAAAATTAGACGATTTCAAAATCTAGTGAAAGTGGTACGAAATCGAAGATCTCATCGTGATGAACCAAACAACATCTTGAATTTTGAAAAATAGAGCCTCTCTTCTCAAGATATAGACGGTCAAAGTTGGGTCAAAGAAAGGAAGTCAATATAGTGTTCATAGCTAAAATCTTCACCATTTTCAAATTTGGTGAAAGTGGTCATAAATTGAAGATCTCGTCGAGATGAACCAAAAAATATCTTCTGAAGATACAAGGTGTTTTTTAGTTCATCTTGATGAGATCTTCGATTTGAGACCACTTTCACTAGATTTGGAAATAGTCAATTATTTAGCTACGATTAATGTACTGACTTCTTTCCTTTGACCAAACTTTGACTGTCTCTATCTTGAGAAGAGAGGCTCCATTTTTTAAGATTCAAGGTGTTTTTTGATTCATCTCAACAAGATCTTCGATTTGAGATCACTTTCGCTAGATTTTAAAATGGTTAGATTTTTAGCTACGAACACTCTACTGGCCTTTCTTTGATTAAACTTTAACCATCCGTATCTTTAGAAGAGAGGCTCCATTTTTTAAGATTCGACATATTTTTTGGTTCATCTCAACTAGATCTTTGATTTGAGACCACTTTCAATAGATTTGGAAATGGTCAAATTTTTAGGTACGAACACTATACTGACTTCTTTGCTTTGACCAAATTTTGATTATTCGTATCTTGAGAGGACAAGCTCTATTTTTCATGACTCAAGGTGTTTTATGGTTCATCTTGACGAGATCTTTGATTTGATACCACTTTCACCAGATTTGGAAACGGTGAAATTTTTAGCTAGAAACACTATACTAACTTCCTTGCTTTGAGAAAATTTTGACCGTCTGTATCTTGAGAGGAGAGACTCTATTTCTTAAGATTCAAGGTGTTTTTTGGTTCATCTCAACGAGATATTTGATTTGAAAGCACTTTCACTAGTTTTGGAAACACTCAAATTTTTGATCTACGGACATTGTACTGACTTCCCTTTTTTGATCAAACTTTGACTGTCCGTATCTTGAGAAGAGAGGCTCCGTTTTTCAAGATTGAAGGTGATTTTTGGTTCATCACGAAGGGATCTTTGATTTGAAACCACTTTCAACACATTTGGAAATGGTCAAATTTTTAGCTATGAACATTGTACTGACTTTCTTACTTTGACCAAACTTTGACCATTTGTATTTTTAGAAGAGAGGCTACCTTTTTCAAGATTCATGTTGTTTTTTGGTTCATCTCAATGAGATCTTTGACTTGAGAGGACTTTCACAACAATTGGAAATGATCAAATTTTTAGTTACGAACTCTGTATAGACTTGCTTCCTTTGACCAAACTTTGACCATCCATAGATTGAGAAGAAAGGCTCTATTTTTCAAGATTCAAGGTGTTTTTTGGTTCATCTCAACGAGTCTTCAATTTGAGACCACTTTCACTAGTTTGAAAATGGTCAAATTTTTATCTACGAACACTGTACTGACTTATTGCTATGACAAAACTTTGACCGTTTGTATCTTGAGAAGAGAGGCTCTATGTTTCAAGATTCAAAGTGTTTTTTGGTTGATCTTGATGAGATCTTCAATTTGAGACCACTTTCACCACATTTGAAAATGGTCAAATTTTTAGATACAAACACTGTACTGACTTCCTTACTTTGACCAAAGTTTGACTGTCCATATCTTGAGAAGAGAGGCTGTATTTTTTAAGATTCAAGGTGTTTTTTGGTTCATCTTGATGAGATCTTTGATTTGAAACCATTTTCACCATATTTAGAAATGGTCAAATTGTTAGCTACAAACACTATACTGACTTTCTTACTTTGACCAAACTTTGACCATTCGTATCTTGAGAAGAGAGTCTGTATTTTTCAAGATTCAAGGTGTTTTTGGGTTCATCTCGATAAGATCTCTGATTTGAGACCGCTTTCACCACATTTGGAAATGATTAAATTTTTAGCTACGAACATTGTATTGACTTCCTTTCTTTGACCAAAATTTGACCATCTGTATCTCAAGAAGAGGCGCTATTTTTCAAGATTGAAGGTGTTTTTGGCTTCATCTCGAAGAGATTTTTGATATGAGACCACTGTCACCAGATTTGGAAATAGTCAAATTTTTAGCTATGAACACTTAACTGACTTCCTTGCTTTGACCAAAGTTTGACCATTTGTATCTTGGGAAAAGAGGCTCCATTTTTTAAAATTTAAGGTGTTTTTTGGTTCATCTCGACGAGATCTTTGATTTGAGATGACTTTCACCAGATTTGGAAATGGTTAAATTTTTAGCTATGAAAACTGTAGTGACTTCCTTGCTTTGACCAAACTTTCACCATCTGTATCTTGAGAAGAGAGGCTTCATTTTTCAAGATTCAAGTTGTTTTTTTGTTCTTCTCGACTAATCTTTGATTAGAGCCCACTTTCATAATATTTATAAATGGTCAAATTTTTAGCTATGCACATTGTATTGACTTCCTTATTTTGACTAAACTTTGACTTTCTGTATCTTCAAAAGTGAGGCTCCATTTTTCAAGATTCAAGGTGTTTTTTGGTTCATCTCGATGAGATCTTTGTTTTGAGAGAGCTTTCACCAGATTTGGAAATGGTCAAATTTTTAGCTACAAACACTGTTTGAACTTCCTTGCTTTGACTGAACTTGTACCATCCATTTCTTGAAAAGAGCGGCTCCATTTTTCAAGATTTAAGGTATTTTTTGGTTCATCTTGACGAGATCTTTGATTTGAGACCACTTTCACCAGAATTGGAAATGGTTAAATTTTTAGTTATGAACACTGTACTGACTTCCTTGCTTTGACCAAACTTTGATCATCTATATCTTGAGTAGAGAGGCTCCATTTTTTAAGATTCAAGGTGTTTTTCGATTCATCTCGACAAGATCTTCGATTTGAGACCACTTTCAATATATTTGGAAACAATCAAATTTTTAGTTATGAAAACTGTACTGAGTTCCATACTTTTACCAAACTTTGACCATTCGTATCTATAGAAGAGAGGCTCTATTTTTTAAAATTTGAGGTGTTTTTTGATTTATCTCGATGAGATATTTGATTTGAGATGACTTTTACCACATTTAAAATGGTCAAATTTTTACTTACAAACACTTTACTTCATTTTTTTGACCAAAATTTAACCATCCGTATCTAGAGAAGAGAGGGTTCTTTTTTCAAGATTCACTGTGGTTTTTGGATCTTCTCAATGAGATCATCGATTTGAGAACACTTTCACCAGATTTAGAAATGGTCAAATTTTTAGCTATGAACATTGTACTGACTTTCTTGCTTTGACTAAACTTTGACCGTCTGAATCTTGAGAAGAGAGGCTCTATTTTTTAAGATTCTAGGTGTTTTTTGGTTGATCGTGACGAGATCTTCGATTTGAGACCACTTTCACCACATTTGAAAAAAGTCAAATTTTTAGCTACAAACCTGTATTAACTTCCTTGCTTTGACCAAACTTTGACCATCTGTATCTTGAGAAGAGAGGCTCTATTTTTCAAGATTCAAGCTATTTTTTACTTCATCTCGACGAGATCTTCTATTTGAGACCACTTTCACCACATTTGGAAATGGTCAAATTTTTAGCTATGAACACTATATTGACTTCCTTGCTTTGTCCAAACTTTGACCATTTGTATCTTGAGAAGGACTCTATTTTTTAAGATTCAGGATGTTTTTTGGTTCATGTTGAGGAGATGTTTGATTTGAGACCACTTTCACTAGATTTGGAAATGGTCAAATTTTTAGCTACAAACACTGTACTAACTTCATTGCTTTGACCAAACTTTGATCATCTGTATCTTGAGAAGAGAGACTATTTTTCAAAATTCAAGGTGTTTTTTAGTTCATGTCGACGAGATCTTTGATTTGAGACCAGTTTCATTGTACTGACTTCATTTCTTTGACCAAACTTATGCATTATTATTAATGAATTTGAGATTGTTTAGGAAGATGGATTAAGTCTTTAGACATTTTGACAGAATATAGAGCTTTGTTGAGTCCTTCTAGAAGAAGTTGGAGAACATTTGGGGAGACAAATTGAGCACTTCAAGGAGGTTTTTAAGGTCATTTATTGGCTCTTCGAGGCTTTTGAGGGTAGTTTTTGTGAGTCACCAAGGTTTTTGATGACTTAGTTAGACTTTTTCAGTCTATTGGTGCTTTTTGGAGGGAGTTTCAAGTCCTATTTTTTAGGCTTTATTGTTGCATTCGAAAATGGGTTGTGGATTGTACTTAGGGAATTTTAGACTTACTTTTCTTTAGTTCTGATTATGCAAAGGAGGGTTTTTGTGACATATTTTTTTTCCTTGGTAGTTTATGCAGAATTTGTAACTCTTTTGGAGACTGATATATATTGACATTATTTTGGAGTATGTTTTTTCTATCAAGTTCAGGCCTTCTTTCTTTCTATGGCTATGTGTTAAAGTGAATGATTGATAGAAATAGTGAGTGAGTTTATAACTCCTTGATATTTTGTCTCAGCCATTACCTCATTGTAGGAATGTATGTTCTGTGCAGGTTATAATTTGTGTCCAAAATTCATAGGATTTTCATTTGAAAAATTTCTCCTTCTTGTTAATTCATGTAAGGGCCTTATTATGTGTCATGCCCAGAATTCCACTACTGGGCAAAACACAACTAAGATACTCTATTTAAACCCAGATGCCTATTACAAACAGGAATAGGAGATAAATGTCTATCAAAATTAAGATGCTTTATTTTGTTTTGCAAGATAAATACTAAAATACCCTTCTATTCTAGTTTCATCTTACATTTCTTTTTTTTTTCTTACACAAAAACAAGTCAAAATGTGCATTTATTGAAATCTTTTAAAATATTAGAAGCCATGTTTACTTAGATCTCTTTTCTTTTGCAAATGTAAACTAAAGTTAAACAATATGATATACATAGGATTGAATCTCAAATATAGAAATATGATTAGTTCATCCACTAGAAAATAAAGCATTTACTAAATTAGATTTCTTTTCATATTTTCTCAAGTTCATATAACAACAACATATTTCCTTTATAACTGCAAGAATTTTACATAAAATAGAATATCTATTCTTGATAAGAAATAAATTTAAATGCACCTAATGCTGGTTCCTTCATACAAGAGGATCAAATCAACCTTTATTTACAACTTTGTTCTTCATACAATCACAAGAATTATGAAAGTATACTTTGAATAGAACAAATTACTTTAGGCCTGTCACACCTAAATTAGTCCTTTAATTTTTTTATCTTTCAATTCCAATCAGCAACTTCATCCTTTCATACTCAAGCAAAACCTGCAAAAGAAAGCTTTGTAGGATGGCCATGGGAAGCTCACCTCCCAGCCTACCTCCCAGCCTAGGCCTTTACAAGACCACCCCCGAGCTAGGAGAACCATTGCTACCCCGGGTATGCATGAAGTCAAATGACACACAAACACAACATAAATTACACATAAAACACCCTCCCATGGCTAACACAAGGAGCTTGAAACATAGCTTCCTAAGGGTGAAGGTGGACCAAGTACCCAATGGGAGACAAGGCTAGAGATGAAAATGCAAGCCTTCAACAAGGCAACAATTCTTACATACAAAAGCAACATAACTCCTCTTCACACCCCAAATCAAAATAGCCAAACATGGCTAAAACCCTTATGACCCCCAAGCATATCAATGCTGCTAGCCTACCATGGACTCCATAATCCATGGTGCATCCCTCTCTCCCAAGGAGAGAGACTCTACACGAAGAGAGTTGTCAAACTCCCTTCACCCACAAGGCCACTCTTCCCTCCCAAGGGTGAGTGAGGCCTTGAACAAGAATCCCTTAAACAACACACAAAATGATAAGAAAAATACATGCAGATTTTTACTTCACATATCAACACTTCATACTACAAAATTAGCATACCAGTAAGAACATACACAATGCAGCATAAACAAGAACTATCTTTCTTCAATCTTTCATGGAAGCCATTAGCAAGACACCATGAAGGAGAAGTGTAAGCTTGAGAACTACCAAACTTGCATTAGAAGTTATGGAAATGAAAACTGAAGTAGGGCCCTTCCCTTTTGTTCTTCCTTCCTTTTCTCCTAAATCCCTTAGTAGTCTCTACAATTAGAGAGTGGGTGATTCAGAGAAATCTCTCCAATTTCCCCTCTATATCAAAATCTTCCCTTCTTCCAATCCTTGAAAGAAGTGTGAACTCCTATTGGTCACTCTTCCCAACCCCTCACACATTTCTAAAATAAGGGTTCTTAAAAGGATAGTGGCATGGAAAGTAGACAAGGTTTTTCCTCCCAATGAAAGTAATCTTCCCAAGGGCATGCTTCCCATTATGATTTTCGGTCATCTTGGATAAGTAACTTTTTGGAGGCTTCTCAAGGCCTAAATAAGATATCCTATGGTCAAAAAATCCCCTAACCCATAGGTATATGAAGTGGGCTAGTAAAAAATAGGTTAAATTCAACCCTAGGTGGCCATATAACCCCTCAAAAACCCCAGTTAAGATTACATACGAATTTCAATAGATGCAACTCCACCTTGGGCTCACAAACCAAGTGGTCCTTATGGGGAAAAGAACTAGGTACCTAGTGGGAAAGGTGGGTCCTCAAGCTTTCCAAGTGGACATGCCATGACACATCATTTTCACAACAAGTATGCCAATTGGCACTACATAACACATCACAACACACTTGGCAAGTCCACTTGTTAATGTCACAATTTAATGAATGCAAATGCAGATAAAATACACACCATACACTATATGAAGTAAAATATATTACACTGAGGTTTTGTCTCTGCATTAGATGCAACATTGGCTTTACAAGATTCACATAGGGGTTAGTCATGATTCTCTAAAAAATTTCATGGCCATGATCTTGCACACTCAATTTAAACATTAGTAACCTCAAGAAGTATGGTCATCAAAATTCAAAATGCAGAATCAACATCACCAATAAAATTATCTATCACATGAGGTACATTATTTTTGTCTCTATAATCCTTCATCATAATTTTAATCGTTCCTTTAATCATTACTTTCAAATGGACATAAGTGAATTGAATTAGAGAACATAATCTCATTAATTCATATGTCACACTAATCAATCCAGATCTATATAATTCGTGATGTAGTTTTATCCAATTTACCTAAGCATTAATTTTGTCAATTCTAAAATCATTTATATGGCATAAAATCGAGTAACCAAATCATCAAGTAATTCTCATAATAATGTCCTAAAATTCATCAATTTATTTCATCACCTAACCTTCAACCTTCACAAAAATTTCACATCGTAACAATCAATTCAAATTGTGATTAATCATTTTCCTAAACAACTCATAACAACATAAATATACCCAAATTGCAACATCCCAATATTCATCTAAATCATTTATCTTAATGTTAGTTATAATGTGTCATGAGGTCGACAGTCAACAACCTGTGTATGGAAAGCATCACACAATATTAAGTCTCATCATCTACTATAATCAAATTTCTGTCAAAAAGATAAAATCATATTAATTCATTAAAACTTTAGGTCAATAACTAGGTCTATCATATTGATAATGAAAAGGTTATGATGGCTCTAGGGTGAGGCCTCACATTATGAAATATTTATGCACACCTATATAGAATAGAGGTGCTTTATTTTTAGTGATAGAACTTACAGTTTTCCAAAAATGAAAGGTCATTATCTTCTTAGTTTCCTATCTTTTTGGTGTATCACCTGGTTTTCCTAAGTTTAGTTTTCTCAGTTTGCATGTTCATTTCTGCAATTTCTATCTCTTTTCCCACAAATTTTAAATTAGTTTTTGAAGAGTTATAGGTGATTATCCAATAGGAACCGGCCTAGAATCTGGAGGTTTCATTTCAAGATATGCATTTCCCACATGCAAAAATAAATCCCATGTTAGGAAAAATTGTTAAACTTGTTTAGTTTAACAGGGTGAAATTTTTTAGCCTTAACAGTTTTGGCACGCCCGGTGGGAAAAAAGTCCATGTTTTCAATTTCATGTTAATTTGATATACTGTTAGTGTGAATATTGACCTATTTGAAGGTTATTATTAAGTATATCTGGCGACTCCATGGTGAAAGAACAATGATTGCAGTGTTACAATACATTTTTCTGAGAAAAATTGAGACAAGAAGCTCAAGTACATTTGAATATCTATAGTTGGATACACCCAAAAGAAAGGGCAGAGCTCTCAAATGAACTCCACATACAAAGAGGGTTCAATCCTCACCTCCAAGAGTTTACATAAGAAGGGGTAGGCTAGAGAAAAAATAAAAATCTTTAAGGCATTCAACATCACCAACTATAAGAATAGAATATTCTAATTCTTTTGAGATATATGTATCACAGAACAATGTTGGTATTATTTTTTCTTCAGAAGAAAGTACTTTTCAAACAAGTTCTAGTGGTGTTTCAACAAGTGCCTTAGCACAAGTTAGTACAATGGCTATTCCTAGAACCTTTTCTTTTGTGCCATTTGATCAAGGCAGTCCCTTGAACCTTGCTGCACATAATGACATACCTTTAGCAACTTTGAAAGGGCTACTAGAATTCACAGGGGAGAGTCAAAAAACCACTTTTGAACACATTAGAGATGTGGCTTCCCTCTATAATGTTCACCATGTGACACAAGATAATGTTGTAGTCAGATTGTTGGTAGCTTCATTTAAAGGAAAAGCATTGGAATGGTTTAGGAATTTACCTTTGGCCTCTGTTTCTATGTGGGATGAATTGGGTGATGCCTTCACCAAAATTTTTGAAGACAAGTCAGACCATTTGTCACTTGTAGAACAATTAACAACCATTAAAAGAGCCCCACAAGAGCAAATGATAGATTTCAATTCTCATTTTCAGAAAACATGGAATATAATACCAGTGGCGGTGAGACCAAGTAAAAATTATGCTTTTATATACTACTAGAAGAGCTTGAATAGTGACATTTTAGTGATTATTCAGTCTATAGGAGGTACCTCATTGCCACAAGCTTTTAATCTTACTGTTAGAGCTGAAAATAGCCTTATACAGGCAGGTAAAATAGCCGCTAGGCCCCATATGCCTTACTTTCCTAATATCCAGTCAAATAAGCCTCTTAATATACCACTAATCGCTCCTTTACCTACTATTCCAGTTGGTTCTACTACTGGAAGTTATGAAAATACAACAATTGGTCCATCAAATGACCTGTAGGAAATTAAGAGCAGCCAACAAAAGATAAAGAGTATATTGCAGACCTTGGGCAATGAACTCATAAGTATGAAAAAGTAGTACCAAGGTCCTAGGAAACCTTTTCAACAATAGAATAAAGGTTTTAATCAACAATATCAGAATCAAGGTGAACAATTTCAACAAAATAGGCAACCATATCAAAGTAACTTCCAAGGTGGAAGGCAAAATGTTAATCAAAGGCCTTTTCAGCCATATAATCCAGCACCATTAAATGCTGCAAATCTAGTTAGAGATATAGTACCTGCTCAAAACAACTTGATATTAGAGGTAGATTGGTGTTATCCATGAAATCAAGCACATAATTAGTCCATGTGTTCAAATGGGGTGATCAATCAAGCCCTCATGGTCCAAAATATTGCAAGCTCACAACCAGATGCATCCTATAGTGGGCCCGAACAACCACAAGATATACACACCATGGAGATTGGGTTTATTAGCTGGCAAGGAGAGGATTTTTGTGGATTGAATTCCGAATCATCAATTATAGCCAATACTTGAGAAAAGAAAAGAGCCTTTGAGTTGGAGCAATAAAGAGGCAAAGATAAAGGACCTACAATTATAGATTCATCATCTCCACAAATTCAAAGCATTTTAAAGAAAACTCTTGCTATACCAGCTAAAGAATAGCCTCAACGGGATGTTGATTCAACAACTGCCAAGACACATTATAGGACGTCCTCAAATATTCCTTTCAACATTGTAGAAAACATGATGAAAATGAACGTGTCCATGAGCATGTGGGATTCTTTGGCTATTCCAGGTCAAGTGGATAGTTTGAAGAATGCACTAAAAGAGGAGATCACTCCTAAGGTGACTTTTGCTAACCAAAATACAATCGCTGTATTAATTAATGCTACTGTTCAAAGTGATGAGAAGAAAGCCAACATTAAGGAAATGTTTGTAGTTCAAGGTAAGAATGTAATAATTTGGTAATAATTTGGTGCATAATTGTATGGTTGACAGTAGAGCTACGTGCTTTGTTATGCCTAAGAAAATAGTAGACCAGCTAGGGTTGGAGTATGAACTGTTAGAGAAAGGTGTAGTGTAGCTTGATGGTTCAACTGTCAAAATAATAGGTCTCATTAAAGATGCTACTTTGACCCTACATGCCAGTCCCAATTTCTCCATATCACAGGACATTTATGTCATTGATTTACCTTCGTATTTTTCCTTGTGTTTATCAAGAGAATTTACTGCCAAGATAGGAGGTTACCTTTCATCTGATTGGTCACATATGTTATTCTGAACCAAATATGGTGTTAAGGATTTTTCTTGTGGGATCAAACTTGGCCAAAGTATGGGCTTGATTCTCAGTTTAAAAGGACTCCAAGTTTGCAAGAAAAGCCTAATTGATGAAAATTGGATAAGATCCTCCTTCTACTTTGAGCTCCACAAGACTCAGGTGGGTATTGCCTATTAATGATTTACTATGCTTCAAGTAAATGTTCAAATGGTGGGATATGTACACACTAAATAGTGCACTTCTCTAAGTCATTACTTCCAAGGGAATCCATGAATGGGAAACCTTGAGAAAGCGACCTAGAGCTCCCTAGGCATGGAGTCACAAGGATGTTGATGGTGCTCTCAACTAGAGCTATTGAAGCATGTAACCTTGCTAGTAAACCACACAATGAGAGATTCAATGAGACAAGGTAAAGAATGCTAATATCTTCAAGAATCAAGAATGGAAATGCAATGCAACTATGCTAAGAATGAAGATGCAAGCTAAGCTATGAAAGGAAAGTATTACAAGCCTTGCTAATTAAGCTATGTGAGCTAATCTAAAGCATAAAAGAAACTAAGCTAGAAAGAATAAACATGAAGCTATGATGCAAGAATGAAAGCTAAATGCATGAAGATCTCCAAAAGCTCCAAAGCCTCCAAGAAATCCTACAACATAAGATTAGTATTCAAAGTTGGGATTCTAGAATGAGAAGAGAGCTCTCCTTTTAAAGGAATTGAAAAGGAATGGACCATGGAGATTAAGAGGAAAAAAATTTAATCAAGGGTGGAGCTTGAAAGAGGAACAATCCATGTGCACAAATCTCCTCCAATGAGAAAATAAGAGTTGACTTTTGTGTCCATATGAGACAAAAAGGTCTTTTCTTCTTTTTATAAAATAAGAATAATGCTTTATTTGTGCAACTTAGGATAAGAGGAAAAGTGGGGGATTTTATTTAATAAAAGGGGAGGAAATTCATTTTAAATAAATAAAGACTTAGGATAAAATGGTTAGCCCATGAAAAATAATTGAATAAATGATAGAAATAGGATTTGATCAAGGAAATTGATATAATTTAAAAAATATTGATTTAGGGATTTGATAAATTGCTGAATGGGGGCCCAAAGTCTAGGTGACCATTTTATGGTGCATACATTTGCCCCTCTTTGAATAATGTGAGATCGATTTGGGATCACATGTGGTCAAAGAATGGAATTGAAATGTGAGATCAAATTGGGATCACAAAACAACTCAGACCTATGTTTGATGGATGGGAACACATCAGGACAAAGATAAGCATAAGCTGACAAAGATAAGCTAATAGAGAAGACCAACATACCTATGAATAGGAGATCATCATGTCTCAAATAAGAGATAAGAATCTCAAGCAAGGTTTGATTGATAAAGTTGAATCAAGGATTGAAGCTGATAGGTATTGCCCCCTTGGAATCAAAATCAAAATCAGGTAGAGGAGAAATAAAAAATTGATAAATCTGATCAAATCACTAGAAATCATAATCGAAGGTGAAAGACGATAGGATAACCATCAAGCAGTGAAGATATGCCCCAGTTTGACTAGGTTTGACTGGGAAAGATGTAGGATAAAGATGAAGTCAAACCTCAAAGAGATGAAGTGAATAAAGATGAATGAAATACTAGAAGGTTGAAAGAGATGGGGAAGAAGAAATGAAGATGCCCCAACAAAGATCGAAGGATCAGGCCTCAAAAGGTCAGTCAACTGCGTAGAAGAAGTGAAAAGTTTGAAATGTGATTTTAACTATCAAGATGAACTCAAATTTCAATTTTGATCTTGAAAATGGATCCAAGACGTCGAAATTAGCTAGGGGTGCAATTTTCACGCAATTTTGAGATGTTTCAAAAATTAGGTCAAAAAGTCAAAATGCTATAAAGGGGGTAAAAAAAGTCATTTTCAAAATCATTTGTCTTATTGTGATTTGAGAAATTTTAGAGCTCAAAGAGAGAAAATGGCCCAGCAAGCAGTGATTCTGGTACATAGACATTAATTTGAGTGTGCCCAGTTACATAACCGACCTCCTCCGTATGGTGCCCCGGTAAGTTTTCAGAAAAACTTGCCCTTTTGAATCATTTATAAGTATTTATTGCATTTTAAAACACATTTTAAATTTTTTTTAAATATTTCAACTTTTACTCATGTGAAAGTTCGTACGATACTGAAAAAGTATCGCACACCTTCGATATTATTTATCGTACAATAGTTTGCAAGTCCACATAGTATCGCACAGGTGTCGAATCCAGTATCACACGATACTAGATGAAACATCATGTGATCCTATGCAAACTATCGTACTCAAAAATATTATGGCACTACTATTGAGGAAAATATCGCACGATACTTTATAAAAAAATAGTATCGCACTAGTGTAAGAAATATGACATGTTTTAAAGATTGAGCAATATGACATGGGTCTAGAAAATGTTTGCATTTAAGATTATTTATACTAATTTTAGACATCCATCATGATATGTTCTGACATCTAGTTTGGGGTTATCGCTTGCAGGAGAACTTCCTAGTGCTCCTCATTAGAGCGCTGAGAGTGATGGAGTTACATTATGTCTGAGATCTTGATGATCTGGGATGAGCAAACTTGGGGGATATGGGTTTCGGGTACTTGCTACAGATGTCCCATATTTGGGTAGATCATGGACTACTAATAGCATTGGCTGAGAGGTGGCATAGTGAGCATAACACCTTTCACTTACTGACTGTAGAGGCCACAATTACCTTGGAGGATGTCTATCAGATCCTTCGAGTGCCTAGCCACGGAGATCCAGTGAGTATAATCATGTTTATAGATGTTCATAGATGTAAAGTTTTCATATGATAGAAACAAACATGATTTTTTAATGGCATAGGTATACTACAATTAGGATCTGATCGAGGGATGGCAAGCCATCTAGGACATGTTCTAGGATGTTACCATTATTGATAGATACCTTAGCTAGGATCAGTTGATGGAGGAGTTTGGCAGAGATTTCCTGGTTCCATGTGTAGTGTTCTCTATAGTAGCACAGCCATTGATTACCGACAGGAGCCAGAGAGGGTTCCCACTGGGCTGGAGCAGGTTGGTTGTAGACTTGATAGCACACCCATGATGGATGGCATGGGGCCCAGCCATCCTAGCAGACATGTACCATGAGCTCCATGAGATCGTCTACAGGGAGAGCAGGACTTGGGCATGCGGTGCTGTTCTAGCACAGATATGAGCATGGGAGCACATCGCCATTGTGCACCCACATGTGTAGCCTAGGGAGCAGAGATGCCCCTATATCTATAGGTACATAGGATTCATCTCACAGCCACATAGCAGAGATGTGACATATTATTGGAGGCTACTAGATGAGCCTTCATCATTTCAGTGGAGACCATACAGGGCCTATGAGCTGTGGAGTGATCAAGAGCGGGAGCTAAGATACATGCTATGTAGTTAGCCACTAGTAGGTTGAGACTCTGAGATAGTAGAGTGCTTCATGATCACTCAGGTTTGGAGACAGTTTGGGTGATAGTAGAGGGTGCCCACAGAGACTAATACATATTCCTAGGTCATGGATGAGGAGGGACATGGATGGTTGTTAATGCTGGACTACCAGAAGGTAGTACAGGATACCACAGGTATATGCAAGGAGCCATGGGACTATCTCCTGGATATGTTGGATGCAGGTGTAGATGTAGCCTATAGGGTAGAGTAGTGGAGGTATCCATTCCCATGGTTTACTATTCTTGATGCATAGCCGGTGACATAGGGTGGTGATGGGGATAATGGAGATGGGGGAGACAGGGGAGATGGAGGGTGGGTTAGAGAGAGAGGATAGGGGTCTTGATCTAGTGGCTAGAAATAGTCATAGAGATAGGGTTCTGAGGATGAGGGAGATGATGTGGCAAGATTAGTTCACTGATAGGTGGATGCTGGATAGGATCAGCCTACAAGGGGAGGAGGAGAGGATCTCAGGGTGAGGGTCCAGGCTTTGGAGATTGAGATGCAGTAGCTGAGGATTACCATAGCCATGAGAGATTAGCAGCTGACAGATCTATGAGCCAAGATAGATCGGTGGGAGAGGGAAGCATAGGCTGACATAGTAGAGATTCGGAGGGAGGCAACATGAGCTACCTATTATCATGGTCTCTACATATAGGCTGTACCTGAGGGACAAAGAGCACCACTCTACTCTGAGAGGGCTAGGAGATCTGACATGGTACCTAACAAAGTAGTAGCACCACCTCCACCACCACCACATGATGGAGGGAGTCAAACTTAGGTCTAAGGTGATAGATGTATAGAGACATATCCTGGGACATTATCTAGATTTTGGATCCCACATTGTATTTTGTATCATGACATTTATATATATGAGATTTACTGGATGTTTGATATATCTTGTGTATACATCCCACTTGTGATGGATGTTTCAATTTTATATTGTCTTGTCATATTGCTCAAAATGTATGATATATGTTCATGTATAATCTCTCTCATAGATGTATGTTTAGGTCTCATGTTATGATGTAGACTCATGTTTCTAAAAATGATCTCTTTGTGATATAGATATGATGATAAGATTAACCCCTTGTGATGACAGGAAAAGGATGTGATATGAAAGACAAGGAGTGAAAGAGATGATCGAGAAAAGGAAAGGTGAGTGCAATTGACCAACAAGTCCATAAAAATGAAAGGAGAGCTCTCTCCATATGCAAGATGCAAAACTAACTAACATGAACCTAAAAATGCAAGCTACTATGAAAGGTGGTTTACTTGCAAAGTCACAAAGCTTTTAGACTCTAATATTCATCATCGAGCATTATTGGTAGCATCACAAGATCTTATAATACACACTAGTATGACTATGTGAATCTGAATATGATCTATATTAGATAGATATGTGGGAATCCCACCTAGGAACCAAAGACATATAAGTCAAGATGACTAGTGCAATGAGATTTCCTAAGTTTAATATGGCAAGATTATACTCACATAGAGACACAAGGAAAGTCAAGATGACTATAAATATGCACTTGCAAAAATAGTCAAGGATAATACCTTGTAGACCCTAATGTCAAGTGGAACAAGCATAAATGCTAATGATAGTTAGGACCAACAAAATATACCCACAAGTAGAAAAAGAAATAAAACATGTCCTCATGCCCCCAATTTTCTAGCTCAACATCATCAAAAACTATTAGGGAGAGAATACTCATCAAAGAAATCATCATAGACAACACACAAAGAAATAAAGTCAAACAAGTCTCAGCGAGTTGAGTGTTTAAGTACGTGTGTGTAGGTCATAGAGTCAAACTTTGAGTATCACATATGCTAGTGAGAAATATCATATCATGCTAGACTATCGGTAAGATATCTGATAAGTGTCGAGAAACACTTGACGCTAGGTTAGTGTTGAAAAACATAGTTTGGGGTGGTGTTGAAAAACACCATTTGCAAGATGTCCTAAAGACCAACGCATCCTAGAGACCAAAGCAAACATAGTTATGCCCCCTAGACAAAGACAAAGACCAATTCCAAACCAAGGCAACAATGTTAAGGCATGATGCATGGAGAAAGGCTAAGTGTCAAGGATGCATGCTAAGAAACAAGGGTGCAAAGGCCTCAAGTAGCACCCCTTTCCAGGTTTTCACCACTTGAATTTTATTGCAATTTTTTTTTTTTAGGACTTTTTATAATTTTTTTGTATTTTTGCTACCAAGGTGCCTGTTCCTAGGTTTTCACCATGGCACTTTTTCTATTTTTTTGAAATTTTGCATTTTTTGATTTTTTTTGTATTTTTTCAGGACTTTATATGCTTTTTAGGATTTTTTCAGCATCATATATGAATTTTTTTTGGAATTTTTTTAGGATCAATAAATATGTACAAAAGATGCCCCTAGATAGAACATGCATCATGGATAGAACTTCTTGAGGTGCAAAACATTAATAGGCTCAGAGAGCTTCTCTCCCTCTTCAGTAGATAACAAGTAAGCACCTGTCCCAAAAGCAGTGATAATAATGTATGGTCCATGCCAATTAGGTTCAAATTTTCCCTTTTCCTCTCTATGTTGTTGGTTCTTAGGGTTTTCTCATAAGACAAGATCTCCCACTTGAAATTCTCAAGGATGAACCTTCTTATTGAATGCTTTGGACATACACTTTTGGTGGACTCTCATGTGATCAAATGATGCTTTACGCTCTTCATCTAGAAGTTCTAGTTCTTGGAGTTTCATGGTGTGGTAGTCTTCATCTGTCACTAGACCTTTAAGGGAAACTCTAAGTGAAGGAATCTCCACCTCTAAAGGTAACACTGCTTCAACACCATAGGTGAGGGCAAAAGGTGTAGCACCTGTTGGAGTATGAATACTCGTTCTATAGGCCCACAAGGCCAGATTTATCTATAGATGCCAATCTCTACCATTCTTGTGAACTGTTCTATGGAGAATTTTGAGAATGGTCTTATTTGAAGCCTCTACTTGTCCATTTCCTTGCGGGAAGTAAATGGAGGACCAATGTTGTTTTATCTTAAACTTCTTGCAGAGATGTTTAAGGTCCTTGTTTTTAAACTAACCTCCATTGTTAGTGATTATTTTAGAAGGCACTCCATACTGAAAGATGATATGGTTTAAAATAAATAGAGAAACTATCTTGCCTGAGGCAATAGAAAGTGGGACAGCTTCTACCCATTTGGTAAAGTAATCAGTAGCAATGATGATGAATTTGTTTCCACCTGATGAGTTGGGATGAATCTGCGCAACAAGGTCAAAGACCCAATGCTGAAATGGCTAACGAGAAATCGATGGAATAAGCTCCCTACCTAGAGCATGTATTAGGTTACCATGTTTCTGAAACTTTTCGCATGATTTAGCAAAAACTACTGCATCTATCTGCATGGTAGGCCAATAGTACCCAGCCCTAAGAAACCTTTGGGCAATGGCAAGACCATTGGAATGTCCTCCACAAATTCCCTTTTGAATGTCAGCTAACACTTGGTCGGACTCATCCTTTTCAAAGCACGTAAGAAGTGTCTCATCTAAACCCCTCCTATATAGATCACCGGAGATAAGGGTGTGGTGAGAGGAATTTTGGGTTAAGTTTCTTCATTTAGAATGGTTGAAGGTTTCGGGAATAACACCATCATAGAGATATGAGTAAATGACACCATAGCGGGATGACTCATGGCCAACAAGGGTACAAACAACTTGGCTTTATTGGGAGTCATAGATAGGGTAGCGTAGCTCTTCCACCAAGAATTCAAATCTAGACTCATGCTATTCTAGCTGAAGAAGTGAAGCCAATGTAGCCATAGCATCAACTGCTTTGTTCTCTACTCTAGGGATTTGTTGAAATGTAACAAAGGTGAAATATCATCTCAATGAATCAACCATTTTCTTGTAGGGTACCAGTTTTTCATCCTTTGTTTGGTATTCTTCATTAACTTGGTTGATAATCAATTGTGAATCCCCATAGATATATAGCTCTATGATTCTCCATTCTATTTCCCTTTTAGTCCATTTTTCAAGGCCTCATACTCAACAATGTTATTTGTGCATGGGAATAATAGTTTATAGGACTTAGGAATTATGTACCCATGAGGAGAAAAAAATAACACTCCAGCTCCTGAACCATTTTGCATGAAAGAGCCATCAAAGAACATCTTCCATGTTCTTGCAATCATGTGCATTATTTGCACATCTAGAAATTCAACTTGAATAGGCATGCTGTCTTGAATTAGAAAATCAGCCAACTGGTCTGCAATGGCTTGTCCTTTTATAGCCTTACACTCAACATAATCTATGTTAAATTTTGATAAGATCATCATCCACTTAGCAAGTCTACCTATGAGAGTAGCCTTACCAAGAAAATATTTGAGGGGATCAATCTTTGAAATGAGGTGTATTGTATGCGCAAGCATGTAATGTCATAAATTTTGGAAAGAAAACACCACTGTAAGGCAAGATTTTTCAATACTAGTGTAATTAACCTCATATGACATGAGAGTACGACTGATGTAGTATATAGCTCTTTATTTTTTAGTGTCATCAAGTTGAGCCAATAATGCTCCTAGTGAAGATTCTATTGCTGAAACATACAATATGAGTGGTTTTCCTGGGATAGGGTTGAGCTTTATCAGCCAGTTGTGAGATGAACCTCCTTATAGATTGAAGATGTCCCTGAAGACTCCTCATTTGGCTAATATTTTTGGGAGGCCACATATCCAAGATTGCTTGAAATTTCTCTAGGTCCACCTCTATTCCTTTGACTCAAATGATAAATCCTAAGAGTTTTCTAGAGGTGACTCCAAATGAACACTTTTTCGGATTTAATCTGAGTTGGAACTGCTCCATATGATCTAGAATGACTTCTAGATCACCTAAGTGTGTATCCATTTTTTTAGATTTTTCCAAGGTGTCATCCACATAATCTTCCATATTCTTATGCATCATGTCATGGAAGATAGTTGTCATAGCTCTCTGGTAAGTAGCTCCTGCATTCTTTAATCCAAATGGCATGACATTCCAGCAATAGGTTCCCCATGCCCAAGTGAATGCAATCTTTTCCTGGTCCTCAGGAGCTATTTTGATTTGATTATACCCAGAAAAACCATCCATCAAGGAATAGATCTCATAACCCGCGGTCATGTCCACTATCATGTCTATGTTTGGAAGTGAAAAATCATCCTTTGGGCATGCTTTATTAAGATCTCTAAAATCCGTGCAGATGTGAATGGACTTGTCATGTTTTGAAACTGGTACAATATTGGATATCCATTTGGCATAATCAATGGCTCTTATAAATCCTACACCGAGGAGTTTTTCTAGTTCAACTTTGATGAGAAGAGCTATGTGAGGATGCATTTTCCTCAATTTTTATTTTACTAGTTTTATACCTAGAGCTATGGACAAGTGATGCATAATGAGATTAGTGTCCAAACTTGACATGTCGGAGTAAGTCCAAGCAAAATTAATCTTCTTGCTGTGTAGGAATTTAGTATATGCTTCTTTTTCTTGTGTTAATAGAGATTGAGTCAAATGCACTATTTATGGGGCCTCTTGTGTACCCAAATTAACTAGCTATGTAGGCTCAACAAGCACTGAAGACCTGTCTTGAAAGTAACTTGGGAGATGATCAAGTACCTCATCCTTAGGTGCCTCAAAGAGGTTTTCACCCTCAGATACATCCTTTATTTTTACCTTTTTAGGTTCTGACACCGCCATGCAATGGTTTTCTCCATTAGAACTCTTATTATTTTTTTCTTTTCTTTTCATTTTGTGACTAAGGTACTTGATATCTAGTTCTTTCCTGCTAGTAGTTGGTTTGCTAGTGGAAGAAACTATAGGCTCAAGGGCATTTAGGTAACATGCTATCTCATAGTCATTTTGGAAAGTTAAAAGCTAAGGCTCTTGATAGCGTTGAGACCAATCAATTAGGTGGGGATTGGAAAGGGGTAGGTCAATGATGGGTTCAATGTTGTGGATATGAATGGTATCATCTCTGGTGATCGCGGAGTTAGGGTCTGTCAAGTATCCCTCTAAGGTACCCAAATCAGGATTTATCCTACCAGGAAAAGCATCATCCACTAAAGTGACTAGTAGATTCGAATCCACTAATCCTACACTAGACTCATTAGCTATCTCAGGTTGGGAACCATATGTATGGACAACATCAATGTCCATGTCAACTGTAGAAGAATCGGAGAGAGATTCCCACTCATACTCATGTGAGTTCGTATCTGAATCCCGGTTGGGATGTTTACACCAAGCATATTTATGATGTCTAGATGTGGAAGACCCAAGGTCACCAAGGGTAACACCTTCTTGAATTCTATTCATGTATTTATTTTCTTGAATAGGATCTTCAACATGATCTTCAACAGCAGATTCTTCTTGTTCTAGGCCAGAAACTGTTGGATGGGCAATTGGAGTATTTGAATCTCCCGAAAGGAGATTAGTGGTAGGGACCCAATCTTCACACATGTCCTACTGATTTGTCAAATTGGGTATGTTATTTGATTCATCATCACTATCCATTACAACAAGGATAGGAGTAGTTTTCTTTTCATGACTTTCAAAACCTAGGCTAACCATTTTTTTAGACCTGCGTCCAAAAAGAGCATGATCTAGTGGTTCGACTCTAGCATCTAATTTGTGACTAAGAGGACCATGACCTGGCTAGCCCATAATTTTGAAAAGAGTGTACCCTCTTCCATATGTCTCAGGAGAGGGAGAGCAGTTCTCATTATGCATGTATTTGTCTTCTCTATAGATCTAGTCCTTAACGGTCACCTCTTCTTTTTCATCTTGGATGGGCACTGAGGATTCTACAAATGTACCAAACAAGGTCATGGCTAAAGATGAAGTACACATCACTTGTGAGGGTTTTCCATAGGACCTAGGTGAGACTGGCAGTTTTGTAAAGGAGTCAATTTGATACCCCCCATACCAAGGTCTATGGACTTGAACTTACTCTTGCATTGTGCTAGGGTTGCATCAAAATCCTCTGCTTCCCTATTGAGAGGAACATGAGTCCTTGCTAAAATTACATTTATAGATAATGTGCTATCCCCGAGTATACAAAATTCTACTCCATTATTGGGGAACTTAACACATTGGTGGTAGGTGGATGACATTGCTTGCATGTGATGGATCCATGGTCTAACAATTAGGATATTATATGCTAGAGGACTAGCATCAACAATTTGGAACAAAATGTCCTTTTCAATAGGGCCAATCCTGACAAGAAGGATGGCCAAGCCCTTAGAACTTCTCTCTACTTCATCATAGGCTTTAATGGTAATTTTATTTTGGGTATCAATAACTTGCTTAGAATAACCCAGTATCTTCAACAGACTCAATGAAAAAATGTTGAGCCCAACACCCCATCAATCAATACATGCTTGACATGAGTCTTGTGAATCATGACTTTGATATGAAGGGAAAGATTATGCAGATGGCTCAAAGCTTTTTCATCTTCTTCTGAGAATGTTAGGTAATGAGGGTTGGCAAGGTGGTTAACCATGTTCTGGAATTGGTCAACATTTATGTTGTTAGGGAAATTTTCTGCACACAAAGCATCCTCAAGGATATGCTTATGTCTTGGAGACAATTCCAAGAGTTCAAAGATTAAGATTTGAGCTGGTGTTCTTTGCAACTGGTCAACAAGATTATAGCTCATTTCAGGGTTGACTGCTGATTTGGTGGTGACATTCTTAGATGCCACTTGCTTGGGTTTGCTAGACTGGTTGGAACTAGGACCTCTAATAACCACAGGACCTTGGCTTTGGCTTTTGGTGACAACATTGAGAGCTTGGGATGACCTTTGAGAGTGAGGAACCCTAAGCACCACCATAGGTTCTTCATCAAATATAGGAGGAGAGCCCACATCATAACCATAAGGATCTTTGTCTCTCATCATGTTGACACTTTCCTTGACAACCTCCAGCATATTGACCATGTTTTTTGCACCTGTGTAGGTATAGTTGATTTCAGCCTTGCCATTCTTGGGTTGAGAGGTTTTCCCTTTTTCATATTTGGGCAAAGGCTCCTTGAATGCCTTATGGTCTGCATTGGTATTCAACCCATCAATCTAAAGTTTTCCACTCTCAATAAGATCCTGAATAAGGTGCTTAAGTTTCCAGCAATGTTTGATGTCATGTCCAATGCCATTGTGGAATTTGTAGAAAGCTTCTTCATTCCACCAATGTGGCCTAATGTTAGGTATGTGGAAATTTGCTGGATCTTGCGATTGTGCAAGGTTATTGGCAATAAGTGTCTTGAAAACATCCTCATAGGAGTCACCCAATTTAGAAAATTGTCACCTGTCCTTTTTAGGCTTATCATGATACTTTGGTTTATGCTCTTGTTGGTTGGAGGATGTGTTGAGCTTCATAGCTTGGACTGCACTAGACAAATGGAGGACTCCTTGATCCTTGGGTTGGGAAGAGTCCACAACTCCATCATTGACTACTTGCTTGTTCTTGTTCCAGTGCAAGTGCTTGCCTTTGTCCTTATTAGCATTGTTAGTATTTTGACCATTGTTGTTATTCCTATGTTTGGTCAAAATTCCTTGCTCTTTCAAGACATCCTCAATTTGACATTTGGTTTCAACCATAGTGTCAAAGGAATCAAAGGCCATCTTTCGAACCTGATACCACATTTCAGGCACCAAATTGCTAACAATGATATCAATCCTTTCATGCTTAGGAATAGTCCTAGAATAGTGAGAGCACAATCGTCTCCACCTTTGTAAGAAGGTAACAAAGGATTCCCCTTGGTTCTGCTTCAAATTGCACAAGTCTAACATAGTGACTGATCTCGACAAGTTGTATGCAAAATGTTGAACACATTTGTGGACAAGTTCTTTGAAAGTTTTGACAAGAGGGGTTATGTTGGTAAAACACTGCATGGCTTGGCCCTTGAGACTCCTCAGAAATAATCTCATAAGATAGGAGTCATCTTGGTGAAACTCAAAAATCATGATGTAGAACTGACACACATGATCATGTGGGTCTCCATTGCCATCATACTTGTCATACTGGGGGATTTCAACTTTTCTAGGAAAATCCTTCATGTTGACACTTCTGTTGAAAGGATTGGGACAAATAGAGTCAAGTGAAAAGGAAATTTTAGGTGCCAACACCTTTTCCATCATACGCTTGAGTTGTTTGATCTCCTCTTCTTGAGAGGGTCCTTGTTTCTTGATTCTTCTATCCACATCAAAGTTGTAAGGGACTCTGGCACCCTTGTTAATCAAGCTCTCTAGGAACCTATCCTTGTTTTGATCAAGATACTTCTCCACATATTTTTGGAATAGTGGCTCTTGTTGCATCCTCATAAAATATTGATCATCAAAACTTGCACTACTTCCTCCATGTTGAGAGCCATGATGAGCTCATTGGGAGGGTTGTCTCGAGTTCCTTGGAGGTGTTTGTCTCCTATGTTGTGAAATCCTCCTTCCTCTAGGACTAGGAGATCTTGAAGGGGTTCTTGACCGCCTTCTACTTCTTGGGGTTCTTGAGGGAGTAGATGGTAGAGAGTTGTTTCCATTATTGGTACCCCTATTGTTGAATTGTTCATTGAGTTGTTGGGCTAAAAGCCTATCTTGTTCTTCTTGGAATGTTTTTCTTTTGAAATCTAACAAGGCTTGTTGCTCTACCTCTAGGAGTCTAAACATTTCTTCTTTAGCGGCTTGTTCATCCAAAAAGGCTTTCTTTTCATGCTCAATCCTTTTGAGCCTCTCATTTGCATACCTTGAGGTTGTTTTGAGTAGAGATTTGGGCCTTGAATGTTTGAACAAGTCGTTAGTAAATGCTGCATTCACATGAGCATCACCAAATTCATTGTTTTGGTCTTCATGTTGTGACCATGCATCTTGGTGAGCTCATCCATAATGTCTTTCAGCTCTTTGATGGGCGTCTAAATATCTTGAGTTGATAGGGGGTGATTCAAGTTGATTGTCATCACCAAATAGCATGTTATCCCTATGTCTTTGGAAAATGTCATCAAGATTTTGATCCATCTCTTCTCTCTCCTTTCTAGTCATGTTGTAACTCATGTCCATATCTGATTGAGAAGGTGCTAAAGAGGTACTCAACTCACTAGGATTTCTCTTTGGGTCAAACCAAGTTTTAGACTCGCTCCTAGGTGATTGATCAAAGATGGGTTCCTTTCCCTTTCTCTTTTGACAAGTTTGGACTAAGGGTAATTGATCAAAGACAACTTGAGGTCATTTTCCTTGACTAAATTGGTACCTTGTCATAATCGACATGAAAGAAAAGACCCTTGGTGAGAAGATGACCCTATGAAATGTCAATACCAAACTAAGATAGTAAAAAGTGTTCAATTGTCCAAAAAAAGAGATGGTGAGATAGAAAGCTGCAAAAGGTGTAAACCAACACTACCACAGAGGTGTATAATAAAAGGATGAGTATCCTAACACATATGGACCAGGAGGATGGATTTAACCAAATATATTTGAAATTGAAATTGAATTTTTATGGAAGTGAATTTGGACAAAAGACTACTGAAAAGCTCCAAGTGTATTATCAAAGAGTCTAAAGGTTTACTTTCTCAACAAGGTTGATTCCTAACTTATCAATGAAAAGCAAGATTACTTTGTAAAATCAAAGAATACTAATTCAAGGGGTCAAAACATAGGAACCCAAGGTACAAATAGGTTTACAATGATAGAGTAAGTCACCTACTAAAATTTGGTTGACTAAGGAAAGACTGAAAAATGACATGAATCAGATAGATAGCAAAAAGACTCTGTGCAATAGTTTCTAGGCAAACAGGATGATACAATCTGACCAAGTGATATTTCCTAGGAAGTAGTGAGATAGTTTCTAGGTAGCTTGTGCGATACTTTCCAAGCTAGCAGTGCGACAATTGTGTAGTGATGAACTATCACACGATAAATCTCAGTACAGTGTGTGATGAAGTTTCAAGATCATACGAATCTTGACCTGTGAGTGCTGAAAATCTTAGTTTTAAAGGCAATTTGGTCAAAGTTTCAGTCTAAAGGTTGGATTTTTTTATTTCAAGCACATTACTAGTAGTAATCAGACAAGTGTGCAAATAGTAGGTGATCAAACATGTCATAAAATACTTGCACAAGGGCAAAAGAAACCTTTCCAAGACAAGCAATTATGATATCAAAGCAACAAAATCCTATGAATGCTACTGTGATGTTTGATGTTTGAGAATGTTTACACGGGTAGATCACATCGAGAACACTTCAAGCACTTAATAGCCTAAAAAGATAATGGCTCAATACTTAACAACTTGGCCCACACTTGATGCTCCATTGCCTCACACAAAGTGGTTACCCACAATGGATATTGGCTTTGTTGTAGAAGTGCCAATGACACAACCGAAGGAACACAGATGTTGAGTAATCTTGGGGTGATCTGGATTAGTCCACTAGTTTCAATCCTTGCACCAAGAAGCTAAGAGGAAAAATAGGGTGGCTTCTATCTATGGTTCTTAGTAAGGGCTTCCATTCATAATACCCCTCTTGCTCCCCAAAGGGACTCCTTACCTTACGACAAGTAATGAACCTCACGGCCACAAGAGTACCTTAAGCATTCTTGCTCAACATTTTCCTCATGGTCACAATCCCACAAGTACTCACATCAAGTGAAGACAAGTACTACATCTACCAAGGTTTTGTGTCCTTGATAGCCTTGAGTTTATAGTGGGTCGGAATAGCTGACAAAAATCTTGTCCCCACTTGGGTCATTCCTCTTGATTGCTTAAGAGTAGGCCTGCTAAAGGATCCTAAAACTAAACAAAGAGTGGATCAACCTTTGAGTTTCAAGATTTCTGTTTCACCTCAAGGGTGAAGAGCATATTCTCCTAGCTCAAAAATTTCTCCCAAACACACCAAGCAAAGGTTCAATTACCCTCTTGCCTTCAAAATCCAAAGATGGGTCAAGATTTTTGTTTCACCACAAGGGTGAAGACCATACTCTCCTACCACCAAAAGATTCCTACAACAAGATATTAAGTGCCTATGAAAAGAAAAAACTAGTATATGCTGCACTCAAAATGAAAACAATTAAACAAGCACTTGATTGGCTTTTATGCTTTGGGCAGCCTTGCAAGAAAGGATTAGTAGCCCTTGTGCATTTGGAGCTTTGACATTCATTCTTTTAAAAAAATATTTCAAGCAATGAGAGCACCTAAAAGCACAACTTGTTAGCCATACAAAGGTTAGCACATCAAAATCAAGTGAAATCTGCAAACCAATCTCTATTCTACCACAACAAATCAGAAATCCGAAGCAAATAACTAAAATCTTGCAAAGAAATGACCAAAATCACTCACTGCCAGGCCTGGGTGATAGTTCTATCAGAGAATGAATCTTACGATACTTCACTGTATACTATTACAAAAAGACAGATAGCAAAAAGACTCTATGCGACAGTTTCCAGGCAAACAGGATGATACAATCTAACCAAGCGATATTTCGCAGGAAGCAGTGAGACAGTTTCTAGGCAGCCTGTGTGATACTTTCCAGGCAAGCAGTGTGACAATTGTGCAGCAATGAACTATCACATGATAAATCTCAGCACAATGTGCAATGAAGTTTCAGGATCATACGACTCTTGACCTGTGAGTGCTGAAAATCTTAGTTTTAAAGGCAATTTGGTCAAAGTTTCAGTTTGAAGGTTGGATTTTTTGATTTCAAGCACATTACTAGCAGTAATTAGACAAGTTTGCAAATAGTAGGTGATGAAACATGTCATAAAACACTTGCACAAGGGCAAAAGAAACCTTGCCAAGACAAGCAATTATGATATCAAAGAAATAAAATCCTATGAATGCTACCGTGATGTTTGATGTTTGAGAATGTTTACATGGGTAGATCACATTGAGAACACTTCAAGCACTTACTAGCCTAAAAAGATAATGGCTCAATACTTAACAACTTGGCCTACACTTGATGCTCCATTGCCTCACACAAAGTGGTTACCCACAATAGGTATTGGCTTTGTCGTAGAAGTGCCAATGACACAACCAAAGGAACACAGATGGTGAGTAATCTTGGGGTGATCCGGGTTAGTCCACCAAGATCAATCCTTGCACCAAGAAGCTAAGCGAAAAAATAGGGTGGCTTCTATCTATGGTTCTTAGTAAGGGCTTCCATTCGTAATACCCCTCTTGCTCCCCAAAGGGACTCCTTACCTTATGGCAAGTAATGGACCTCGCAGCCACAAGAGTACCTTAAGCATTCTTGCTCAACATTTTCCTCATGGTCACAATCCCACAAGTACTCACATCAAGCAAAGACAAGTACTACATCTACCAAGGTTTTGTGTCCTTGATAGCTTGAGTTTATAGTGGGTCAGAATAGCCAGCAAAAATCTTGTCCCCACTTGGGTCGTTCCTCTTGATTGCTTAAGAGCAGGTCTACTAAAGGGTTCTAAAACTAAACAAAGAGTGGATCAACCTTTGAGTTTCAAGATTTCTGTTTCACCTCAAGGGTGAAGAGCATATTCTCCTAGCTCAAAAATTTCTCCCAAACACACCAAGCAAAGGTTCAATTACCCTCTTGCCTTAAAAATCCAAGGATGGGTCAAGATTTCTGTTTCACCACAAGGGTGAAGAGCATACTCTCCTACCACCAAAAGATTCTTACAACAAGATATTAAGTGCCTATGAAAGGAAACAACTAGTATATGCTACACTCAAAATGAAAGAAATTAAACAAGCACTTGATTGGTTTTTATGCTTTGCGTAGCCCTACAAGAAAGGATTAGTAGCCCTTGTGCATTTGGAGCTTTGACATGCATTCTTTTAAGAAAATATTTCAAGCAATGAGAGCACCTACAAGAATAACTTGTTAGCCATACAAAGGTTAGCACATCAAAATCAAGTGAAATTTGCAAACCAAACTCTATTCTACCACAACAAATCATAAATCCAAAGCAAATAAATCAAATCTTGCAAAGAAATGACCAAAATCACTCACTTCCAGGCCTGGGCAATAGTTCTGTCAAAGAATGAATCGTATGATACTTCGCTGTATACTATTGCGATACTTTATCTCTGTGTGATAGTTCATGATACCTACATGCGACAGAGAATAATATGACAGTGTGACAGACTCTGCAAGGGTGCATGATACTTTAACTGGTAAAGTATCACACTGATATACAATAAACTATTGTATGACATTGGAAGACTGTCAAATGATAATTCTGTCAAAAAAATAGAGAGCCAAAACAACAAGCTAAAATGATGATGAAAAATTGACGAAAATGCATAAAAAGAAGGACAAAACAAAAGTTTTCTACTCCATGGTGGGCACAAAAAATGTACACACTAAATAGTGCACTTCTCTAAGTCATTACTTCCAAGGGAATCCATGAATGGGAAACTTTGAGAAAGTGACCTAGAGCTCCCTAGGCATGGAGTCACAAGGATGTTGATGGTGCTCTCAGCTAGAGCTATTAAAGCCTGCAACTTTGCTAGTAAACCACACAATGGGAGATTCAAAGAGACAAGGGCAAGAATGCCAATATCCTCAAGAATCAAGAATGGAAATGCAATGCAACTATGCTAAGAATGAAGATGCAAACTAAGCTATGAAAGGAAAGTATGACAAGCCTTGCTAATTAAGCTATGTGAGCTAATCTAAAGCATAAAGGAAACTAATCTAGAAAGCATAAACATGAAGCTATGATGCAAGAATGAAAGCTAAATGCATGAAGATCTCCAAAAGCTCCAAATTCTCCAAGAAATCCTATAGCATAAGATTAGTATTCAAAGTTGAGATTCTAGAATGAGAAGAGAGCTCTCTTTTTAAAAGAATTGAAAAGGAATGGACCATGGAGATTAAGAGGCAAAATATTTAATCAAGGGTGGAGCTTGAAAGAGGAACAATCCATGTGCACAAATCTCCTCCAATGAGAAAACAAGAGTTGACTTTTGTGTCCATATGAGACAAAAATGCCTTTTCTTCTTTTTATAAAATAAGAATAATGCTTTATTTGTGCAACTTAGGATAAGAGGAAAAGTGGGGGCTTTTATTTAATAAAAGGGGAAGAAATTTCTTTTAAATAAATAAAGACTTAGGATAAAATGGTTAGTCCATGGAAAATAATCAAATAAATGATAGAAATAGGATTTGATTAAGGAAATTGATATAATTTGAAAAATATTGACTTTTGAAAATATTGATTCAGGGATTTGATAAATTGCTGAATGGGGGCCCAATGTCTAGGCGACCATTTTAGGGTGCATATTGGATAAGTCTTCACTGTTATGCTATTATTTATTCAAATTACTTCAATAAAACATTATTACTCTACAGATAGCCCAAATTATCCTAATACAGAGTACTATAATAAAAACTATAATTGTAATAGCATGAAACAGTGGCATAAGGACATTCATCCTTCTTCTTTTTTTGATTTCAACTCAAGGATGGATAACCTCTTGATTCTTTCTTTAAGGAATCACTAAATATACACTGTATCACTCTGACACAGCCCTATCAAAATATAAACATAATTCTTGAAAATAAAAGTACTGGTAATGAAATGAATTTTGATTCTTCTAAGGATTGCCAAAGATAACTTTAAGAGAAACACACTTTAGACTAGTTCCTAAATCCAAAGGGAAAAAGAGTCCAAAATGCAAATCCACAAGTCCATTTAAGGAAATATGATAGTATGCCTTACATACAACCTGCAATCCAAATAGGATGCCTTACAAACTACTCTGTCAATCTAATATTATTACTATCAATATCCCTAAAGATATATTTACTCCCTGAAATTGATGACAAGGATTTTAATCTCTCCTTGAGAGAAACAAATAATCAATTAAAAAAGTTGTTAAACAACTAGTATATTTTAAATGCCTTACACATAAAACATACAAGAGTAAATACAAAAATAGAGAGACAATAACAACAAGAAATAGAAATTGTAGTATATTTGTATTAAAGAAGACTTTCAATTTACATAAGGAAACTCATGGTCAGAAATTCAGACACAAAATTCAGAAGTCTGTTCTGTAGAAATTGTACTTGGTTTTTTCCTATTATCTTTGATCCTCTCCAAAAATAAGATTACAATTCTATTTATATGAGTTCAACCATATTGGAATTCCCTTATTAATGGGAATGCAATAGGCTTCAGATGGTTGGAACCCTAACCCTAAAGACCATAAAAGAAAAGATACAATAAGCCTTCAGAAGGTGGAAAGATAAAATTATCTTGGCTTGTTCTGCACCATGGATCGCTAATTACTGACACCTTTGTTTGCAAGTATTCATGATAGATTCTTAAGTTTTAATGAGATATGATGACCACCATTTCAGGCTAACCTAAACCATTATTAAATGATAGCTTATCATCCTTGTGCTCTGAGATTAGGTGTCAAGTCCTCTAGGTGTCTTTTCTATTCATCATCCAAGATATCAAAGTCAACTGGAGTAGATTTTATCTTCTTGGGCTTTGTAAGCTCATCCCATGCAGTGACCTCTTCCTCTGTTGGCCATTTATAATTTTTAGTATGTTGTAGTTGTTCTTTTTGTTTCTCCCATCTAGCATCTGTTATGGCTTTGACATATGCAACAAATCTGATAAGCTCCATCTCTACTTTTATGGCTTCATCTAGGGTCTTGTTGAATCTTTCCACATCCACCTCATTGCTTTCATCTAAAAATGCCTCCTTCCTTGGCAAAATGAGATCAAAACCTGATCTCCATTGATCAAAGCTTTTAATGGCACCATCTGCACACTTAATGGGAGGAATAAATTTATTGGAGTCTAAACTGAGCCTCTATCTGGAGTCTAAAAGTGACAATATGGCTTTAATTCTATTGATTTCCTCTCCCACCAGTAGAACTGTCTCTAGAATATCATTTCTTAAAGATTGAACGACTGCCAATCTCTCAAAAAGTGGTGCCCTAACAGACCAAGTTGCATAATATCCATTCAAAATTTGAACATAATTATTAACCTCTACTTGAAATCTAGGCAACTTATTGTAAGCATTAAAAACTGGATCAAATTTATCTCTCAGCATATCAATTCTATGCTGCAAGATCTTTAATAAGTTCTAAAAAATAGCCTCATTTTTCTCCACATTTATTTTCTCTAACTTTGCAGCAACTTCCTCTTCTGTCATTCCTTTAACTTCAATTAATGCAGGTTGCTCAAGAGGTACAGGAGCTACTACAGGGGTGTTCATGATTTGAAGCTCTAAGTCTGCCAGAGATTTTTCTAATGCCTTCTCCTTTATTATCCAGAGATCCCTGTCCTTCAACAATACATTGTATTCCTCTAGAAGGGAGCCATACCTTTTTGATAGCTACTTTGTCTTATGCTCATTTAGTCTGGAAAAATGGGTCAACACTTGAGAAATCTCAAGGTCCCCTATGTTGTGAATGGACAACACAATCTTATCTCCATCCATCTGCTCCTTCACATTCAAAATTGAAGGCTTTTTATCCTTAGGATAAAGACTCCACAGAGCTAATGCTTGATTTTTTGGGTTGTACCCAAATCCTCTAATGATATCCCCCACTTGGGCTTCTGAAGACAAATTTATGTCTGCTTGCCTTTTGATTTGATCAATAATGAAGTCTAAATACAAGTTCCACCCAAGCACAAGTAGCATATTGCTCTTTTTCACTAGTTGCCTAGCCTCATCTGGGGTAAGTTTTTCAGCTTCAGGGTCATATTCCCTTAATTGTTACATTGCCTCCTCTGGCACTTGACCCTCTTTAGTGATTTGTACACTAGATGCAACCTATTATTATTTATGCCAAATCAAGAAGCTCTTGAATTCCTCTGACTCTATGAAACTATCACCCTTTAAGAAGGCATCTTGCTTAATCATTCTCTTGTCTTGGCATAAAGCCAAGGGCAACTCAACATTTTCTGGTTCAAGCTTTCACTTCCTCTTCTCTTCCCTTATTCTCTTTCTCAATTGGTGATCATGGACACCAGTTCTAGGGAATAGGGCTCTTATTTTATCCTTTTCTTCACCTAAGAAGATTCACCAACCAATAATTTCTGCTTCTTTGCAAGTGGCTCACTTGTATCTTGAGAGCTATGAAGCTCTGCTAGATCAACAATATTTTCTCCAACCTGATGCCTTTCTACCATTATTGTTTCTAGGGGAGGAATGCTATGCATAGAGTAACCACCATCACTATCCTCATTACACTCAGATTCATAATGGACATCCCCTTTCTTGTCAGTATCATCAATTTGATCTTCAAATGTTCTGATCAGAGTGTTAAATTAAGACATCATTTGTTCAAGTCTTTGAAGATAAGGAAATTCAAGGAAAAAACCACTAAATGCCAATCCTTTTTGTCTCACTCACTTCTCCATAGAATATAATTCATGTATTTGATCAGTTCTCCTAGCCACTTCTTCCTATATTATATTTCTCAATACATCCTCTTCAGGGTACTCCTCATGTCTTTTATTGAATGGAATGCTGGGCATGTAATATTGCCTAGCAATAACCATGAATCCTTCTATATCCACATACCTATGGTAAACAACATGCATTCTAAACTATCCCAGCCACTCATCAACCTTGCTGAAGGCATTCTTGCCTATTGTGATACTATGCACTCTAAAGTGCCTAGGAGTAAAGGTTCACTTCCTATGTGAAGCCAAATGCTCCTTCTTAGTCAACATAAGCTGCAAGATAAACACTAAATATTCCACCCTTGGTGGAACAAAAAATGGTAGTAAGTGAGGAGGCTGAGGGCATCCATATATTTTGATCATAGTATATCCTTTTTCATAGTATATATCTCCCCAATTATGTCCCTTATTCCATTTATCAACAAATTGCTTAGGCCTTACTAGCTGCAAAACTTTGGTAGACAACCTAGAAATATCAAGCCCTAAGTTGAGGAGGATAGGCCGAACCATCCAATTCTCAAATACACAAAAATCACTCCTTGAGGAAGGATGCCAAGCCCTTATCCAATATTGCACTGGGTTTGATTGTCCTTGATACATCATCTATGGCTCAAGCTTATCCATGTTCATGATGTTATAATTGAAGTACAAAATAAGATGCATCAACAAGGAATAATGCATGAACCTCGATGTAGAACCAGAACCAGACAAGTGGTTCTTCAAAGCTAGTAAACCCTCATGCATTTTTTCTATTATAAAACTAATATAATCATATCCTCTAGCCACATGAAGACTTTGGGAATCCAAAACCATCATCAATAGGTCTGTGGTGATTCTCTCCCCACCATCTATCCCTAGAACTTTGCATAATCCGTATGAAATATATTTCATGTTGAATTTGATATCCTTATAGAAAAAGGGGTCTGTTGACCCAAAAATTGGCATGATGTAATTTCTATTTCCTCATGGTACATGGGCTTGAATTTCTTTGGCCACCACAATAGACTCCCTAGTATACCTATTAGCCAAGGCCTATAAATTAATTTTAGTAGCCATAGGGACCTGCATACCGAAAGCCCTTATAAATGAACTACAATCAAGAGTGACTAGAGGAGAACCATCAACTTTCCTAATTGTTTTAGAAAGAGGGTCATAGCTATGGGATAGGACAATTAAAACATCTACATCTAGGAAGACCTCAGGAACTATCAATTTTCCTAATCCGGATGTCCAAGGGTTTGAGACAGGGACTGGACTCTCAACATTTTTATAAAAATATTTAAATAAGCGCATTCCTGTAACATCCAATGTCCCACCATCTCTATAATAAGTAAGCTCATCAATGAAACATTCATCACTAACCTTCTTATTCTGTGATGAGCCTGGTAGCAGAGCGAGGAATTCATCTGAAAAACTTTCCTTAACTTTCTCTTTTCCTCCTTTGATGGTAGAGGCCCCACTGACTGATGGTTTTCTCATTTTGTCTGTAATTTGAAATTCTTCTACAAATTTTGGATAGTCTAAACCTTGCAATTGCTCCAAAAAAAAATCTATCACTCTATTCTTCTGAATGCTTGGTAATTTGAAATGAATAGAGAACAATCATACTTATTCAACTGAATTGAATGCAACAATCCATTAGAGATCAAAAAGCTATAATCATGTCACTTCTTCCATTACTTGGCATGCTTTAGGACTTCAATTCACTAGCCTTGGCCAAGAAAATGATAGGTAATCAAATTTAACTTTCCAGTGATCTAGCGACTACAACACTCTCGTAATCACTGAAGAATTTGGTGCCTTTTCAATAGTTATGGAGATCTGGAAATGATAGAAAATTTAGTCATATAATAGCTTTCATTTTATCTGGAGACTTGGCGACCAAGGTGGAAAGTCATAGTTGCTGAAAGATTTAAGATCTTCTGAGCTTATCTAGAGATTAAGTGACCAAGATATGAAAACTTCAATTTATCCCTTCTAGAGATCTAGCGACTATAGTTGAGCCCACCTTCCTGTTTATATTTTTCATTTTAATCAACCAATCATGAAGAGACACATCACAAATTTTGGCAAGCAGAAATTCATATTTCCTTCAATCTCTTGATCTCGGTCAACACTTAACTCTGGATTATCTGGAGATCACCTGACTGAAGATAATCTCATTATCATTGAACAAAATTCTAAACTTGAGTTTGATCTGGAGACTGAGTGACTATGCTAATCTCAAGGTCACTAGATCATTTCTTAACCCTTGGCTTAATTCTGAGATTACACAACCATCATTTGATTAAGATTAAATCAATGGTCAACAAACTGCTTTGAAAAATCCCTTCTTAACTCATCCTTATCTGGCATCCTTGTGATTGAAGACCTCTCTTCATCACCCAATATTTGTCCTTACCATAGTTAAGATCGAAGATTGCACGAATACCTTTACTCTCTAAGTCGCCAAAAAAATCACTTAACCCTAGTCAAGTAACAAGAATAAACATCAATCACTGATTAGAACTTGATCCAATGGTCCTCACTAAATCATTACAACTTTTGTAACTTAACCACTTCATTGGGAGACTTAGAGACAACTGTGTCACTGGATTGCTAACCGCTAGAGACATAACTGCCAGGATGATGAGAATGCGTGACTAATGAAATCTCCAAGTTGCGGGATAGAGGACTTAACTACTGAATAACTGGAGACCTTGCGACCAACAAAACAAACCACCATTTTATATTTAGAGATTCAATGACTAACTACAAGTCTCAATATCATTGAATATTATATCAATTTCCTCCTTTCAGAGATCACCTGACTGCAGGAATTTTTGATTTGGAGATAAAGCAACCATAGAAACCCTACAAATACTTATCATAGTAGTCGCTAGATCTCATAATAATGATTCAAAGACCTGGAAAATGAGGGAGACCACTAAGTTGTTTGAAGAGAAAGAATATTCCCTCAACCTAGGGAGATTGTGTGACAAAGGGCTTTCGGGTAATCGCTAAATTACAAGGAATATACCAATTTTCTTGGGAGATTAAGTGACTAATCGGGGAGACAAAAATGCACATGCTTGAAAGGACTTTTAAGTTATTAAAAAAGGTAATGGCCAAATAGACTTAGGTGAGCATTTTTAGGGTTTCTTGGATTTTCAAAGGTAATGAGACATGAAACCTAGGGTTTTTTTCCCTTTAAATGAAAAATGGAGATTATGGGGCTAGAAAAACTGGAACTTGAACCACAAAAAAAAATAGGGATAGAGATTAGGAATCCAAAATTTTGAAAGACAAAACATCAAAACTGGAAAGACTACCAACATATGGTACCAAAGTAACCATCCAATCTGAATTGTTGTCCAAGGACCACATAGAACCATATACGCCCAATGTCATTAATGCCAATTGTGTAATCTTTGATTCTGATGAAAATGCTACTACTCCAGAATCTAAGACTCAGATTAGTGAAACTCTGGATATCTTATTGGATGAATGGGCAGCAGAAAAACATCTTAAATAATGAAGCTAGTTCTCTTGTGGGTGCTAGTTTAGGAAATTATATGTTTCAGGAAGCTGGTTTGGTGATGCCAAATTTGGTCAAGGAGGTAGAAGGTTCTTCTAAACAACATAATGGTGTTTGGGAAATGTACTTTGATGGTTCACAAAGTAGTAATGGTGCTGGTAGTTGTGTAATGTTGGTTTCACCTAATGGTGATAAGTATTATACAACTTTCTAATTTTCATTTTCCTGTACAAATAATGCAGCAAAATATGAAGGTGTGATTTAGGGCCTAGAATGGGCTCTAAAACATGGGATCAAGCTTTTGAAGGTATATGAAGATAGTGAGATAATAGTTAATTAGGTTAGAGGCTTGAATACAACTAAAAATGATACATTAAAGGAATATAAGCACAAAGTTTGGAACTCTATAGAGGATTTTGAGGCTTTCAATATTATAGTGATACCAAGGAGCAATAATCAGTATGTTGATCGCTTAGTGGTTGTTGGGGCTCAATTTGAAATTCCAAACAACATTTCAAAAAGACATTCTCAGTAGCATATTAAGGTAGTTATCAAACCTTCTATACGTGATAACAATGTTAACTGGCAGGTTTTTGAACATGATGAACATATTTTACAATTTTTTTCTTGAAGAAGATGAGTTTGCTGCCTCAAACCAGCAAAAAATCTAACAATAGTATGGGGATCAAGTTATACAGCTAAAGTCTGACAAGTTGCCTAAAGGCTTGGTTACCTTAGAATCTATATTCAACTCGGATGATCAGGCTAAAAAGGGCAAAACTAGTTTGCTGATTTCTAAAGAACATTATGAAAGTTTGGAGGTTGCATCGAGGAAAAGCTTAAAGGTTGGTAAGGTAAGTACTCCCTTGGAAAAAGAGTCCTATGTTCAGCTTTTTTCAAGAATTTGTAGATGTATTTGCATGGGAATATGGTGATTTAAAAGGTTTTAATCCTAAGTTAGCACAACACACTATAGAACTTGAGCCAAATGCCAAGCCTGTAAGGCAAAGACAAAGACCTGTCAATCCCAAATTAGAGCCATTAATGCATAAATAATTTTTTAGGCTGATAGAGAGTGGCATCATTTTCCCAACCAAACACACTAGCTCGGTGTCCAATCTCTTTCCTATAAAAAAGAAGAATGGGGAGTTGAGATTGTGTAGATTTCAGAGATTTGAATAGATTATCTTTGAAGGATAGGCATGCCCTTCCTTCTATGGAAAAAATACTTCAGTATGTTACTAGTTTAGAACACTTTTCTTTGTTAGATGGTATTCGGGGTATAACCAGATTATGGTTAGAAGTGAAGATCAATATAAAACCACTTTTACCACTAAATGGGGTGATGAGGCATATTAATGTCTTAATTTTGATATAGTTTTCATAGTTTGGACACACTCTTTGTGCTTTGACAAAACATTTCTAAACACTTGTAGTAAATATCTTGTGAACTTATGCCAGAAATAGCTAGAACCTACTAAACCTATGGGTAGTGTGTATGACATGTTTTTCTTAATATTATACATAGAATGCAGTATTTAATATAAATATTTTAAGCTATGTTCTAATATCTAAGTAAAAGTAGGAATGTTATCTTGCTTATGTGTTCCGGATGTTGTTAAATGTTTAGGAAAATGAGGAACGACACAAAGAGTGGTGATTACTGCATTTAAGGAGGAGGATAATGGAGATTGATCATGGTGAAGAAAGCGTAGTTTAGTTCCATTGGATAAGCTATGCCTACAAAGGAGTTGTTGTTCTAGAGAATATAGGGGATACAACTTGCTATATTTCTTGCAAGTTGTTATTCTGTTGCTTGGTAGTAAATGTACGATGTCATTATTGATCTTCCGCCTTCTTTTCTGGTGATGTTTGTTCAAGACTTTTTATGTTATGTTTTAATAAGCATCCAATCCTCTATATAATGGATTTGGATCATCTTAGTAAGATAATGAGAAAATAGATAATGCTGATTTAGATTCAGAAGTTACTCTTTTCTGTTCTTCATGAATTATTCAATTTTTATGTAATCAAAGAAGGATTTGAATGGAATAAATTTTTTGAAGTACTTGTTGTGTTCATAGTTAGTTGAAGCCAACCAAGGGGGCCCACTTGGGAGGTGGAATAGATTTAGGTAGAATAGATTCATTTCTTGCAGTTTTCTATTTTCAGATAGATTTACTGTATTAGTCCTGTAGCATTATTACTGTGAAAGTTCTTGCAAAACTTGCAGAAAATGATCATAGTGGATGTTATGAGTTGTTAATTAGTTTAGGTTCATTTTTAAGATTTCTGCAATTATCTATTGTTAGCGAAGGTGTGTTTACTATTTTGTAGTAGCAGTATAGATTCTTCCAACGCATTTTACTTTCCTGCAGCATAGGTGTTATGACTCCTAAAGGAACTTAGTGCACAAACTATGTTGACCCATTTCAAGTCCTACATCCCTAGGTTGACAATTCAAGTGTATTTCATGATGGAATAGGTAATCCTTAGAATAGATATATTATCCTTGAAAGAGAGACAATGGTGTGATTATCTTCATCTATTGTGAAACCATACATTTTTGGTGCCATTGTCGGGGATGGTGTCAAGTTGGGAGCCTTCACGAGTCATTTATTTTCAAATTAGTTTGTTAGCTAGGAGCTGCAAAGTTGTGGGCTTGACTAACAAGTCACCAATTTCTTGCATGCATTGAAGAAGGAGAGATGTCCATGGTGGATTCCTTCCCAAGGAGCCTGTAAAACCAAAAGAAGAATTCGAAGAACCTGAACTACCATTTCTTGACGCAAGCCCAGAGTTTACCACATCATCATCTTCAGTAGAAGAAGACATCCAGAAAATATTTGACCTCCGTCCATTTGAGGAAATATTGGCCAACTTCCATACTAACCCCACTTCAAGACCACCTGCTATCCATAATCCCCAAACAACTACCAACTTCCAGCCATAGTTTCAATATCCCATACCTCCAGCTATGACATCTCCCACATTTCCATTTCCAATACCAAGTCTCGTTAATAATCGCAATCTCAAAAGTATACCTGCATTAGAATTACCAAAGTTTTATGGTCTCATCACAGAGGATCCTGATACTTTTTTGTTCAAATTTGATATCCTGTGCCGGAGCTTTGACTATAATAATGACAGTCACAAGCTAAAATTATTCTCAGCCACAGTAAAAGAGTCAGCTTTAAAATGGTTTATGGGCTTGGGGGAAAATGCAATAGCAAATTGGGATGATATGAGACACCTGTTTCTTAGCAAGTATAAGGAATATTGCAGGGGAAATGATTCAAAATGTGATGATATTTTTATAATGTCACAATGGGAAGATGAAACATTAGAATATTATATATCTCACTTCTTGTTCAACTTACAAAAGAACCCACAACATACCCTGCAGGAGGAGTCCCAGAAGCTGATTTTTCTCAGAGGAATAAATGAGAACTATCTTGAAGTATTGGATCTGATGGTAGGAGGAGATATATCCCAATCTTCATGGGATGACCTTCAGAAGATTTGCTAGAACTACTCTAGGTCAGCAGTAAAGAAAGGAAGGGGATTTTGCTCAGCAATAGCCAAGGGAAGTGGCTCTAGTATTTCAAAGATGGAAACTTCAAATTTGTTGTCTGATTTCAAGCAAGACATCATCAATGATGTTGCCACACATTTGGATACAATGGCTACTAAGAAGAAACATGTAGAAGTTGAGGAGCAGTTAGCTGAGTATTGTCCACACTGGTAGAAATAGAAGAAAGATTTTCATTGCAAATTGGTTGCTAATGTGGAAAACCAACATCTTCTAACTGAGTACCTAAAGGTAGAAGGAGAAGATGAGCAAGTATTCTTCATTGCTCAAGGTCAGCCATGGGCCCCACGTCAAGGTATGCCTCAAGACCCTTTACAAAATTCAAATCCATATAATAATCAATGGAAAAACTGTAGTGTCCAAGGTCCTCCACAATATAATCAACCTAATTGGAACAATGCTTGGCAAAATAATCCACAAAGTCAATGGTATCGTCCACAACAACTTCAATGGCCAAAGTTCCCAAACCAATGGCAACCACCCCAAGGGAATTGACAGTCTACAAACCAATGGAGAGGACCTCAGCAATGGTCTAACAATACTAAATACCCAGCTTTACCACCTCCAGCAAATACACCTGCACTAATGCCACCATCTACAAGTTTTGGACCTCAAAAATAGACTCAGTTGCCTACAAAACCTCAGCCAAATCCAAGTAACCAATAGCCACAACAACCAATGTATGCTATTGATGCTCAACAGTATCCTGCTTATGCTCTAAATGTCACAGATATACATTTGAGATCTAGTACAACCCTACCAACACCTGAACCACCTCGTATAACTAAAATACTAGATCCTCCTGTAGCATCAGCACCAGTAACTTCTCTGCCACAAGCGGTTGACCCAGCCAATGTAACTAGTTCAGCTCAAACTCAAACTGTAGTTGAACCTCCTTTTCCACAAAAGCTCATACAAAGTAAACCTGCACAAATAGAGGAACAATCCTTTGACATCATTGACTAGCTGAAGAACATGCATGTCCAAATTTTTTTGTTCCAAGCTATTAAAGATGTTCCTATTTATGGAAAAGCTATCAGAGAAGCCTATCTTAAAAAGCCCTAGAGGAAGAAAAAGGACCCAACCATAGTCCATGTTATAGGATAATTGGCTAACATCATGTTAGGGAAATTGGTTATTCCTAAATATTCTGATCCAGGAAGTCTAGTTGTGAATGTGATTATAAATGGTCAGTTAGTTAAAAATGCCTTGATTGATCTTGGTGCTCCTATAAATGTAATGACCAAGGATACTATGAAAAGGCTGAACATAGAAGGATTATGGGCTACCCCAACAATTCTACAACTCATTGATAGTTCTACTATCACTCCTGATGGGATGATAGAGGACAAAGTAGTAGCCCTAGATTCTCTAGAGTACCTTGCAAATTTTATGATTCTATCCCCAAAAGTCAACTTAGTTGGTTACCCTGTCATTTTAGGATGATCATGGTTAGCTATAGCTGATGCAAATATAAGTTGTAGGTCAAGAAGTATGACCATATTGGATGGATAGGCAACAAAGAAATTTGTCCTGTATCCTCCAGCACAACCCCAACTAGATTTAAGCACACCTATATGGCCAGATTTAGGGGGTGGAGAGGAAGAGTTAAAGTTTGTAGTATAGCTTATGATGTTACATAGAAAATCTTTTCTAAAGCTACAAGAGGAGGATTCAGTAATTTAGAGTATCCTTAATAATACTTGTGTGGTAGAAAAGGATGTATCTGACAGCTTCGTGTTGGAACTAACTACATATGATGAATATACTGAGAATTGTTTTTTGCCTAAAGAGCCAGACATTATCCATCAACTTTTACCATGTGAACTAGATACCAGTCCCATCTCTGAAGCTACTATGGTTAATCTCACAACTACTGTTGAGTTGTCAAAAGGTCATAATCTCCATGTCAATAACAAACTACCTCCCAAACAGTTGAAACAGTTAACAGAGCTTCTTCAAAAACATGAAAAGGATTTTGCATGGGACTATGGAGATATGAAAGGTTTAAGCCCCACATTATGCACTCATAGAATATATATCAATGAAGGGTGCCTGCCACTCCGTCAACCCCAGAGGCGGATTAATCCAGCACTCAGGGAAATAGTTAAAATTGAACTACAAAAATTTCTTGATGCTAGTTTTATATACCCTATATCTGATAGTCGATGGGTCTCACCTCTGGTTATAGTACCTAAAAAGGGAGGGAAATGGTAGATTTGTGTAGATTAAAAAGAATTGAATAAGGCAATGAAGAAGGATCATTTTCCTTTACCATTTATTGATCAAGTTTAAGGGACATATTATTTGTGATATGAAACCTTTCATTAAAATCAAAATAGACAAGCTAACTCTATTTAAGGGACAATATTTTTTACTTGACACCTTACAGTTTAACATAAAAAGCAACATAATTTTCAATCAGCAAGGTGGTGGTTGGGATTCATATAGTTTACATCATCAACAAGGAAAGTGCAAACAAGCTAGAGGTGGGCTAGAAAAGTGGCGTTCAATTTTCCAGAATGAGTCATTTGTTTCTACAGGCACATGTTATGAACTAGTTGTTGTGGTGACTGCTATGCTTATTATGAAGTAGTATTTTTGGAGCCATTTAACAAGGAACAAAGTGCTAGTAATAGAGTTGTGGACATACTGCAGAGATGTTAAACTTACAAGAAAGAAAAAGGTTCCTTCATGTCTAAATGATGTGATGTAGGGGCAATCTTGGTTCCTCAGTGAATTTGCATGGTAGTGTGTTACTTGGATGGTGTTACTCAGTTATAGCCTGAACCAATGGTCTTGATTATTGAAGGAAGCTCGGTCGCTGAAGGAACTTAGTGAGATTTCTTGTGCTTGGTGGAACTGGTGCTCAATGATGCATGTGTTTCTTAACATTTCTTGGCTTGGTCAGTTGTTTCACTGGCACTCAGTGGTTTCTTTGGCACTCAGTATTCTTGGTTTACCAACTGGAGTTCTCGATGATTTGCTTTGGCTGACTTGGTGCATTTATTGTTTGTAGCTTTTGCTGGATTCTCCTATGTGGATCTAGAGGCCGACATGTTGAATTAAATAATTGTAAGGCTATTTGAGAGCCAACTTATATTGCATTTAATATTTGTTTGTAGGAGTTAATTGTTTCATCTAGCCGACTTATGGCTGATGATTAGTATTTATAGGATGTTTGGGTAGTTGTTTAGGGGCAGAACTAGGGCTAGATCTGGGAAGTCATGAGATCACATTGGAAGTCTGAGAGCTGATTTGGGAGAACTAGATAAGTGAAGTTGTGGAAAAGATCCTGCGAGATCTTATAGATCAGATTATTATCTGATAGTTGTAATAGCAGAGCTAGTGGTTGAGGCTTGGAGACAAGGAAATTGCTTGGTGGCTTGTGAGCTCAAGTTTAGATCTTCCTTAGGGTTTCCATTAGTTGTTGATAGTTTTTAGAATTGAACTAGCTAGTGTTGGATTGGATCTTGTTGATCTTGCTAAATTACTTCTTGATTGTAATTGGCCCTAACTTAGAAGGCCTTACAACCGGGCATATTAATGGAAAATATGTTTTGAAACATCTCTTATTGTGTTATTCCGATGTGTTGTTCTGAAGTTGCAAGCTTGGACTGTCCTTCATTGGATCCACCATCCTTGACCTACGTTAGGTGGTATCATAGATGAGTTGATCTTATTGAGTGAAGGTTGACCTAGCAAAGTTGATCTTGCAAAGTTGATCTTTTGGGCGAAGAGATCATATGATCTAGGTTGCAGATCCATGACACTGAACTTGTGAAATCTTGGTCTGGTTGTTCATGCAAGGTGGTAGGCTGATCTGACTTGCATACAACTTAGAGATTTTCACAAGGTGGTTGGTGTAGGGTTTATTGTAGAGGGTTTATCTTATATTTAAAGATGCCTTCGAGAAGGTTGGACCCTAGAGTAATTGTGGATCTCTATGATACTATGGAATCTAGGATTATAGAGAAGGTGAAATCTGATTTCAGATCAGAGATGGAGTTGATGAAGAATGACATATCATCGAGATCATGAGAGATGTTACTAGTATACCTTAGAATGTTGGTACTGAGGATGGTTATGAGGAAGTTGCTGAAGACTTTGAAGTTGCTGGATCTAGTGGTGATGACTGGAGGGATAGATTTGGTGAAGACAGAACTACTTGGTTGCATAGATTTGGAGCTCGGTTAAGTAATAGTTATTGAATGGAAGTTTCTACTTTCTCTAGTATTTTGAAACCTGAGAACTTGATTGACTGGATTGGTGAACTTGAAGATTTCTTTGAGCTAGAATAAATTGAAGATCCTCTTTGGGTGAGGTTAGCACAAAATAAGTTGAAAGGACATGCTGCTCTTTGGTGGAAAGAATTACAAAGAGATAGAGAAGATGAAGGTGAAATGAAGATCAATCGGTGGAGGTTGATGGTGACTAAATTGAAAGCTAAGTTCATACCTGCTGACTATGATCTTGACTTGTTTAAGAAGTTTCAAAATCTGAAACAGAAGGATTTGACTATTGAATATTATACTGAGGAGTTCTACAAACTTACTATTCGGTCTAGACATAAAGAACTTGGTAAGGAAAAGGTAGCTCTATATGTGAATGGTTTGAGATTCAATATTCAGGATGAGCTTGGTATGTTGAAGATTGATTCTATTGAAGATTCTTATCATTATACTCTGAAGGCAGAAGATAAGTTGAAAAGGAAACAACATGGTAATCCCCGAGGGAAGGAAAAGATTGATCACTTGGTGAAGGATAAACTGACTACAAAAGATGAACAGAAACCTATAGAACTGAAGAAGAAGACATGTAGAATTATCTTTAAGGGTACTAGTTATAACTATGGTGAAGAAGGACACCATTCTTTTGAGTGTACACAGAAGAAGCTTGGTGACCGATGAATTGCTATGGTGAATGAAAACATTTAGAATGAACCTGAATCTGAGAACTTGCTGGTTTGACGAACATTGTTCGGTACAAAGGAGGAACCTTGTCAGAGGAGTAACTTGTTCAGCACTCCATGCAAGTCTGGAGGTAAACTTTGTGATGTTATTGTTGATAGTGGTAGTACTGATAACCTTGTTGCTGAGGACATGGTTCAGAAACTTGGTTTGAATAGAATGAGACATCCACATCCTTATAGGATTGGCTGGTTGCAAGATGTTCATGCTCTAGAAGTAAGAGAACAATGCTTCGTTGATGTTCAAATTGGCCAGTATAAGGATCTTGTGTTATGTGATATTATGGAGATGAATAGTTGTCATATATTGCTCGATAGACCTTGGCAATATGATTGCAGAGCTATGTATGATTGTGTCAAGAATGTATTTACTGTTGATAAGGATGACAAGAAGTTTTCCCTGATGCCTTTGCTGGATACAAAAATTAGTAGGAAAAGTTTGAGTATTGGTAGCTGAGTTGAGTTGGTAGATCCTAAAGGTATGGATGACCAGTTTGAAGAACAGACCTATGTGCTATCAAGGAAAGACTTGAAGAGACAGAGGAAGCTAAAGTGGAAGAGTATGCAAAGTGAAAGGATGGAGGACTTGTATACGAAGAACTAGTTCGGGGTTTATGTGCTGAATCCCAGAAGATGTTCTTCTCACATATGAACATCTTTGCAAACCTAGGGTGTCTGATGTAGGGGCATTCTTGGGTCCTCATTGAATCTGCATGGTAGTGTATTACTTGGCCAGTGTTAATTGGTTGCAGCCTAAACTGATGGTCTTATTTATTGAAGGAATCTCGATCTCTAAAGGAACTCGGTGAGACTTCTTGTTCTTGGTGAAACTGGTGCTTAGTGATGCCTATGTTTCTTGGTGTTTCTTGGCTTGGTTGGTTGTTTCACTGGCGCTCGGTAATCTTGGTTTACTGACTGGAGTTCTTGGTGATTTTCTTGGCTAGCTTGGTGCATTTATTGTTTGTAACTTTTGTTGGATTCTCCTATGTGGATCTGGAGGTCGACATGTTGAATTAAATATTTGTAAGGCTATTTGAGAGCTGACTTGTATTGCATTTAATATTTTTTTGTAGGAGTTAATTATTTCATCTAGTCGACTTATGGTTGATGATTAGTATTTATAGGATGTTTGGGTAGTGGTTTAGGGGAAAAACTAGGGGCAGATCTAGGAAGTCATGAGATCACATTGGAAGTCTGAGAGCTGATTTGGGAGAACCAGATAAATGAAGTTGTGGAAAATATCTTGCGAGATCTTGTAGATTAGATTATTATCTGATAGTTGTAATAGCAAAGCTAGTGGTTGAGGCTCAGAGACAAGGAGATTGGTTGGTGGCTTGTGAGCTCAAGTTTAGATCTGCCTTAGGGTTTCCATCAGTTGCTGATAGTTTTCAGAACTAAACTAGCTAGTGTTGGATTTGATCTTGTTGATCTTTCTGAATTACTTCTTGATTATAATTGGCCCTAACCTAGAAGGCCTTACAACTGGGCATGTTAATGGAAAATATGTTTTGAAACATCTCTTATTGTGTTATTCCACTGTATTGTTCTGAAGCTGCAAGGTTGGACTGTCCTTTATTGGATCCACCATCCTTGACCTGCATCACGATGGTACACCAGATGTACGAGATGCTTCATTTTATACACTAGCAATAATTGCTAAGATTAGTTGGTATGAAGTCTCTTGAAAGATCCCTGGAAAAGCTGGATGATGTGAGAAGAAATAAACTTAGTGAAATGATTACATTTAGTGGGAATGTTCAAGTGCTTAGTCTACCTTCAGGTACATTATGAGCAATTCCTAGTGGTTTTAGTTCCTCACCTTCATAGGCTGATGAGAATGGGTTTGTAAAAAGATCAGCTGCTAGTGACCAAGTGGAAAGAATCTTGTTTCTCCAAACATGCAAAGTGCAAAAAAGAGCACAGGGCAGAAGGCTAATGATACTAAATAGAGCAAGGATGTAGCTGCAATTGAAGTTGTTAAAGATATTAAGCCAAGGGAAATGAGCTTGGAAGAAATTGAAGGAAGGGTTGGGTCCATATTCCAAGATGAAGTGCTTTTAAATTTAAATAGTACAATATAAAATGAGCATCTTGAAGAAATGAACTCATTGAAGGAGATTGTTGAAAGTTTAAGCGAACTTGACCAGCATGCTAAAATACTGGTTCATTTAGTGTCTATGCTCCCTGGTTGGGGTGACCAAAATGTGCAAGTTCAGAAGGTGTTGCAGAGAGAGTTGCAGATATTAAAACTCATATTCAGGCCATGCAATACCTTACCACATTGTGTGAAGTTGTTGGTCCAAATTTCATATTTGACAGGGTTTATAAGATAATAAAAGAACATAAGAATCCCAAAATTCTTAGCAAGAGCATGACATGGATGGTGGCCTGCAGAATAAAAAAACATTTTGGAGCAGACATTAAATAATGAAAGAAAAGAAAATAGTTTCTTTTATAAAATAGTAAGGATACCCAGATCTAGATTTCAAAGGAGCAATAGTAAAAGAGTCTAGTTACTCAAACAATAATGGTCATGAGCCAAAATAACACAATACAACATATATGGATGTCACAAATTTATAGCAAAGAGAGGAAACATTTTTTTTTTCTTTCAAATAAATGGGTTACATTTTATAGAATATCGATCCAGATCTCAAAAAAGGAGTAGAAAGGCCACGTTTAAAAGAAAAAGAATGGACTACAAAGGAAAAAGTAAATGTTTTCTTCTCCTCTTCCATGGCAGTCATACAGTGAGAAAAATAAAAACAAAAGCATTTGTAGAAGTGAAGGGTTTTCATACTATTTGTTGCAGTCAAACCCAAATTTTCCTCCATGATGGCCACACATTTAGGCAAGAGGTGGCATTTGAAGTTGAATGCTTCAATAAACTCTGTTACAAACCCTTTAATGGCAGCAACGTGTAGCTTGAAACCCTTTCTTTTTTATCACACAAGAAAGACCAAATGATGCGTTATAATTTAGGGTTGGTCATTTTGTTGACCCCTAAAGTATTTTATATTATATTTCAAATCTGGAAAATATCTAATATAGGGTTGATTTTTTCCACATTTCCACGACAACACAAGGTTATGCCTTGTTGTGTGCAAGTTGTTTTTGTTGAGTCATTTAGAACAAAATGATATTTTTTGATTCTCATTTAAAATGTATCCTAGGTACTTATTAATATATTTTCCAAAAATAATTAAAATTTATTCAAAAAATATAAGTTTTTATTTATATTTGTTAAATAGATTTTACTATTTTAAATATGAATAAGTATATAGGGTAAATTTTAAATCTAATTATGGTATTATTTTTGTGTGACATCTTTTGTGTTTTGAATTTAATATTTGGTGCTTTATGAACCAATTATTAGATATCTTAACGAGATGTAAATGGCATGTGTGGAGATGGCCAAGTCTTCATGACTTATTCATAAGTATTAATGAATTTGAGATTGTTTTGGAAGATGGATTAAGTCTTTAGACATTTTGAGAGAATGTAGATCTTTGTTGACTCCTTCTAGGAGAAGTTGGAGAAGATTTAGGGAGTCGAATTGAGCACTTCAAGGAGGTTTTTAAGGTCATTTGTTGGCTATTTGAGGCTTTTGAGGGTAGTTTTGGTGAGTCACCAAGGTTGTTGATGACTTGGTTAGACTTTTTCAGTCTATTGGTGCTTTTTGGAGGGAGTTTCAGGTCCAGTTTTTCAGGCTTTATTGTTGCATCTGAAAATGGGTTGTGGATTATACTTAGGGAGTTTTAGACTTACTTCTTCAGTTCTAATTATGCAGAGCAGGGCTTTTGTGACATATTTTTGTCCTTGACAGTTTATGTAGAATTTGTAACTCTTTTGGAGACTGATATATATTGACAACATTTTGGAGTATGTTTTTTCTATCAATTTCAGGCCTTCTTTCTTTCTGTGGCTATGTGTTAAAGTAAATGATTGATAGAAATAGTGAGTTTATAACTCCTTGATATTTTGTCTCAGCCATTACCTTGTTGTAGGAATGTATGTTGTGTGCAGGTTATAATTTGTGTCCAAAATTCATAGGATTTTCATGTGAAGAATTTCTCCTCGTTAATTCATGTAAGAGCCTTATTATGAAATATTTATGCACACCTATATAGAATAGAAGTGCTTTATTTTTAGTGACAGAACTTACAGTTTTCCAAAAAAGAATGGTCATTATCTTCTTAGTTTCCTATCTCTTTGGTGTATCATATTAGAATAATAAGCAGAAAAATGCAAATATCAACACATAGAAGAGAACAAAATAACACAAAATTTAACATGGTTCACCCAATCCCTGGGCTACGTCCACCAACAGCGAGTCCAATATCTTTATTATTACCTAGTGATTACAATCTGAAACCTACAACTCAATACCGCCACAGGAAGCTACAAAAACCCTCATACAATAAATCTCCAATCCTAAGCCCTTTTACAAGTATTTTTAACTTCACCTAATTAGGGAAAAAAATACTTCGACTAATAGAAAATTGATGGCCAACCCTTTACAATATTATTAAGTCATTGTTGGCTCTGCCCCTTGACCTCGCTTGGGAAGCTACCCCAGGACCCTGCAAGGGGCTCTGCCCCTTGACTCCAAGCTTGGGGGTGCTGCCCCGAATCCCCTGTAGATAAGTTTGGGGGGAAACCGCGTTGAAAGAACCTGAGTCTGATTAGGCTCCACATACATAACATATCACCTGGTTTTCCTAAGTTTAGTTTTCTCAGTTTGCATATTCATTTCTGCAATTTCTATCTCTTTTCCTACAAAGTTTAAATTAGTTGTTGAAGAGTTATAGGTGATTATCCAATAGGAACAGGCCTAGAATCCAGAGGTTTCATTTCAAGATATGCATTTCCCACATGCAGAAATGAATCCCATGTTAGGCAAAAGTGTTAAACTTGTTTAGTTTAACAGGGTGCAAATTTTTACCCTTAACACTTACTTTGACCAAAATTTGACCAAAATTTGACCATCCATATCTTGAGAAGAGAGGCTCTCTTTTTCAAGATTCAAGGTCTTTTTTGGTTAATTTTGATGAGATTTTCGATTTGATTAAACTTTCACCAGATTTGGAAATGATCAAAGTTTTTAGCTAGGAACACTATATTGACTTCCTTGCTTTGACCAAACTTTAACCATCTGTATTTTGAGAGGAGAGGATCCATTTTTAAAGATTCAAGGTGTTTTTTGGTTCATCTCGATGAGATCTTCGATTTGAAACCACTTTCACCATATTTGGAAACGGTCAAATTTTTAGCTACGAACACTATACTAACTTCCTTGCTTTGACCAAACTTTGGTCGTCCGTATCTTGAGAAGAGAGGCTCTTTTTTTCAAGATTCAAGGTGTTTTATGGTTCATCTCGAGGATATCTTTGATTTGAGACCACTTTCATTAGATTTGGAAATGGTCAAATTTTTAGCTACGAACACTGTATTGACATCCTTGCTTTGACCAGACTTTGGCCATCTGTATCTTGAGAAGAGAAGCTCTATTTTTCAATATTCAAGGTATTTTTTGGTTCATCTAGATGAGATCTTCATTTTGAGACCCCTTTCACCATATTTGGAAATGGTTAAATTTTTAACTAGGATCACTATATTGACTTCATTTTGTTGACTAAAATTTGACCATCCGTATCTTGAGAAGAGAGGCTCTATTTTTCAATATTCAAGGTGTTTTTTGGTTCATCTTGATGAGATCTTTGATTTGAGATAGCTTTCACCAGATTTGGAAATGGTTAAATTTTTAGCTACGAACAATGCATTGAATTCCATGCTTTGGCCAAACTTTGACCGTCCACATCTTGAGAGGAGAGGCTCCATTTTTCAATATTTAAGGTATTTCTTGTTTCATCTCAATGAGATTTTCAATTTAAGAGCACTTTCACCAGATTTGGAAATGGTCAAATTTTTAAGTATGAACACTGTCTTGACTTCCTTGCTTTGACAAAAGTTTGACCATCCGTATATTGAGAAGAGAGGCTATGTTTTTCAAGATTCAAGGTTTTTTTTGGTACATCTTGACGAGATCTTTGATTTGAAACCACTTTCACCAAATTTGGAAACGGTCAAATTTTTAGCTATGAACACTGTACTGACTTTCTTGCTTTGACCAAACTTTGACTGTACGTATCTTGAGAGGGGAGGCTCTGTCTTTAAATATTCAAGGTGTTTTTTGATTCATCTCCACCAAATCTTCCATTTGAGACAACTTTCACCATATTTGGAAATGGTCAAATTCTCAGCTACGAACATTGTACTGACTTCCTTGCTTTGATCAAATTTTGACCTTCTGTATCTTGAGAAGAGAGGCTCTGTTTGTCAAGATTCAAGGTGTTTTTTGGTTCATCTCGACAAGATCTTTGATTTGAGACCACTTTCACCAGATTTAGAAATGGTCAAATTTTTAGCTATGAAACTGTACTAACTTCCTTTATCTGATCAATTTTTGACCGTCAATATCTTGAGAGGATAGGCTCCTTTCAAGATTCAAGGTGTTTTTTGGTTCATCTCGATGAGATCTTCCATTTAAGACCACTTTCACTAGATTTGGAAATGGTCAAATTTTTAGCTACAAACATTGTACCGACTTCCTTTCTTTGACCAAACTTTGACCATCTGTATCTTAAGAGGAGAGGCTCCTTTTTTCAAGATTCAAGGTGTTTTTTGATTCATCTCAATAAGATCTTCAATTTTAGACCACTTTTACCAAATTTGGAAATGGTCAAATTTTTAGCTATGAACACTGTATTGACTTCCTTTCTTTGACCAAGTTTTGACCATCCATATCTTGAGAAGAGAGGCTCTATTTTTCAAGATTCAAACTATTTTTTGGTTCATCTCGATGAGATCTTTGATTTGAGACCACTTTCACCAGATTTGGAAATAGTCAAAATTTTAGCTACAAACATTGTACTAACTTCTTTGCTTTGACCAAACTTTGACCATCCGTATCTTGAGAAGAGAGGCTCCATTTTTCAAAATTCAAGGTGTTTTTTTGTTCATCTTGACGAGATTTTCAATTTGAGAGCACTTTCACTAGATTGGGAAATGAATAAGTTTTTAGCTACGAACAATGTATTGACTTCCTTTCTTTGATGAAAACTTGACCATCCATATCTTGAGAGGAGAAGCTCAATTTACCAAGATTCAACGTGTTTCTTGGTTCATCTTGACAAGATCTTCAATTTGAGACCACTTTCACCAGATTTGGAAATGGTCAAATTTTTAGGTAAGATCACTGTGCTCACTTCCTTTCTTTGACCAAAATTGACCATTCGTATCTTGTAGGAGAGTCTCCATCTTTAAAGATTCAAGGCATTTTTTGGTTTGTCTGGATGAGATCTTCCATTTGAGACCACTTTCACCAGATTTGGAAAGCATCAAATTTTTAGCTACGAACACTGTACAAACTTCCTTTCTTTGACCAAACTTTGACCGTCCGTATCTTGAGAGGAGAGGCTCTATTTTTAAAGATTCAAGGTGTTTTTTGGTTCATCTCGATGAGATCTTTGATTTGAGACCACTTTCACCAGATTTGGAAATGGTCAAATTTTTAGTTACAATCACTATACTGACTTCTTTGCTTTGATTAAAATTTGACCAGCAGTATCTTGAGAGGAGAGGTTCTTTCTTTCAAGATTCAACATATTTTTTGGTTCATCTTGACGAGATATTCCATTTGAGACCACTTTCACCAGATTTGGAAATAGTCAAATTTTTAGCTATGAACACTGCACTAAATTTCTTGCTTTGATTAAACTTTGACTATTTGTATCTTGAGAGAAGATTTGTCTTTAAGTATTCAAGGTGTTTTTTGGTTCATCTCGATGACATCTTCAATTCTAGGCCACTTTCACCAGATTTGGAAACAGTCAATTTTTTTAGCTACGAACACTGTATTGACTTTCTTGTTTTGACCAAAATTTGACTGTCCATATCTTGAGAAGATAGGCTCCATTTTTCAAGATTCAAGCTATTTTTTCGTTCATCTGGACGAGTTCTTTGATTTGAAACCACTTTCACTAGATTTGGTAGTGATAAAATTTTTAGCTATGAACATTGTGTTGGTGCCCAAAAATGATGGATTCACTTTTGGCCAACTGACAAGTATAACAGTAATGCACCACTTATACCTCTACAATTTTGGCTTAATCAAGCCAAGGCTGGTAGGCCTGAATTCTCTTTTGGACTATCAAATTCTCTATGTTTCTCAACTACATACATAAAACAAAGCTCCTCCAAAGGTAGTGAATGATCCTTTGAGGAAATCACAAATCTCCTAATAATCTCTACTCTATAAAACTTGACTAAAATGGATTATACTACGGACTGAAAAGTAATGCTTTTGAAATAATGATTTAAAGATCTACAAACTATAAATGAACTAATATAACAGTTTCCAATTAATGATTAGATCAGTGCCTTCTAAATATTTGGGCTATAGAGTCAAAAAACCTTCAATCCTATGTACAATCAGAGATAGTTTTAAGAGAACTTACTCCTATAAAGTAAGACTATCATTCCACAGGCTTTCACTTGATTCATAATTCAAATCAATCTACACAACTAATCTTATCGAGTTTAACTCAAATTAAGAGACCGATAAGAACAATGGTAGGTTCATAGACCATACAATTCATATTCGAGTTGCATATATTAATTTTGAATTATGATATGTAGGGAATTCAACACAGTGAAATACTCTATTTAATAGAATATCCGAAAGAATAATTGAAAACATATAACTTATAACCACAAACAAAAAGAAGAGCACTTATCTTTATTAATGTTAAAAAAATAGTACATTAGAGTTCATATTGTAGTTGTGATCAAATTATATCCTATGAAAATATATATTGTATTGTCTTCCCTCTTTACATTTTACATTATGTATATATACATGTTTGAGTGGCTTTCACACCTCTTTAGGGTGAAAAGACACCATTATTAAAAAATATTTTGAAAAATGATAAACTAACTAAAAAATAACTACCTATCTTTCAGATTTGGGTTTGGCTGAAAAACCAAAACACCTTATGGAAAGCTAAGATTTTTATTGGAAATAGGAAATTTGATTTCCCGAACTAGGTCTTTTTTAGATTTTTAAAATTTGACCATCTTCAGCCTCTGTCGGCATCATCTTTGTAGAAGGTCAAAATTTCAGCATTTTCTGAAGGCTTTGATCACAAAATTTTGATTGTTCCTATCACAAAGCTTCCTTTCTTAATCTCTCAATTTTGAATTAAAAATTAATGTAATTTTTTCATCCCATTTCATGTATTCCATTATTAATTATTTGGCATGGAAATTAAGAGGCCATTTTTTAGAGTTTTATCACTATATAGGACTCCAAATTTTTCCCAAAATTTAGTGCTCCAACAGGCTCTTTTTGGGGATGTATGCTCCATGTGAGCATAGCGAGATTCTGGCTATCTCTGGAGAAATAGACCAAGTATGAAGTCCATTAGGCTATAGAGTCACTGCATATTTCAATAATCAAATCAAATCTCTTTCAGTGGCCCCAGGCCACCAAAACATGGAATCAAAATTTTCCCCTATCAAACACTTGATTCTGATCATGTAACTCTTTGGATTTCTTGAATACAATGTCATCATTTTTTTGAACAATACTTGTTTCTTTATCAATGTATTTTTTGGTTTCTCTTTTTGTTTTTCCTTTGAGAAATCATTAGATGTACTTCGTTCCTTGTCGAATTAATGCTCCCTATGGTCATGCATGTGACTAGTCATATAAGCATTAGAATAAATCTTCTTTTCTTGATTGTTCTTTTGTATACAATTTTCTATGTCTTCATATTTAGAATGCAGATTATGTTTGTCTAATCCAATCTTTTCTTCGGGCCTATGGTGCAACACTTGTTCATATAATGGTTTTAAAGATGGTTCATGTCAAGGAGACACTTCTTCACATATACCAAGACTATGGTTAGGTGAAATATTTGAGCAATCTTCAAAACTATTGTTTAATCTATTTCCCCCATCATGCTTGGATGATTCCATCTCATCTTCACATATTTGGTGTATCGCCAGCTCAAGGATGAACTAAAAGATATCTCACTCTCTAAATTCACTTCATTAGTTTCATCAACTTTAAAATTAGGACTATTATCTTCATTATGATGCTAATGGATTCCATTGCATAAAGGATCCTCTTCAAACAATGGATTTGATAACATAGAGAAATCAGACATATCTTCATCTACTTCCTTTTCAAACAACAGATTCAGGAACATAGAGAATTTAGGCATACATTCATGAGAATTTTCATTTGGATCATCAAGTTTTTCATTAACAAGACTAACATCTTCATTGACATTATCTCTTGAAACTTCCACCTGTTCATGCAGTTCTATTTCATCTCCATAATTTTATTTCTCTTGAATATGGGTTGATCTGTCTACCTCCTTACCATGGTGGATTGAGAAAAAATTTGGACCATTCTTCTCAGTGTGTCTTCAGTATTCTATGTCTAATAAAGATGAAATTTTTCTTGTACTGAGAAGGTTTTCTTCCTCATCATTATGGTCATTGATACATGTTTCCATACACATCTCATCATGTACAAATTCTTCTTCAATATGATCTAAATTTTTATCCTCCATGTCATCACAAGTATTATTATGGTTCTCATGAATGTATGCTTCTTTATCTTCTGTATGACAAGTGCATTCATCTTCCTCACCAAGATAATCATCAAGCACAAGGTCTTGGTCAATCTGAGCAATAGCCTCCCTTTTTTGTCTTCAACATCTTCTTCTAATATACGCACAAGGAGATTTACAGAAGGATCATCTGATGTAATTCCCAATTTTTTGACCTTTCTCATGATTTATTTTTGTGAAGGCATAATGTTTGAAGGTATTTCTCAAAGAATGTGCACCGTTCTTATCAGCAAATGTGTAGAAGACTCCACTTCAAATCTCTCCAAGCCAAAAAATGCATCAAGTGGAGACATGTAAGAGTCCTCTTCCATATTGTGATCCTAAATCTTGTCCTGTTCATAATGCATATCATCTTCACTTGCATCATGAAACATATCAAGAAACCATTGCTCAAACTCTCTCCATGATGATATACTTTGTTCAAGTGTCATATTAAAAAGTAAACCTGCATGATCTATCAATGATCTTACAAATAGTTTCATAATCACATCTTCTGCATAGATATGAAAATCTAGAATAAATTTACAAAATGCTTGCAAATACTCCGTTGGTGATTCTGATCCATCTCCACAAAATTTTGGAACATATTTTTTTATTTTAAGAGAAAAATCTTTCTGACCACCAGGGATGTTATCAAAACTCAATGGTCTATATACTTCAATAATAAATTTTGGTCTTGGGTCACAAAATTTTGATACTTTATGTGAGTATGTATTTTGGTACATACTGAATATTTAAATTTGTAGTAACTTTTTTCTTTATACATTAGGTTCTTTTCAATAGAGTCGCCACCTTTTTAAAGAGGAAAACTTTACTTATCTCCTTCTAGGTCTTCTCCCTTAGTAGAGTCACTAACTAAAAAGTTTTGTTAAATAGAGTTGCCACCTCATATGAGGAATGTCTTGCTTCTAGGTTCTTTCTTCCAGTATAGTGTGCTTCCAAACAAACTAATATAACTACTTTCTGATTTTGATCTGCAAAATTTAAAATTCTACGTAACTTCACAATATATATTGTGAGAAACTCTTCCTAGTAGAGTCGCTAATTTGTTGGTGCCCAAAAATGATGGATTCAATTTTGGCCAATTGATAGGTATAATAGTAATGCACCACTTATACCTCTACAATTTTGGCTTAATCAAGCCAAGGCTGGTAGGCCTAAATTCTCTTTTGGACTATCAAATTCTTTGTGTTGCTCAACTGCATACACAAAACAAAGTTTCTCCAAAGGTAGTGAATGATCCTTTGAGGAAATAAAAAATCTCCTAATAGTCTCTACTCTATAAAACTTGACTAAAATGGATTATACTATGGACTGAAAAGTAATGTTTTTGAAATAATGATTTAAAGATCTACAAACTATAAATGAACTAATATAATAATTTTCAATTAATGATTAGATCATTGCCTTCTAGATATTTGGGCTATAGAGTCATAAAACCTTCAATCTTACGTACGATCAGAGATAGTTTTAAGAGAACTTACTCCTATAAAGTAAGACTATCATTCCATAGGCTTTCGCTTGATTCACAATTCAAATCAATCTACACAACTAATCTTATCAAGTTTAACTCAAATTAAGAGACTGATAAGAACAATGGTAGGTTCATAGACCATACAATTGATATTCGAGTTGCATATATTAATTTTGAATTATGATACATAGGGAATTCAACACAGTGAAACACTCTATTTAATAGAATATCTAAAAGACTAATTGAAAACATATAACTTATAACCACAAATAAAAAGAAGAGCACTTATCTTTATTAATGTTGAAAAAATAGTACATTAGAGTTCATATTGTAGTTGTGATCGAATTATATCTTATGAAAATATATCTTGTATTGTCTTCCCTCTTTACATTTTATATTATGTATATATACATGTTTGAGTGACTTTCACACCTCTTTAGGGTGAAAAGACACACCCTTATTACAAAATATTTTGAAAAATGATAAACTAACTAAAAAATAACTACCTATCTTTCAAATTTGGGTTTGGTTAAAAACCAAAACACCTTGTGAAAAATTAATATATTTAATGGAAATAAGAAATTTGATTTCTCGAACTGGGTCTTTTTTAGATTTTTAAAATTTGACCATCTTCAACCTCTGTCGGCATCATCTTTGCAGCAGGTCGAAATTTCAGTATTTTTTGAAGGCTTTGATCATAGAATTTTGATTGTTCGTGTCACAGAGCTTCCTTTCTTAATCTCTCAATTTTGAATTGAAAATTAATGTAATTTTTTCATCCCATTTCATGTATTCCATCATTAATTATTTGGCATGGAAATTAAGAGGCCATTCCTTAGGGTTTTATCACTATATAGGACTCCAAATTTTGCCTAAAATTTAGAGCTCCAACACACTGTATTGACTTCCTTACTTTGACCAAACTTTGACCGTCCCTATCTTGAGAAGAGAGTCTCCATTTTTCAAGATTCAAAGCTTTTTTTGGTTCATCTCGATAATATTTTTGATTTGAGACCACTTTCACCAAATTTGGAAATGTGCAAATTTTAAGCTACGATCACTATACTGACTTCCTTGCTCTAACCACTTTAACTATTCATATCTTGAGAAGAGAGGTTCTATTTTTCAAGATTCAAGGTGTTTTTTGGTTCATCTTGAGGAGATCTTCAATTTGAGACCACTTTCACCAGATTTCAAAATGGTTAAATTTTTAGCTACGAATAATGTACTGATTTCCTTGCTTTGACCAAAGTTTGACCATCCGTATCTTGAGAAGAGAGGCTCAGGTTTTTAAGATTCAAGGTGTTTTTTGGTTTATCTTGACGAGATCTTTCATTTGAGACCACTTTCACCAGATTTGAATCGTGAGAAAAGAGGGTGCATTTTTCAAGATTCAAGGTGTTTTTTGGTTCATCTCGACAAGATCTTTGATTTGAGACCACTTTCACCATATTTGAAAATGATCAAATTTTTATCTACAAACACTATATTGACTTCCTTGCTTTGACCAAACTTTGACCATCTGTATGTTGAGAAGAGAGGCTCAAATTTTAAAGACTCAAGGTGTTTTTTGGTTCATCTTAGCGAGATCTTTGATTTGAGACCAATTTCACCAAATTTGGAAATTGTCAAATATTTAGCTACGAATAATGTACTGACTTCCTTACTTTGACCAAACTTTGATAGTCCGTATCTTGAGAAGAGAGGTTCTATTTTTTAAGATTCAAGATTTTTTTGGTTCATCTCGACGAGATCTTCAATTTGAGACCACTTTCACCAAGTTTGAAAACGGTCAAATTTTTAGCTACGAACATTGTACTGACTTCCTTACTTTGACCAAACTTTGACCATCTGTATCTTGAGGAGAGAGGCTCTATTTATCAAGATTCAAAGTGTTTTTATGTTCATCTCGATGAGATCTTCAATTTGAGACAACTTTCACCAAATATGGAAATGGTCAAATTTTTAGCTACAAACACTATACTGACTTCCTTACTTTGACCAAACTTTGAGCTTCTGTATCTAGAGAAGAGAGGCTCCAATTTTTAAGGTTCAATGAGTTTTTTGGTTCATCTCGAAAGATCTTTGATTTTGAGACCACTTTCATAAAATTTGGAAATAGTCAAATAGTTAACTATGAACACTATACTGACTTCCTTGCTTTGACCAAACTTTGATCATCCGTATCTTGAGAAGAGAGGCTCCATTTTTCAAGATTCAAGGTGTCTTTTGGTTCATCTAGATGAGATCTTTGATTTGAGACCACGTTCACCAGATTTGAAAATGGTCAACTTTTTAGCTATAAACACTATACTAACTTGTTTGGTTTGACCAAACTTTGACCGTTCGTATCTTGAGAAAGGAGGCTCTACTTTTCAAGATTCAAGGTATTTTTTGGTTCATCTCAACGAGATATTCAATTTGAGACCACTTTCACCAGATTTGGAAACGGTTAATTTTTTAGCTATGAACACTCTACTCACTTCCTTACTTTGACCAAACTTTAACCATCTGTATCTTGAGAAGGGAAGCTCCATTTTTTAAGATTCAAGATGTTTTTTGGTTCATCTCTATGAGATCTTCAATTGGAGACCACTTTTACTAGATTTGGAAATGGCAAAATTTTTAACTACGAACACTATACTGACTTCTTTGATTTGACCAAACTTTGACCTTTCGTATCTTGAGAAGAGAGGGTTCAGGTTTCAAGATTCAAGGTGTTTTTTTGTTCATCTCAATGAGATATTCAATTTGAGAACACTTTCTAAAGATTTAGAAATGGTCAAATTTTTAGCTACGAACATTGTGCTGACTTCCTTGCTTTGACCAACCTTCGAGGTATTTTTTGGTTCATCTTGATGACATCTTTGATTTGAGACCACTTTCACCAGATTTGGAAATAGTCAAATTTTTAGCTACAAACACTGTACTGACTTTCTTTCTTTGACCAAGCTTTGACCCTTCGTATCTTGAGAAGAGAGGGTCCATTTTTCAAAATTCAAAGTGTTTTTTGGTTCATCTAGATGAGATCTTTGATTTGAAACAACTTTAATGAGATTTGGAAATGCTCAAATTTTTATCTACAAAGACTGTGCTAATTTCCTTTTTTTGACCAAACTTTGATCGTCCGTATCTTGAGAAGAGAGGCTCCATTTTTTAAGATTCAAGGTGTTTTTCGGTTCATCTAGACGAGATCTTGGATTTGAGACCACTTTCTTTAGATTTGAAAATAGTTTAATTTTTAGCTACGAACATTGTACTGACTTCCTTCCTTTAACCAAACTTTGACCATCTGTATCTTGAGAAGAGAGGCTCCATTTTTCAAGATTCCAAGTATTTTTTGGGTCATCTTGATGAGATCTTCGATTTGAGACCACTTTCACCATATTTGGAAATGGTAAAATTTTTAGCTATGAACACTGTAATGACATCCTTGCTTTGACCAAACTTTGACCATCTATATCTTGAGAAGAGATGCTCCATTTTTCAAGAATCAAGGTGTTTTTTGATTCATCTTGATGATATCTTCGATTTCAGACCACTTTCACTAGATTTGGAAACGGTCCAATTTTTAGGTACGAACACTCTACTGACTTCCTTGCTTTAACCAATCTTTGACTATCCGTACCTTGAGAAGAGAGACTCTATTTTTTGAAGATTCAAGTTGTTTTTTGGTTCATGTCGACAAGATCTTCCTTTTGAGAGCACTTTCACCAGATTTTGAAATAGTCAATTTTTTAGCTACAAACACTGTACTCACTTCCTTGCTTTGACCAAACTTTGACCATCCTTATTTTGAGAAGAGAGGCTCTATTTTTAAAGATTCAAGGAATTTTTTGGTTCATCTGAAAGAGATCTTTGATTTGATGCCACTTTCACCACATTTGGAAAAAGTCAAATATTTAGCTACGAATATTGTACTTTCTTTCTTTGACCAAACTTTGACCATCCGTATCTTGAGAAGTGAGGCTCTATTTTTCAAGATTCAAGGTGTAATTGGTATCATCTCAACAAGATCTTCGATTTAAGACCATGTTCCCTAGATTTGGAAACACACAAATTTTTACCTATGAATAGTGTACGAACTTCCTTACTTTGATCAAACTTTGACTATTTATATCTTGAGAAGAGAGGCTCTGTTCTTTAAGATTCAAGGTGTTTTTTGGTTCATTTCGATAAGATCATCAATTTGAGATGATTTTAACCAGATTTGAAAATGGTAAAATTTTTATCTAGGAACATTGTACTGACTTCCTTGCTTTGACCAAACTTTGACCATCTGTATCTTGAAAAGAGAGGCTCCATTTTTCAAGATTCAAGTTATTTTTTAATTCATCTTGATGAGATCTTTGATTTGAGACCACTTTCACCAGATTTGGAAATAATCAAATTTTTAGCTATGAACATTGTACTATCTTCCTTTCTTTAAGCAAGCTTTGACTATCCTTATCTTGAGAAGAGAGGCTCCATTTTTAAAGATTCAAGGCTTTTTCTGGTTCATCTTGACGATATCTTTCATTTGAGACCACTTTCACCAAATTTGGAAATGGTCAAATTTTTAGCTACAAACACTGTATTAAATTCTTTGATTTGACCAAACTTTGACCATTCGTATCCTGAGAAGAGAGACTCCATTTTTTAAGATTTAAAGTGTTTTTCAATTCATCTCGACGAGATCTTCAATTTGAGAACAATTTCACTAGAATTTTAAATAGTCAAATTTTAAGCTATGAACACTGTACTGACTTCCTTGCTTTAACAAAACTTTGAACATCCATATCTTGAGAAGAAAGGCTCCATTTTTCAAGATTCAAAGTGTTTTTGGTTCATCTCAACAAGATCTTCGATTTGAGACCACTTTCAACAGATTTGGAAACCATCAAATTTTTATCTTCGAACACTATTTTTCAAGATTCAAGGTGTTTTTCACTTTATCTTGATGAGATCTTGGATTTGAGACCACTCTCATCAGATTTGGAAACAGTCATGTTTTTAGCTACGAACACTGTACTGACTTCCTTTATTTACCAAACTTTTACAATCTATATCTTGAGAAGAGAGGCTCCAATTTTCAAGATTCAAGAAATTTTTTGGTTCATCTTGATGAGATCTTTGATTTGAGACCACTTTCACCAGATTTGAAAATGGTCAAATATTTAGCTATGAACACTGTACTGACTTCCTTGCTTTGACCAAACTTTGATAGTCTGTATCTTGAGAAGAGAGGCTCCACTTATCAATATTCAAGTTATTTTTTGGTTCATCTCGATGAGATCTTCAATTTGAAACCACTTTCACTAGATTTGGAAACTGTCAAATTTTTAGGTACGAACACTGCACTTGCTTCCTTGCTTTGACCAAACTTTGACCATGTGTATCTTGAGAAGAGAGGATCAAATTATAAAGAATCAAGGTGCATTTTAGTTCATCTCGATGAGATCTTCGATTTGAGACAACTTTCACTAAATTTGTAAATGGTTAAATTTTTAGCTACAAACAGTGTACTGACTTCCTTGCTTTGATGAAACTTTGACCTTCTGTATCTTGAGAAGAGAGGCTCTATTTTTTGAAGATTCAAGGTGTTTTTTGGTTCATCTCAACGAGATCTTCAATTTAAGACCACTTTCACCATATTTGGAAAGGATGAAATTTTTAGCTATGACCCCTATACTGAGTTCCTTACTTTGACCAAACTTTGATCGTCTATATTTTGAGAAGAGAAGCTACATTTTTCAACATCCAAGGTGTTTTTTGGTTCATCTCAATGAGATCTTCAATTTGAGACCACTTTCACTAGATTTGGAAATGATCAAATTTTTAGCTATCAACACTTTGTTGACTTCCTCTTTTTGACCACACTTTAACCATCTATATCTTAAGAAGAGAGGCTCCATTTTTCAAGATTTAAGGTATTTTTTGGTTCATCTTGACGAGATCTTCAAGTTGAGACCACTTTAAGAAGATTTGGAAATGATCAAATTTTTAGCTTGGAATACTGTATTGACTTCCTCAGTTTGCCCAAGCTTTGATCGTTTGTATCTTGAAAAGAGAGGTTTCATTTTTTAAGATTCAAGGTGTTTTTTTGTTCATCTCTACAAGATCTTCGATTTGAGAGAACTTTCACTAGATTTGGAAATGGTCATATTTTTAGCTACGAACACTTTAGTGACTTCCTTGCTTTGACCAAACTTTGACTATCCATATCTTGAGAAGAGAGGTTCTATTTTTTAAGATTCAAGGTGTTTTTTGGTTCATCTTGATGAGATCTTTGATTTGAGACCACTTTCACCAAATTTAGATATAGTCAAACTTTTAGCTACAAACATTGTACTAACTTCCTTTCTTTAACTAAACTTTGACCATCCGTATCTTGAGAAGAGAGGCTCCATTTTTCAAGATTCAACATGGTTTTTTGGTTCATCTCAATGAGATCTTCAATTTGAGACCACTTTCACTAGATTTAAAAATGGTAAAATATTTAGCTACGAACGCTGTACTGACTTCCTTACTTTGACCAAACTTTGACCATCCGTATCTAGAGAAGAGAGGCTCTATTTTTCAAGATTCATGGTGTTTTTTAGTTCATCTCAATGAGAGCTTAGATTTGAGACCACTTTCACCAAATTTGGAAATGGTTAAATTTTTAGCTACGAACACTGTATTGATTTTCTTGCTTTGACCAAACTTTGAACTTTTGTATCTTGAGAAGAGAAGCTCTATTTTTCAAGATTCAAGATGCTTTTTGGTTCATCTTGACGAGATCTTCAATTTGAGACCACATTCACTAGATTTAGAAATGGTTAATTTTTTAACTACGAACACTGTACTGACTTCCTTGCTTTGACCAAACTTTGACCTTCTGTTTCTAGAGAAGAGAGGCTTTGTATTTCAAGATTGAAGAAGTTTTTTGGTTCATTTCGATGAGATCTTTGATTTGAGACAACTTTCACAAGATTTGGAAATAGTCAAATTTTTAGCTACGGACATTGTATTGATTTCCTTGCTTTGACTAAACTTTGACCATCCATATCTTGAGAAGAGTGGCTCCATTTTTTAAGAGTCAAGGTATTTTTTGATTCATCTTGATGAGATTTTGAATTTGAAACCACTTTCACTAGATTTGGAAATGATCAAATTTTTAGCTACAAACACTGTACTGACTTCCTTGCTTTGACCAAACTTTGACCTTTTATATCTTGAGAAGAGAGGCTCCATTTTTCAAGATTTAAGGTGTTTTTTGGTTCATCTTGATGAGTTCTTTGATTTGAGACAACTTTCACTAGAATTGAAAATGGTCAAATTTTTAGCTATGAATATTGTACTGACTTCCTTGCTTGGACCAAACTTTGACCATCCGTATCTTGTGAAGAGAGGCTCCATTTTTCAAGATTCAAAGTGTTTTTTGGTTCATCTCGATGAGATCTTCGATTTGAGACCACTTTCACTAGATTTGGAAATGGTCTAATTTTTAGCTACAAACACTGTACTGACTTCCTTACTTTGACCAATGTTTGACTATTCATACCTTGAGAAGAGATGCTCTATTTTTCAAGTTTCAATGTGTTTTTTGGTTCATCTCGATGAGATCTTTGATTTGAGATTGTGTGTGTGAATTTCGTACCTAGCTGTAGACACGACACTTTAGTAAAACATTAGAGGTTAGCAAAAATCAAAATCGTGCAATGAAATGGAAACTTTACTAACTAGGTGATTTACTACCTTGTAGTAGGTTCGAGTATGGTATTCTTAGATCAGACTGAGACTAGTGACATTGACAACAGCTAAATGAAAGATTTGAATGCAAAATCTAGATATGAAATGAATGCAAAGTAATCTATATTTTGTATTTTCTATGCAATTATGATGAAGGAAACTGATATGAATCTATTCTATATGAAAACTGATATGATATGGAATTAATCTAAGAATTTATATGCTAAATGATATGAATGCTCAAAAATAATGAAAATCTCACAACAGCTTGGATTCGCAAAAGATGGATTCTTCGATCACCAATTCGGTAGCATGAGGATGCAATTTTGTGAATTCTTTTAGAAGAGCTGAAGCCTTGATTTTATAGAAATCCAGGGCTTTGGAGGTGTATAAAAAAAGTCATAAATCACTTTTGATGAACTTAGGTTGATTTTTGAGTCAACAAGAAATCAGAGAAGATGAACTCACATAATCATGCAAAATCATGCAAGAACAACTTTTTAACTCAAATTAGATGTTTAGATCAGCTTTGAACTCACAATAGATGTTGAGTTTCCAAAAGTTAACAACTTGTATTGATTTCCTGATTTTGAGTTTAACTGCTCTTTGAATGTGCACAATTAATTATGAATTAATTAAATAAATAAAGTGATTTATCCTCAACTTAACTAATTTTTGAATTAAAATAATTGATTTATGGGTTATATAATTATTAAATCAAACTTTTATTCGAAAACTATATCATTAAATTTGACAATTGACTTTAATTAATTAAATAAGAATTTAATCAATTAGTCATAAGATTTTTGATTTATTGTCAGAATTAAATAATACAATTTAGGAATAGATTTAATTAAATTTAATTAAATAATTAAGTGGCAGAATTAAATCTAATTAATTAAATATTCAGAATATTCAATTAATCAAACTTTAGGATAAATGTGATTTATCGCCAAATAATTATTAAATTAAAAATAATTAAGATTAAATTAGGAATATTGCTAGGAATATTCCCTGATGCAGAATTAAGATAAAATGAATTAGAATTCAATGATGTGTAGATGTGCCTTAGATTAGGACTTCGATGTCAATTTTATTTGATTTGTAGATGTAGGAGGTTAATGAACCTATAGCCCATTTTTGGGGTATTACATTTTTCCCCTCTTTGAATTACTGTGCAAAGCACAGTGGTTCAAAGATAGTCTATGTATGATAAAGATGTATGAAACTGATTTGAAAGATGAATCGATTATGAGATAGAAACCAATTGAAAGATTTGAAGATGTTGGGTCCTGAATGACCAAAGATAATGTTAACTATAATAACAATGAACTGATGATTACGAAGAAGTGTCAAAACACCTGATTCCAAACCTTATGATTATGAAGAAGTGAGTGACCGATTCTAGACCCAGTTGTCAATAAGAATCGCATTGGTATCACATCTAAACCCTTTAGTTAAGAAGAACCAAGGAAATAACACTAATGAACTGATGGTTACGAAAAGATGATACAGTTTACAAGATTAAGAGAATACCATATTGATATGGATCTCGATGAATCTGATATGCCCCAAGTGATGAGGACTTTAGATGAATCAATAATAGACATGGTTGTTGTCTTGATTACTGAAAGATTGATTATAGATTTAGATTAACAGACTTGAATGATGTGCAATACCATGCCCCCTTTAGGATTAAAATTGAAATCTGATAAGAAAAGTCAGCGTTATAGTTTAGTAGCATGCTAATTGATTTGAGAAGTGGTTATACACGTCTGAGAATGTGTTCTGCATCGTTTAGAGGTCCCGGAGACCAAGTTTGACTAGGTTAAACCATGAGTTGACTATAGTTGACCAAGTTGAAATTTTGATAGTTTGATGTAAGATAATCATTTAAATTGAATTCTGGATTTCTGTGATGTTTAGAAGGTCGAATATGCAACAAGTTGATAATATGAATGATCTCAAATTTTGATTTTGATCCCGAAAAAACATTCTACTTGTTGTTTCGTTGGAGGAACCTTCATGTTAGGTTTCAACTCTTGTTAGATTTGAAGATGTGATTGAAGAATCGTTTAAGCTTTGAAGTTTATCCAACCATTGTGAGATCATGCAAAGTGCAAAATGACATGCAGAATGAAATGCAACTTAAGACCTAGGACCTAGTCATTGATCATGTGTCAGTCATTTGTCATCATTGAATTTTTAGGTAACCGGATAAATCAATAGAATACCCACTAGTTATGAAACCATAGACATATGAGTATCGATTTGTATGTGCAAGAATCAATACAACACCCATTGGTTAGGCAACCATAGACATATGAATATTGATTTTGTTTTTGGAATGTCAAATTAGATATAAGCACCAAGGCACAAATGCCAAGATGACCTAAATATCATTTCCATTTTGATATAGCAATTTTTATAAGCATCAGAACATAGACGTTGTGATGAACTGAATATGCCTTGCATTTACAAACACATCAAACAGTTAAGAGATCATTCTAAATCCAATGTGAATTACCCGTAGTGACCCTTTATTGTTCACCTCCTTAGGCAAGATCGCGTTTCACAGTAGGAGAAAGAAATCACTCAAAAAGACAATAGTTAGATCAAACTTCCTTGGATTTTCTAAGTATCAATGGTCGAGGTACTCATGGCCATCCAATTTGAGATAGAGGCTCTTACAGACAGACACCATTTCAATCCAAAATTTTCCAAAGTTGTTAGATTTTCACATACAAGCAGAAGACAAAGAAAAGATTATGCCCCCAGTCATCACTCTCTAAATCCTATAAAGGATATCATCAAAGAGCTCGAAGGGAGACAATATGAAAAAAATCTCAATGTGAATCAGTAAGCATACAAAGAGATAAAAGCATGTAAAAGCATAGGTTGTTTTTAGTTTGTGTTTGATTGCGTTGTTGTAGATGCAAAATCCTTTCTGGAGAGGAGACAAACAAACTGACTCCAATGAAGCTTCAAAGGACTCTGACTGGATATGACACATCTTAAGATGTACTGAAGGCCATAGGATATGACATTGAATTCCCCCAAGTGTTAAGCATTGATAGGATACAGATGCTTGAGCTGATTGGTGTACAGACCGGCTTATTGAAACAAGGATATGTGGAAACAAACTGGGAGATATGTACAAACTAAAGCAAGACTAAAAGCTGGGAAAGACCAAGATTGTGTTGATCGATGCAGTGTTTTGAAACAAGTGACACCCATTTTCTAGGTTTTCACCATCTTGGTAGAGATTCTATTTTTGCTACCGAGGCACCTGTTTCTAGGTTTTCACCAAGGCACTTTTTCTTTTTCTCATTTTTTTGCTTTTTTTCATTTTTCAATTTTTTTGATATTTATCATTTTTCCAATTTTTTTTTTGATATTTTTGGTATTTTTAAATTTTTTTGTGAATCGTCAAGGCGCATATTGCTAGGTTTTCACTAAGATGTTCATTTTTTTAGGACTTTTTAATATTTTAAAGATTTTTTCAGGACATTTTTGAATACTGAATGCCTTAGGCATAGAATTTCTTTAGATGGAGAATGTTGATTGGTTCTTAGAGCTGTTCTCCTTCAGTCATTGAGAGTTGATAGGCACTAGAGCCAAAAGTAGCAGTGATAACAAAGGAACCCAACTAATTGGGTTCAAACTTCCCCTTGCACTCTCTATGTGATTGATTTTTAGGATTCTTTCTCAAGACTAGATCGCCAACCTTAAATTCTATATGTCTGACTTTCTTGTTGTAGCCTCTAGACATTATTTTCTGATACACTCTACGATGATCATACACTGCTTGTCTACACTCATCTAGTAGTTCAAGTTCTTGCAACCTAGACACTCTGTAGTCATCATCAGTTACTAGACCATGCATTCTAATTCTTAGTGATGGGATTTCAACCTCAATAGGCGGTACCGCTTCAAACCCATAAACTAAAGCAAAAGGTGTAGCCCCAATGGACATTCTGATACTTCTTCTATAGGCCCAGAGAGCTAGATTGATCATGAGATGCCAGTCTCTTCTTGTTTTATTAATTCTACGATGCAAGATTTTCAATAGATTCTTATTTGAAGCCTCTTCTTATCCATTCCCTTGAGGATAGTTGATAGATGACCAATGTTGTGTAATCTTGAATTTAGCACATAAATCATCTAAGTCTTTGTTTTTGAATTGTCCACCATTATCTGTGACTATAGAATGTGGAATACCATATCGACATATGATGTAGTTCAAGATGAACATAGATATTTTCTTGCCAGTTGCTTGTGTCAAAGGGACTACTTCTACCCATTTTGTAAAATAGTCTGTAGCTGTTATGATATGGGTGTATCCATTAGAAGAATGAGGATGTATGGATCTTATAAGATCAAATGCCCATTGGTGAAAAGGCCATTGTGTGGTAAAGGGAATTAGATCTTTCCCTGGAGCATGAATTAAGTCACCATGTACTTGGCACTTTTGACAGTTCTTAGCAAACTTGATTGCATCTTTCTCCATTTCAGGCCAATAGTACCCAGCCCTAATAATCTTTCGAGCCAGTGTTAAACCATTCGAGTGTGACCCACATATACCCTCGTGTACTTCCTCGAGTGCACGTTGAGACTCTTCCCATTCTAAACATCTAAGTAGTGTACCATCTAGACCTCATTTGTATAGATCATTACCAATGATGACATATTAGGAGGCATTTTGAATTAGGTATCTTTTCTCATGACAATTGAAGGTTTTAGGAATGATTTGGTCTTGGAGATAGGAGAAGAGGTTTTTGTATCAAGATGAATCATGACCAACAATAGTGTAGATCATGTGGGTTTTAGGGGAATCATATGTAGGATAAGATAGTGCTTCCACTAGGAACTCATAGTATAGCTCATGTTTAGGCTACTGTAATAGAGTAGATAGCATCGCCATTGCATCAAGAGCCTTGTTCTCTGTTCTAGGAATTTTCTCAAATGTGATAGATATGAAATAATTCTTTAGATCATCTACCATTCTCTTGTATGGAATGAGATTTTCATCTTTAGTTTGGTACACATCATTGACTTGATGGATAAAAAGTTGTGAGTCTCCATGAATGTGTATCTCTACCACTCTCCACTCAATTGCTATTTTCATGCCATTAAGAAGGGCTTCATATTCAAAAATATTGTTTGTACAAGGAAACTTTAATCTAAATGATTTAGGTATGGATTATCCTTGAGGTGTGATGAACAAAATGCCTGCTCCAGATCCATTTTGTGTATAGGAGCCATCAAAGAACAATTTCCATTATCTAGAAGAAAGATTCATGATAGAAGAATCTAGGAATTCCATTTGCATTGGTGTGTCATCAAAAAAATGTGCATTTTATAATTGATCAGCAATAACTTGGCCTTTAATAGATTTTCTTTCAACCTATTCAATGTCAAATTCACTTATGAGCATGACCCATTTAGCTAATCTACCTATGAGGGCAGCCTTGCTTAGTAGGTACTTTAGTGGATCAATCTTAGCTACCAAATGTGTGGTATGAGCTAGCATATAATGTCTCAATTTTTGTGAGGCAAATATCATAGCTAGACAAGCTTTCTCAATCATTGAATAGTTCTTCTCATATGAAACCAAAGTTCTACTAATATAATATATGGCTCTTTCCTTTTTATTCTCATCATGTTGTGCTAGCAATGCCCCCCGTGATGTATCTGTTGCAAAGACATATAAGATCAATGGATTCCCTTGTATAGGAGGCATCAAGATAGGAGGATTTGATAGATATTTCTTAATATGGTTAAATTTCTTCTCACATTCTTCATTCCATGAAAAATTCACACCTTTATGTAATGTTTTTGTGAAAGGCTGTGAGATATCTGCAAGCTATGATATGAAACGCCTGATAGATTGTACTCTCCCTTGTAATGTTCTCATTTGACTAATATTCTTTGGGGGTTGCATCTCCATTATAGCCTTTACTTTAGCTGGATCAACTTCAATGCCCTTCTTTGAAACTATGTATCCTAAGAGATTTCTAGAAGTGACACCAAAAGAACACTTCTTAGGATTTAGTCTGAGACTAAATTTTTCCATTTTGTCTAGTATCTTGCTCAATTCATGTAGATGTTCAGCTCTAATCATAGATTTTGCTAAGGTATCATCAACATAATCCTCCATAGTGTGATGCATCATGTCATGAAAAATAGATTTCATGGCTCTCTAATATGTAGCACCAACATTTTTAAGCCCAAATGGCATGACATTCCAATAGAAGGTACCCCACACACATGTGAAAGTAGTTTTCTCTTGATCTTTTGGAGCAATTTTTATTTGATTGTATCCAAAAAAACCATCCACTAAATAATACATCTCAAAACCTGCAGTCATGTCCACTATCATATAAATGTTAGGTAGTGGAAAATCATCCTTAGGGCATGCTTTGTTCACATCTCTAAAGTTTGTGCACACTCTAATTGATTTATCTTGTTTAGAAATAGGTACAATATTTGAGATCCATTCAGCATAGTCAATAACAAGGATGAATCTGACCTTTAGTAGTTTCTCTAATTCAGCTTTGACCAAGAGTGCAACATGAGGATGCATCTTTCTCAACTTTTGTTTAATAGGTTTTACTCCGGGAGCAATAGATAGATGGTGCATTATAAGATCAGGATCCAACCCTGGCATATCTAAATATTTCCATGCAAATTTGATCTTTTTCTTTGTTAGGAATGTAGTAAATTTTTTCTTTTCCTCTTTTGATAATGATTGTGCTACATGGATCAACTGTGGTTCCTCTGCTATTCCCAAGTTGATGGATTGAGTTGGCTCAATTAGAACTGGAGATCTGTCTTGTAAATGACTTAGAAGGACATCAAATATCTCATCCTTAGGCACCTCAAAGAGGTTTTCACCTTCGGATACGTCTTTTATTTTTACTTTTGTAGGTTATGAGATTGCCACAAAGTGGTTTTCACCTTTAGAACTCCTTTTCTTCTTATTTTTACTTTTATTCTTTTGACTAAGATACTTGATATCCGACTTTGTCATGCTGATGCTCAGTTCACTGATGGAAGTCCTCATAGGCTCTACTACATCTAGGTAGCAAGCAAGGGCATAGTCATTCGGGAAAGTATAAATACCATAGCTCGGATTCATGGAAGTGTAGTCAAGAAGGTTGGGATGTTGGATAGTCAAAGTGGGAAAAGATTGGGAGATAGTGTTTACGAATATGGATCTATCATCATTGGTCCTAATCTGACACCTAAGTTTGAAGGTGATATTACAACTTAAGACATTCAATTCATGAATAGGCTCAATGTCATTGTGAGAATCCACTTCAAGCATTGGTGGATCAGACTCATTAAGCTCATTATTTTGCTCTAGACTTATGTTGGGTGTAGGTGCATATTGGTGAATAACATCAATATGTTTCTCTGTAATAAGTTCATCTTACTCTAGAATGGCTCCCCATTCATAGTCATTGGGTTCCTCATCTATGCCTCTAGGAAAATTGAGAACATGAGTAAAGTCAGGGTGAATGCCCCAAAAAGGGTTACCCTCAATTTCTGATTTGAATTCATACTCATGAGAATCTATCTCAGAATAACTACCACCTTCCTCTTTATCTATTTGATTATCTTCAAGATTAGCTGATTCTTGTGGTGTAACTATCTCTTGTTCCATAATAGGTTCTCATGTGTTGACTACATTAATCCTCTTGATTGGTTCATCTTTAGCATCAAGGAGGTCTTTTATTTCTTTAGGAAAACACTCGTAAGTGATAAGTTTTGAGCTGTCTGAATCACCATTTGATGGTTCAGTTTCTTCTTTCTTAAGAAGGGCTTCATCTGGTGCAATTTTCTCTATGACATGAGAACAATAACCTTTGAGGTAAAATGGTTTCTTTTTAAATCCTAAGCCAACAATATCCTTGTTTTCCCTACCAATATGCGGAATAGGTGCCACAAGACCTTTTCCTCTGACTCCTAGAGGTCCTTTACCTGGATATCCCATTTTAGCTATCAGTTTATCCCCTGGGCCATATGACTTAGAAGGGACCTTTGGTACTTTAGAGTCACTAGCTTGAACAACTTGGGATTTAGGTTCATCTTTGTATAGCCATGCAAGCATAGCTTCATCTTCTTCAAATTCTTGCTTAGAGACTTGTTCTACCACAAAATTTCTTTTATATGCCTCAAGAGGTTCTTTAGATTCTGGTTTAGACTGTTTCAAAGATTGTCCATAAGACTTAGGTGAGATAGGGAGAGATGTCAAATACAAGACTGGCTCTATAGTATATTCTCCCATACCATTTTATTTGATATTGACCTCTTTTGCAATGTCTTCCATCTTAGATGCGGATGCTACATTTGTTTGCTTAGTGGAAGATTCTCTATTATTAGGAACAAGTTTATCCGCATTTTCCTTCAATGCATTGCAAGTGGTGGATATGTCAGCTAGAATAGTAACCTCTATTCCATAGAGAAACTTCAAACATTAATGGTATGTAGAAGGAATAGCTTTCATTTCATGTATCCAGGGTCTCCCTAGAAGGATATTGTAAGCCAAAGGTAGATCAAGAACTTGACATATAGTATCTCTGATTACTGGACCTGCTCTGATAGGTCAGACAATGGTGCCTTTAGAAGATCTCTCTTGTTCATCATAGGCTTTGATAGTTATCTTTTTTCTAGGATCAATAGCCAACTTTGAAAATCCCAATTGTGTGATCAAGCTGTAAGAACAAATGTTTAGGCCAGCGCCCCCATCTATCAACACGCATTTGACCCTACAGTTCTGGATCAAGACTTCTATATGTAGGGGTTGGTTATGTGGATGACTCAAGGAGTTATCATCTTCCTCTAAAAAGGAAATATATTGCAGAGATGTAAGATGTCCACCATAGTCTAGAATCTGTCTAAATCAAGGTCATCATGAACATTAGATTTGAGCAAAGCTTTGTCTAGAATGGCTCTATGAGCTGGATATATTCAATGAAACTCAAACATGGAGATTTTTGCATTAGTGTGCTAGAGTTGTTGAAAAATACTATAAGATGTTGGCCTCATATCTTTAGGATTGGAAGATTTAGAAGCAGCCTTCTATTTTGAAGTGGAAGAAAGATTGAAGGGCATCTTAGGGACATTAGATGAATTTGAGATTTGTCCTTTCAGATGTGCTTGAGCTTGTGATCAAGTAACTATGTTAGTTGAATGATGATCTCTATCTCTTCACACAATTGTGATGACATTGCAATGCTCAGAGAGACATGGTTCAACCATATTGATAACATCATTATTTCCAGGGTAAGCATAATTGACCTTTGCCCCCATATTAGGCTGAGAAGACGAATCTCCTTGACCATGTTTTAGAAATGGTTCTGTGAATGTTGTATGATCATTATTGCTCTTATGATTATCAATTAGGATTTCTCCATTATCAATTTTATCTTGTATGGTATGTTTCAAGCATAAGCAGTTATTAGTTTTATGACCCTTACTATGATGGAAATCACAGAATTCATTCTCTCTCCACCATTTTGGCTTAGGTTCAGGATCAAACTGTCAGATCTCAGGAAAAGAGATGATGTTATTAGCCAACAAAGTTTTTATAGCTGATTCCAAAGATTCTCCAAGAGGAGTGAAATTTTGTTTATTATCAGCAGACCAAGATTTGTACTTTGTCTTCTTTTGAGATGATTCAAGTTTCTTTTGTTCTAAAGCTTTGATGGATTGGGTACTGACAGTTAGATTGAAAGCAAGTGCCTTAGATGGGGCACAGAGAGTATCAACAATGTCATCTGTGATGATGCCTTTGTTCTTGTTCCAGTTTTTGTTCTTGTCCTTAGAACTATATCCAGATTCATACTTGTCCTTTTGAAGTGTGATGTCTCCTTTTTTCATAAGTAATTTTTCAATTTTGATCGCATTGTCTACCATCTTATCAAAAGATGTATGATTTTCCATTTGTAAAGGGTAGTTGATTTTTGGAAGAAGGTTATTGATGAAGATTTCTAGTTTCTCAGTTTCTAGAATAGGTATAGCATATAGAGATAATTTCTTTCGCCATCTTTTGAGAAATGTCAAGAATGGTTCTCCTGGATATTGTTTGAGATTGTAGATATCGATCATGGTGACCGGATGCTGGATGTTATAGGAGTATTGTTGATAGAATAATTTGATCAACTCCTCAAAGGTTTTGATTGTAGGAGGCATTCTAGAGAACTAATGAATGGCTGCTCCACCCAAAGATTGAGGAAAGAGACACATAAGATAGGTTAGTTTGTGCATGAACTCCATAGATTATTTACAAAATTCTCTGACATGATCTTGAGGATCAGAGTTTCCATCGTACTTATCATATTTTGACATTTCCACCCTCTTAGGGAATGGTGGCATATACAAGTCTTTATCAAATGGAAAAGGGCATAGGGCCTCCATGGAGAACTCCTTAGATTCCTTTTCTTTTTCCATTTTGTTAAGTTTGACTTGCATGGCATGCATTTGTTTCATCATAGCCATAATAGGAGTTTCTTCTTCATGTGTTATGATATCTTCAACATTAAAGTTGGGAGGAAGTTTAGCTCCTTGATGAGCTAGCTCTAGAAAATATGCCTCTCTATCTTCTTTCAAGAAATGCTTCATCATTCTTTTGAAGTTATCATCATTTTGATATTGGGAAATTTCCTCAGGTGTGGGTTCTTGATCAGTACCATGTTGAGAATGAGCTCTTTGAGACCCATGGTTTGTCCCAGCTTGAGACATGTTATTGTTATGAGAGTTACTCGAGACAGATTGATGTGGGGTTGTCTGATAACTTCTATGAATCGATATAGGAGGTGTTGGTTGATTAACTACATGGATTGATGCAGGAGGAGTGATGTAACCACCTTTCAATAATAGATTGCCAAGAGTGTCTTCTTCATATAGATTAGTGTCGTAGGATTGATGAATAGTCTGAGAAAGCATAGAAGATGTCTTTGAAGAGATTTTGAGTTGTGCTCTATGTTTTTGTGATGAAGCTTTGGTTTCCACCATTAACCTTCGGTGAAGCAAAAGAGCAAGATGAAGACAACTGAGAAATGACTTGATTCAAGAGGATCAAATGACACAACATTTTCAATATTTGATTGATTGAAGATTTGATTGGATGTAAATGAAGGATATTATGCCCTAGATGTATGGGTAGATGCCCAAAAGATAGTGGACACTAGTTCACAACACTTAGCCATTTTGAAGATTGATTGAAGATTGATAATTATGACAAGGTTTTGACACAAGATGAAAAAGACTCAAATCGATTAAACAGAAGGCTAAATCAGACTCAAGAGGCCACTTTAGAAAAATGATTGGATTCATTCTAGTTTTTGCTCTATTCCTCACACAGTGATTTTCTTGACAGACTCTGGAATTAGGCTGTAAAAACTAAATGTTTGGCAATTTTGACAACTTTCTGGCAATTTTTCAAAATTTCTCAAATGACTTTCTACAGGCTCATACAACAATGGGTATGATTTGAAATGACAATTGACAAAACTCATACAACAATTGCAAAGTTCACATGATAGTTGATAGCAGGATTTTGACTTTGTTGATTTGACTGTCAACAAAACTTGTACGACATTATACAAGCTATCATACGACAATACAGGGGTTTTGAAATGACAACAACCAAAAATCGTATGACTTTCTAACTTTGTGGGATGACTTTTGACTCCAGAAAGGAATTTTGCTTCGGATTTTGCAAATTTTAGGTTTTCAGTTTCAGGTTGTTTGAAAAATTATCTGTCCAAATTTGAAGATTATACCAAGATCATTCATTTTTAGTAACCAAATAGATAAACAAGCACACAAAACAAAAAGCAAGTGATTCCAACCACATCTCAAAATAATGAACAGGGGACAAAGCAACCCTGCACATGAACAATCAAGTGATTGAATGTGCTAATCCCTAGGAGTGCTAATTGTGTATGTTCTAAAAAGTTATGTAATAATGCACATATTCCTAGAAAATGAAAATTTTGGCCTCACTAGGGTTTGTAGTAATGGTCTGACTCTATAAATTTTGTGATCTCAAGAGGGTGAACTCTAATCTAGGTGCACCGGGGTTTCGACAAAGTCTAAGAATTTAATACATTAGGAGTTGCTAGGTAGATCTGACAGCCCAACAAGAGATCACACTCATGAAGATTTCCTCCACAAGGAAATTTATATAGTGTTTGTTGCTACCACGGTGAAAATGGCTATTAACACTTGAGGTTTCATCCACGTGGTTGACACAATTAAGGGAATATCCACTATGCTTAACCCTCTCTAAAGGTGACTCACAAAAGATACCACAGGGGGACTAGATTAGATTCAAGGATCTGGGTTTCTGGTACTATCCAAAAGGGAAGTAGAACATGATCCCCAGGGCCTCTTCACCTCACCAAGACAAAGAAGATAGATTAATCTGACACGCTAAGACTAAAACAATCTCACCAAGATTTGTGATGTCAACAACTCATGATCTATCAACCTCTCCAGAGAGAAAATGTATCAATCAAAAGATGAAAACTACAAATCCAATAAAATGCAAGATGATTTTAGTATCCTCCCTACCTACAAGGGGATCCTTCATCAAGAAGAGCTTCACATGTGTGAACAATTAAATGAATCCCACTCTCTCTCGATCATCCAAAAATAGTGTTCATAGGGCCTATTTACTATGTGTAACAGATATGCAAAAAGAAAATCTATGTTCATTTTATAGCCCAAAATGAAGTCTGTGATATGAAAGCAATAAAAGTCACACAAGCTTGACACATGAGGGTTTGTTTTATATCCAAAATCAAAGTGTTATCAGATTGAAAAGAATACCTGAATTCCTCACAACGTGCTTAGTAGATTTTACCTATTTTAGCAATTTTTCTCATGCTTTCCAAATCAGCAAGTATCAACCAAAAATAGAAAATCTCAATTGTTAGGGTTAACCATTAGTCCAAATCCAAAAAAATCAAATCTAGAAAACTACCTAAAAATTTGAAATGACAATTGGATTTCTGATGCCAAAATTCATATGTCAATGGGTCTCTTTGTTTTCTTGAGTAGCTCTACTCTCTATTTTTTGTACTTTCTTGTGTCTGCTTATCTATGGGAAAAAAACAAATAGAGAGTTAGAACATAGAATTTAATAATCTAATAGTAAAATTAAACAAAAAATTCTAGGTGACATTTAATAGCTAATATGCGTCTTTTAAAAGCTACCAGGCATGATTTTACAACTCACATGCGTAATCAGAATGCTCATAGGTGTAATCAGAATGCCCATAGGCGTAATCAGAATACTCGTAGGTGTAATTAGAATACTCATAGGCATAATCAAATTTTTCATAGGCGGTGTCAGAATGCTCATAGGCGTCGTCAGAATGCTTGTAGGTGTCGTCAGATTTTTCGTAGGCAGTGTTTCTCCTGTTTGCACAAAATTAATGAAAAAGTGATGCCAAAAATATACAAAATTTGATAAAAATGAAGAGAATGAGGCTCCAAGCCCCATGGAGGGCGCTAGAAATGTGTGTATAAATTTTGTACCTAGCTATAGACACAACCTTCAGTAAAACATTAGAGGTTAGCAAAAATCAAAATCATGCAATGAAATGGAAACTAAACTAACCAGGTGATTTATTGCCTTCTAGTAGGTGTGAGTATGGTATTCTCAAATCAGACCGAGACTAGTGACATTGATGACACCTAAACGAAGGATTTGAATGCAAAATCTAGATATGAAATGAATGCAAAGTAATCTATATTTTTGTATTTTCTATGCAATTATGATGAAAGAAACTGATATGAATATATTCTATATTAAAACTGATATGATATGAAATTAATTTAAGAATTGATATGCTAAATGATATTAATGCTCAAAAACAATGAAAATCTCACAATAGCTTGGATTCACAAAAGATGGATTCTTCGATCACCAATTCGCCAGCGTGAGGATGCAATTTTGTGGATTCTTTTAGAAGAGCTGAAGCCTTGATTTTAGAGAAATCCAGGGCTTTGGAGGTGCATAAAAAAAGTCATAAATCACTCTTGATGAACTCAGGTTGATTTTTGAGTCAACAAGAAATCAGAGAAGATTAACTCACATAATCATGCAAAATCAAGCAAGAACAACTTTTTAACTCAAATCAAAAGTTTAGATCAGCTTTGAACTCAAAATAGATGTTGAGTTTCCAAAAGTTAACAACTTGCATTGATTTCCTGATTTTGAGTTTAACTGCTCTTTGAATGTGCACAATTAATTATGAATTAATTAAATAAATAAAGTGATTTATCCTCAACTTAACTAATTTTTGAATTAAAATAATTGATTTATGGGTTAGTCAATTATTAAATCAAACTTTTATTCGAAAACTATATCATTAAATTTGACAATTGACTTTAATTAATTAAATAAGAATTTAATCAATTAGTCATAAGATTTTTGATTATTTGTCATAATTAAATAATACAATTTAGGAATAGATTTAATTAAATTTAATTAAATAATTAAGTGGCAGAATTAAATCTAATTAATTAAATATTCAGAATATTCAATTAATCAAACTTTAGGATAAATGTGATTTATTGCCAAATAATTATTAGATTAAAGATAATTAAGATTAAATTAGGAATATTGCTAAGAATTGTAATACCCCAAAAATGGGCTATAAGTTCATTAATCTCCTATATCAACATATCGAATGAAATCAATATCAAAGTCCTAATCTAAGGCACATCTAAACATCATCGAATCATAATTGATTATCTTAAATTCTGCATCGGGGAATATTCCTAGTAATATTCCTAATTATCATAATTATCTTTAATTTTATAATTATTTGGCAATAAATCACATTTATCCTAAAGTTTGATTAATTGAATATTTTCATATTTAATTAATTAGATTTAATATTTGCCACTTAATTATGTAATTAAATTTAATTCTTTCTATTATTAATTGTATTATTTAATTTTGACAATAAATCTAATATCATATGAATAATTGATTAAATTCTTATTTAATTAATTAAAGCAAGTTGTCATTATTTAATAATATAGTTTTTAATAAAAGTTTGATTAAATAATTGATTAACCCATAAATCAATTGTTTTATTTTTAAAATCAGTTAAGTTGAGCATAAATCACTTTATTATTAAATTAATTCATAAATAAAACATGCACAATCATAAAAGCAGACAACTATCAATTATCAATTAAAGCTAAACTCTATTTTGAGTTAAAACTTAGCTTTTGCATGTTTTTGTGAGTTAATTATCATTTATTTAAAAATAACTCAAAAATCAACCTGAGTTATTTGAGTGATTTATGGCTTTTATCCATGCACCTCCAAAGCCCTAGATTTCTATAAATTAAGGCTTCAGCTCTTCATAATTCATCCACATATTTTGCACAATCACGCTGGAGAATTGGAGGCTGAGGAATCAACTTGCGAATTCAAAGCGTTGTGAGATCAATTTCAATTGCATAGCTTTTATATCTTAGCATAGAATTTCATAGTTTTCATATCATTGTTAGAATCTTCATTGTTAGATCATTTAGCATCCATAACATATCCGTTTATCATTCTTATTGCATAGAAAATATCAAAAATATAAATTAATTGCATTCAATCTCATATCTAGATCAATTGCATTCAAATCCTTCATTTAGGTGTCATCTAGGTCACTGATCTCGATTACAATCTGAGAACATTAATCTCACACCTATTAGAAGACAGTAAATCGCTTGGTTAGATAGTTTTCAATTTTGCATGATTTTGATTATCACTAACCTCTAATATTTTACTGAGTGTTGTGTTTACAGATCAGGTACAAAATTCACACACACATTTTTGGCGCCCACCGTGGGGCCCTAAAACAGGCTTCCCTTCATTTCTATCAATCTTTTATCATTTCTCTATTAGAACTCCCTTGCTGTTGCCTATTCTGGTGGTATTCTCAATAGGATGTTATTCTATCAAAGTTGTCCGTATAGTGTGATTTTTAATTTCGGTCCGTACAGTTGTCGTACAAGTTTTTAGATTATCGTACGAGTTTTGCAGACTGTCATTTCATCAGACACCCAGTGTCATACGAGTTTTGCAAATTGTCATTTCATCAGACACCCAGTGTCGTACGAGTTTTGCAGACTGTCATTTCATCAGACACCCAGTGTCATACGAGTTTTGCAGACTATCATTTCATCTGATACCCAGTGTCGTACGAGTTTTGCAGACTGTCATTTCATTTGACACCAAGTTTCATACGAGTTTTTTAGACTGTCATTTCAACAAACACCCAGTGTCGTCTGGGAACATACCCACTATCGTTTGGGAGCTCAACTGTCGTATGGTAGCATACCCAGTGTCGTACGAGTTTCTGGACTGTCATCTGGGAGCACACCCACTATCGTACAAGTTTTGGTACTAGATTTCAATTGTCATTTCATTTTTGCAGGTAGTTTGTCAGATTTTATTTTTGGATTTTGACTGACAGCTAACCCTAACAATTGAAATTTACTATTTCTGATTGATTTCTGCTGATTTTGAATGGAAAAAGTGCAAAAATTTCTAAAAATCAGGTAAAATCTACTAAGCGCATTGTGAGGATCATGAGGTATTCTCCTTGTTCTGAAAACATTTTGATTTGGACTTAAAATAAATCTCTCATGTGTCAACCTTGTGTGCATCTTTTCATGCTTTTGATCTATTTCTACACACTTGCATAATTTGATACTAGGTTGTGATCCCTTAAGGATTCATTAAGTAGTCTTAGAATACTTGTGATTGATCTTGATTGCTATCTTGGGTTATTAGACTCACTAATCCACCGGCCCCTCAATTCTGCCCCATGGTTGCAATCTCAGCACCATAAAGGGGAGGGGTCAACAAGACAGAAGCGTTAAGTGTTCCACTTGGCAACCCTTTTGTGCTTTTAGGAACTCACTTATTTTCTAAGTTGGGGACTCATTTTTAGCTTGTGTGAGGTGTTAAGTGTTCCACCTTGTGGACTCATCTCATATTCACTTTAAGCGTTAAGTGTTCCTCTTTCTGCTTTTTGGGTACTTTTGGTAGATTTTCTTTCGGGAATATATCTGTGCTCACATAGTAATTAGGCCCTATAACACTATTCGTGATTCTTGAGAGATTGGATTCCTAGAGAAATCTTTCTTGATGATAGAATCCTTGTAGGTAGGGAGGATACTTAGTGCATTTCACATTCAACTTGGTTAGTGTGTCTTCTCTTATTGATCGACACATTCTCTCTCTGAAGAGGTTGATAGATCACATGGGGTTGATATCACAAGCTTTGGTGAATCAAAATTGGTTAGTGCATCTTCTCTTATTGATTGATACATTCTCTCCCTGGAGAGGTTGATAGATCACGTGGAGTTGATATCACAGACCTTGGTGAAACAAACTTTGTCTTAGCATGTCAGATTAATCTGCTTGCTTTGTTTGGGTTAAAAGTGAAAAGGTGTCAAAAACCTTGGATCTAGAGCCAAGTCCCCTTGTGGTATAAATATGTGAGTCACCTTTAGAGAGGGTTAACCGTAGCAGAAAATCCCTTCACAAGGCAAACTACGTTGACAGAACCTCAAGCGGTAATATCCATTTTCACCGTGGTAGTGATAGCCGCTATATAAATGTCCTTGTGGAAGAAATCTCCATGGGTATGGTTCATTGTTGGGTTGTCAGATCTCCCTAGCAGCTCTTAAAGATTAAGTTCTCAGACCGTGTCAAAACCCTAGTGCGCTGGGATTGGAGTTCACCCCTTTGAATCATAAAAGTTGCAAAGTCAAACCATTACTAAAAACCCTAGAGAGGCCAATTTTTTTCATTCTTAGGTATATGTGTGTTATTGCAAAACTCTTCAGAACATACACAATTAGTACTCTCAGGGATTAGCACAATTTGGTCACTTGATTGTTCATGCGCAAGGTTGCTTTTGCCCTTGTTCATTATTTTCAAACGTGCTTGGAATCACTTGCTTGTTGTTCTACGTGCTTGTTTATCTACTTGGCTATTAAAAATGATCAAATCTGGTATAACCTTCAAAATCTAGACAGTACAATTTGCAAACAATTCAAAACTGAAGACCTTAAATTTTGCAAAAATTGATGTAAATTCTTTCTGGAGTCAAAAGTCATTTCAGGAAGTCAAAAGTCATACGACTTTTTGTCAAATGTCATTTCAGTATTGCCCATCTATCGTATGATTGAGAACCCAGTGTCGTATGAGTTTTCATGCCAGCAAATCCAAGGAAGTCAAAATGCTGTTAGCAACTGTCGTATGATATTTACAACTATCGTTTCATTGCTACCCAGCTGTCGTACGAGTTTAGCAACTATCATTTCATAGACTACCCAGTGTCGTACGAGTCTGTAGAGTGTCATTTGGAAAAATTTGAGAGAGTTGTCAGAAATTGTCAAATTGCAAGATATCCAATGTTTCCAGCCTAGTTCTAGAATCTGTCAAAAATATTATTATGTCAGGAACAGAGCAGTAGCTATTGAGAATTCTACCATTTTCTGAGTTTGATCTTTTGAATCTGATCTATTATTTTGTTTGATCAATTTGAGTCCTTTTTATCTCATGTCAAAACCTTGTCATAACTATCAATCTTCAATCAATCTTAAAAAATAGACTAAGTGTTGAGAACTCATGTCTGCTATCTTTTGGGCGATCTATCCCATACATCCAGGGCACAGTTTCCTTCACCCACATCTCATTAGATCTTCAAAACTATCATAATCTTGACAAGGTTGCATCATCTGATTTTCTCAAATCAAATTGTTCTTCAGTTATCTTCATCCTTTTCTTCTGTTTCATTCAAAGTTAATGGTGGAGACCAGAGCTTCTTCACACAAGAAATCAGAAGAAACATCTCAGCACTTACTTTTGACCAATACCCTAGGTCCAACTCTTGAACAACTCATCAAGTCAGGTATCTACGAAGACGACGGTCTCGGTAACTTTTGATTGAAAATTGGTTACATACCTCCTTTATCAACTCACAAAGGTAACTAGAAAACTCCTCCTCAATCTATTCCAGGGAGCCCAAAAACTCCTACCATGTCTCAAGTAGGGACAAACCATGGTTCTCTAGGAGGAGGGTCCCAAGGACACCATTCTCAACATAATTCCGACCAAGAACCTACCCCCTCTGAAATCCATTGATGTCAGAATGACGATGAATTCAACAGAATGATGAGGCATTTCTTGAAAGTGGATAGAGAGGCATACTTTTTACAATTAGCCCAGGAAGGGGCTAAGCTTCCTCCCAACTTTAACGTTGATGATATAATCACACATGAGGAAGAGACTCCACTCACAGCTATGACAAAATAGATGCATGCTATACAAGTCGAATTTAACAATCTTAAGAAGGAGAAGGAACCCAAGGAGTTCTCCATGGAGGCCCTATGTCCTTTCCTATTCGACAAAGACTTGTATATGCCACCATTCCCAAAAAGAGTGGAGATACCAAAGTATGAAAAATATGATGAACACTCTAATCCTCAAGATCATGTTAGAGAGTTCTGTACGCAATCCATGGAATTCATGCATGAACCGACTTATCTAATGCATCTTTTTCCTAGATCCTTGGGAGGAGCATCCATTCAGTGGTTTTCAAGATTACCTTCTATGATCAAAACTTTTGAGGAATTGATTAAATTGTTTTATCAACAATATTCCTACAATATTCAACATTCGATTACCATGATTGATATCTGTAACCTCAAGCAATATCCAGGGGAATCATTCCTAACTTTTCTCAAGAGGTGGCGAAATTTTTTTTCTCTATATGCTAGACCAATTCCTGAAATGGAGAAACTTGAAATCTTTATCAATAACCTTGTTCCAGAGCTCAATTATCCATTACAAATGCAAGATCATGTATCTTTTGATAAAATGGTGGATAATGCAATCAAGATTGAGAAAGTACTTGTCAAGAAAGGAGAAATCACACTTCAAAAGGACAAGTTTGAATCTGGATCTAGCTCAAAAGATAAAAACAAGAGTTGGACTAGAAATAAAGGTATCATCTCTGATGGTGTCGTTGACACTATCTGCACCCCATCAAAGGCACCGCCCTACAATCTCACCCTTGCCACCAAAGCCATTGAAGCTTCAGAGCAAAAATCTGCTAAACCATCTCCAAAGAAGCCATTCAAACGATGGGATAATAAATGAAAGTTTACTCCCCTGGGAGAATCTTTGGAATCTACCCTGAGAACCCTGATAGCTGATAACATGATCTCTTTACCACCAATCCAAAACCCTGATCTGGATCCAAAACCATATTGGTGGAAAGATAATGAATACTGTGCTTTCCATCAGACTAAAGGCCACAGAACTAATGGATTCTTTCACTTGAAGCATACCATTCAAGACTTGATAGATCAAGGGGACATCATGATCAATAATCCTACCAGTAATAATGATCAGGCAACATTTACAGAATCATTTCCACAACATGGCAAGGGAGTTTCCACTTCTCAACCTAACATGGGGGCAAAAGTCAACTATGCCTACCCTGGAAACAATGCTGTCATCAATATGGTTGAACCATGTCTCTCTGAGAGCTGCAATGTCATCACAATTGTACGAAGAGATAGAAATCATTCCTCAGCTAATGCGGTTACCAGATCACAAGCTCAGGCTCATCTGAAAGGACAAACACCAAGTTCATCTAATGTCCCTAAGATACCTTTCAATCTCACATTGGCTTCTAAATAGAAGGTTGCCTCGAAATCTTCCAATCCAAAGGATACAAGACCTACATCTTACAACATCATCCAACAAATCTAGCATACCAATGCCAAAATCTCTATGTTTGAGTTACTCCGAATATCTCCAGCTCATAGAGATATCCTAGACAAAGCTTTGCTCGGCTCTAATGTTCTTGATGATCTAGATCTAGATAGGTTCCAAACTATGGTTGGTCATCTAACATCTCCGCAATATATCTCCTTTTCAGAGGAAGATGACAACTCCCTAAGTCACCCACGTAATCAGCCCTTGCACATAGAAGTCTTGATCTAGAACCATCGAGTCAAACATGTGTTGATAGATGGGGGCGCAGGCCTCAACATTTGTTCTTACAACTTAATCACACAGTTGGGATTCTCAGAGATGGCTATTGATCCTCGAAAGAAGATCACTATAAGGGCCTATGATGAACAAGAAAGATCTTCTAAAGGCACCATTTTCTTACCCATCCAAGTGGGTCCGGTCATCAAAGATACCACATGTCAGGTGCTTGATCTACCATTGGCTTACAATATCCTTCTAGGGAGACCCTGGATCCATGAAATGCAAGCTATTCCTTCTACGTACCATCAATGCTTGAAATTTCCCTATGAAGGGGTAGAAGTTACTATCCCAGTAGATCTAAGTACAACTTGCAATACATTGAAGGAAAGTGCCGATAAGCTTGTCCCTAATAACAAAGAATCTTCCATCAAGCAACAAAATGTGGCTTCCACATCCAAGATGGAAGACATTGCTAAAGAGATCAATATCAAAGAAAATGGGATGGGAGAATACACTATAGAGCCAATCTTGTTTCTAACATCTCTCCCAATCTCACCTAAGTCATATGGACAATCCTTGAAGTAGCCTAAATCAGAACCTAAGGAACCTATGGAAGCATACAAAAGAAATTTTGTGGCAGAGCAAGTATCCAAACAAGAATTTGAAGAGGATGAAGCTATGCTGGCATGGCTATATAACAAGGATTTTGAATCTAAAATTGTTCAACCTAGTGAATCTATAGCACCGAAAATCCCTTCTAATTCATATGGTCCAGGAAACAAATTGATAGCCAAGATGGGATATTCCGGTCAAGGACCTCTAGGAATCAGCGAAAAGGGTCTTGTGACACCCATTTCACATATTGGTAGAGCCAACAAAGATACTGGTGGCTTAGGGTTTCAGAAGAAACCCTATCATCTCAAAGGTGGTTGTTCTCATGTCATAGAACAAATTGCACCAGGAGAACCCCTTCTTAAGAAAGAAGAAATAGAACCCTCTGATGATGATTCAGATAGCTCTGAGCTTATCCCCTATGAAAAATTGCCTAAAGAGATCAAAGATCTTCTTGATGATACAGATGATCCTATCAAAAGAATTAATGTAGTAGAAACACAAGAACCTACTGTAGTGCAAGAGATGGTTGCACCACAAGAACCAACTAATCTTGAAGGCAATCAAACTGATCAAGAAGAAGGGGGTAGTTATTCTGACACTAATTCCCATAAATATGAATTCAAGTCAGAGATTGAGGGTAATCCTTCTTGGGGTATTCATCCCGATTTCACACATTTTCCAAGATTTCCTAAAGATCCTGAATCAGAAGCTGATTCAAATGACTATGAATGGGGTGCCATTCCAAAAGAAGATGAGCTTATAACAGAGAAATATATTGATGTTATTCACCAATATGTATCTCAACCCAATGTAGGTCTAGAGCGAAACAATGAACTTAACGTGTCTGATCCACCTATGGCTGAAGAGGACTCCCATGATGATGTTGAGCCTATTCACGAATTGAACATTTTGAGCTGTAATATCACCTTTGAACTTGAGCATCAGGTTAGGACCAATGATGACATATCCACATCCCTGAGCACCATATCCCAAGCCTTTCCCACTTTGACTATCCAATGCCCTGATCTTATCAACCAAACTTCCACAAACCCAAACCATGGTATTTATACCTTCCCGAATGACTATGCCCTTACTTGCTACCTCAATGTAGTTGAGCCTATGAGTACTTCCATCAGTGAACTGAGCATCAGCATGACTAAGTCAGACATCAAATATCTTAGTCAGAAAAACAAGAGTAAAAAGAAAAAGAAAAAGAGTTCTGAGGGTGAAAACCACTTTGTGGCAGTCTTAGAACCGACAAAAGTAAAAATAAAAGATGTATCTGAAGGTGAAAACCTCTCTAAGGTGCCTAAGGATGAGATATTTGATGTCCTTCTAAGTCATTTACAAGATAGATCTCTAGTTTTGATTGAGCCAATTCAATCCATCAATTTGGGTACAACAGAGGAACCACAATTGGTACATGTAGCACAATCTCTATCAGAAGAAGAGAAACAAAAATTCACTACATTCTTATCAGACAAAAAGATCAACTTTGCATGGAAATATTTAGATATGCCAGGATTGGATCCCAATCTCATTATGCACCATCTATCCATTGCTCCTGGAGTAAAACCAATCAAACAAAGATTGAGAAAGATGCATCCTCATGTTGCACTCTTAGTCAAAGTAGAACTAGAAAAACTCCTAAAAGCTGGATTCATCCGTGTCATAGACTATGCTGAGTGGATCTCTAACATTGTACCTATTTCAAAACCAGATGGTTCAATCAGAGTGTGCACAGACTTTAGAGATGTGAACAGAGCATGCCCTAAGGATGATTTTCTGCTGCCTAACATTGATATGATAGTGGACATGACTGCGGGCTATGAAATGTATTCCCTTATGGATGGTTTTTCTAGATACAACCAAATCAAAATTGCTCTAGAAGATCAAGAGAAAACTACATTCACATGTGCGTGGGGAACCTTCTATTGGAATGTTATGCCATTCGGACTCAAAAATGCGGGAGCTACATACCCAAGAGCAATGACATCTATTTT